>ML681992.1:2375441-2494113 GCA_007922195.1 Podocnemis expansa
TTATAAGGTTTTAGAAGAACATCTCTGTGTCTCTGATGTCTATATGGCTCAACAGCTCTGATTCATTGTACACAAAAGACATAGATATATCTTCAGACAAAATTTGTATGGCAGCCCTGACATGGGACTTGGTGACAGCCTTTGCAGCTACAATGCTTTGACTGTTATTAAGAATCTGGATCACATAAGGTATACAGTAAAATGTGCACCCGTTGACCATGCACATACCCTAATATATTCATTATCTACCTTTAATAACTCTACAATTAACAGTATGCTCCATAGCTATTGAAACTGCATCCTCAGTGACACCAGCATGACACAATAATTTTGGAGTTTTGAAGTTAAACCATTTCCAAAATATGCATTTTATAGTGAATGGGTGAAAGACTTTGGAAACTTTTCAAAAGAATACTGCTCTTTCAGAAATCTGTATAGCTTGCCTCAAGCTTCCCAGAAAGCTATATTATGATAGAAGGCCATGAATGCTCTTTATTAGGAAGATTGGTTATGTTCTGGTAGTGTTAGAGTGACAGGGTTTGTATTGCCATTGTAATGGAATTGGAGAGTCAATAATATATGGATTATGGAATTACTGCTACATCTTCAAAGTGAGGAAAACATTTTAACATGTACAGGAAAAACTGCAGTATTTGGCAATGCTAGTTTATTTACTGTTTCCCAGAAATATATATTTTCTCATTGCTAGCATTTCTCAAACTTTTCACAGGGAGGATTTAGCACTCATTCCAGAATTCCTCCAACTTATGTGACACAAAAGCCTAAGCACTTTAATAGAAATCATTTTTCAAACCATATAGCTTCACAAACAGTTTACTATTTTGACCAAATCTCACCCTTTACTTCAATTTATTCTTTAATGTACTGCATAAAATATGTATAAACTTTATTGTTGTTGATATGGTCATCTCATGTCCATAATTATGAGGTTGGTGTCCATATGTTGCCTCGAGAAGGGCAGGTAAGGGCAGTCCTTTTCAGTAATTACTACACTATTTTTGATTTCTACATCATATACTTCTCTCTTATCCTAGTAGCTATGAAAAAGAATAGGACTACTGTGGTTTGTGTTTTTTACTGTAACCCATGAAATCACACTAAAATTAATTAGTGTTGTTATAGCAACACTTTTTACAGAATTGCTTGACACTCCAGGGAAGAAGTGACACAAAGGTGAATGGTATAAGAAATGATTTTCTAAGTTTCATTCTCAAACTCCCCAACCTCACTGATTTATTTAAAAAAAAATTCATTTCCACCTGAAATTGGTTTCCTGCTGTATTGAAGCCATTGAGTAGTCAAATCTCAGCAGCAGTCTTACATTGGTCTTGTTCACGTGAATCCTGAAAAGCTTCCACTAAACTGCCACCATGAAATATGGCCTGTCTTTATATAATATATACATATATCATGATTTCACACAGCATGAAAACTTCCTGCTGTACCTTCCTGCTGTAATGGATACTCCATGCTTGCATAGATGTTATTACAGAAAAAAAAAAAAAGTTGTAGTTGAAATCAAAGCTGCTGGCCTAGCTATGGTTTTGCATTGTGCTTCACCTGCTGTTATACCAAACATTTAACTTCTGGTCCTTATTATGGAAATGAATATGGCATTCATTCTAAAAAAAACCAAAATTTTAAAATTCAGAAGCTAGGTGGCCAGACTCATCCAGTGGCTAAGTGGAATATTCTGTACTTCCTTTGGGGAAACTAGGTTCTATTCCGAATCCTAAAACGGTAGTGAATGAGAGTGAATGAGGTATATATACACAGGTGTGTGTGCGTGTGTGTGAGCATGTGCATATCTATACCATTCTAGTCCTGCAGTTCTATGATTCAATCATTCTATGAGTAATTCCACTGAAGCTACAAGAAACTACTTAGTTAATCCTGTACTAGATTAGGTCATACATCTACAGTCCAACTACAACTGAAATCAAGGGAAAGTCACCGAGCTGGATGAAACCCTCACAGCACAGGTGAGAGATTGTAAAAGAAGTATCAATTCATCCTTTTCAAAATATGAGCAGAAACTACAGAGGAAAACTGGGATTTCATAAAGGCTTTAGTGATTACATGTAGGATACTCTTGGAAAAATACAGCTCTATAACCACAAATAAAATGTTCCAGAAAATTGCACCCATAGCATCATTTATGGAAATATTGAATTTAAAAAAAAAAGATAGCCCAGCTAATTTTAAAAATATCTTTAAAACTCAAGAACAAAATATACTACTATATTTTCTCAATATTCATGAAGAAGAAGAAGAAGATGATGATGGTGATGATGATGATGATTTTTTACTATTAATAGTATGACAGCACCTTAGAACCTAGATCAAGGATTGAGATTCTATGAAAATAGGGTCTGTGCACATATGCAGCAAAGAGCAAAGTTTTATATCTAAATCAGTCAACTGAAATTAGGAGCCTAAATGTCCTTGAGGTTCAGTGGTAGTTAAACACCTAAATGTCTTTGAATATCTGAGATAAATTACCTGCCATGGAGATCTTACAATGATTTTTAAAGACACATAACTGATTTACAAAACAAATTCCCTTTTAAATCATATAGCCACCTTTGAAATTTTTACCCCAGGTGTCAGGTGACATGAGACAAATGAGGTGAGTGGTGTGGGAAGAGAAAGTGACAAAAATCCTAGAGTTTTGCAAAAAGTTTTGATACATTCTTAGCTATTATAGTGGTGCTTAGATATGAAATTAATAAAAGTAGAACTCAGCTTTCAACCCTATGTGTTATGCAAATGAAGATAGATGCGCACTTCTATTTTTCCTGGATTTATATTGTATTTGAGGGTCTGCTGACACCAGAAGAAATGAGCATGCAGATGTGTGCCATGAACTTCAATTAATAAACTAAACGATTAATACAATTATATCAAATATGTATTTTTCTGTTGTCACCTGACCTTTAATTTGCCAGTAGAGAAATGTAATTATGATAGTACTGGTAACTATTTTTAGTAATGCAGCTCTTAAATGAACCCCCACCCAGTTTTACTCCCTGAGACGGTACTAAAATGCCTTTTCATTAAAATAAACTGTATTTAATATGTACTGCAAGTGCTCTATAGAGTGTCACTGTAAATTTAAATGCTTGAGTGGAAGGGTAACTACCACATATTAATGGGTGTCTGATATATAAACATACAGAACTCCATTCTCCACTAGGTGGGAAATTCTTCCATTTTTCCTACAGGTAAAAAGATAGGATGATGTTTAGCAATTGTGTCAGCATGATTAGCTTAGACAATCTAAAGGACACAGAAATTTGGGAAATAATGTTTTAAGAATCAGGATCACAAATGATATTATAATCACCCTCCAAATTTGTTATATCTAAACAAAGTTTTAATGCTTAAACTTAATGGTTCCTATAGAAGCAGTGATGCATGCTATTTGCTCCTTGAACTTTCAAATATCCACCTCTACCAAAATAAAGGGCCATGAGGTGCAAAGTCTTTAATTTTTTTTGTAACAAATGAACATTTCTGATTCAGAATTCAGATAGATATACATAGGCAAGCCAATTCTTCATATTGCCAAAGCCAGTCATGTGACATTGGATTTTAAAATGACAAATAATGGCATTAATTCAAAGCAATGGAAAGAAACAAGGTTTGTGTGAGTCAGAGATACATTTGGTTTTAATGTGAGTGATGTTCTTTGTGATGGGATGGAGTTGAAAGACACAGCCACTGACTCGATTTTGCCCATGGCATGAAGATTAAATACTTAGTCTTTGCCTTCAAGGCCCTCCATAATTTCACCCTGCTCTACATCTCAGATCTTGTTTCTAATTGCATGAGCTACACCCTTAATTCCACTGGTGCTGCCAGTGTGACAGCTCTGCTCATTTCCTAATTCCATTTTCATCTTTGTGCCTTCTATGGTAGTACTAAGCATTGAACAACCAGCCTATATCTGCACAGTAAGACCTTGTTCCCTCTTCATTCAAATCTCTCTTTGATTCCAATTTATTTTGCTATGCCCACGACCTAACCTTTGTGAAACAGCTGAATATTGCAGCTTAGGTTTTTAGGAATGAATTCTAATGAGGATTTAAATAATCCCAGTCAATCCATTACCTCCCTCCTCTGGGTTTTTTGTGTCACTTTTTTACATTATAAGTCCTTGGAGCAGAGCTTGTCTTTACATTTCATGTTCTGTACAGTGATAGCAAATAAGGCATTGTTGAGCTAGAGGGTCATCAAGAAGCATTTGATTTTCAATCTCTTCAGGACAAGGATAACTATTTCTAAAAAGAGATAGATGAGACCTGTCTTTGCACAGGTCTGGAAGTCAGGAAATCTTAAGGAACACTATGCAAAATATTCACAGAAAAGAAGAAAGTCACCTGCTGTTGTATCTCATTACAGACTTGAGACTCAAACAAGATTTGCTGAATGATTCATATGCCTTTCACATGCACTTGGGCCTGTCTGAATCTGGACCCATTTATTGTCTTGCACAAAAATCACAGAGCAGTTGTAGTTTCTGATGGGTTTAACATACCATTATGGGAATATTGGTTATTTCTGCTGAGTTTTGCTTTGACTTTTCAGAGTTGTTGGAACCTGGTACTCAATTTAAAACATCAGGAGATGTGGACTGGAATCAAAGGAAATTTTTGCACACACAACACACCATGAAAGTAGTAAATCAAATATAGCCCTATTGTACTACCAAACCTCAATTCCAGCTTGAATGCTGCTTCCACTTATAATTCTGGGCAACTCATTTAACCCTTTTGTAAAATGGTGTCAATACTGCTAATTTAACTACAATATCTCACAGGGTATAAATGATTTTTTTTTGTTATGTAGTGTCTATGTTGAACAGTATTACAGCAATTATAACACATACTTTGATTTAACTAGTTTACTTTTTAAAGATCTGGAAAGGAAAAGTGAGTTCTATGTACTTCAGATTCTTCACAGAAACTGTAAACTATTGTAAGATCATACTTGAATACAGTCTATCTTTTCTCACTTCTTCAGACAGAAAAGTTTCTGAAACCACTTACTTGAGATGTAGTTAACAGAGGTACACACAGATAATTACAAATGGCAGAATTTTGTTATGATTGTGTGACAGGATTTTAGAAGTTTTAAATGAAGGACCAATGGGAAAACATTTACATGCAGCATCTTATTATTAGATTCTGTTGCCTTCTCCAAATGGTATGGCTTATTATTTACAATTAAATTACAAACCAAAACAAAGTAATTCCTCAAACTATAAATTAACTTTTATTTATTTTATTAAAGCTCTTGGCCTAAATTTTCACATATAACATAGTGATGAGGAATTCCTTGATTTTAAGTGCTGAATCTGAGACCCCTTAAGGTAACCTGATTTTCAGAAGGTGATAAGCCCCTACTCTCTAAAAATCAGGTCTTAAAATCAGGACCCTTTCACATATTTCATATTGGGCTCCCAAGAGCATAGCACATAAAATAACTAGTCACTTCTGCAAATGTAAGATTATGGGTCTTAGTCTTTGAATAGTTCATTGTATTCATATTTTGCAGCCAGAAAAGCATCAAGTTTTGTATCTGGCTACTTTTTCCCTGTCAGCATCACTGCAGCATTTAATCTAGCTGTGTAAGTATTCTCAGATTGTTTAATGTTTAGAATTGATACCTATCCTGATTAGAAATCTTTCATGTGGATAGAATTTCACTGAAAAGAGATATCACTTTAAGTGCTCCCCTTTCTACTTGATTGAGTAATTTTAATTATTGACCCCAGGCAAGATAATGAAGAGGCTGATTCAGGACTCAATTAATAAACAGTAAAAGGGGGGCCGTGTAATTAATGCAAATCATTGTGGATTCTCCATCTTTGATATTTTTTTTTAAATCAACAGTGGATGTTTTTCTAAAAGATATTGTTTAAGAGTTATTTTGGGGGTAGCGGTGTTAATCTGATTTCATCAAAACAATAAGTACTCCTGTGGCATGTTGGCAGCTATCAAAAATTTTGTGAGAAGGGCATAAGCTTGCATGGGCTAGAACATACTTTGTCAGCTGCATGTTCAAAAAAAAAAGTTAGTCTCTAAGGCTATATCTACATTAGAAAGTTTAGTTTGGGTTTGCTTAGTCTGAACTAAGCAGTTGCAGGTTAGTTCGAACTAACCCAAGGTTAGTTTGAATGAACCACAGCTTTTTAGTTCGAACTAGCTGTGCTTTTTAGTTTGAACTACCTTTGTAGTTCGAATTAAAAACAATGCCCATTTCAAACTGAAAGTTAGTTTCAACTAAAACATGTGGCTAGTTCGAACTAACCACTTAGTTCAAACTTATTTATTTCAAACTAGCATGATGCTAGTTTGAACTAAAGTTGAACTAAGTTTGAACTAAGCACTTACTGTTTGAACTAACTAGTTTGAACGAAGCTTTGCTTAGTTCATAAAGATTTTTAGTTTGAACCAGGCAAAGCCTAGTGTAGACAGAGACCCATTAGTCCACATTAAGCCTCCTTAATACGGACTAATTCACTAGTGTAGACATAGCATAAAGTACTACAAAACTTCTCCTCATTATTTTGAGGAAGCTATCTGACCTGTACTATACAGGAGTCACATGAGAAAATCACAGTTGATGCCTCTCTATTTGGAATCTATTATTCCTATCATTTGTGAATTCCTGGCATGTTGGACATAATTGTTAATACCACCTTCACAGAAACAGTGATAACGATGGAAATAATGCAACATTATTTCAAGAATAATCCTGTGTCATTTTCTTGTGTACCTTGAGTTTTGTCCAATACTACTTTTCATATTTGAGTTTGGCATGGGGCCTTTGTTTTTGTTTTTGTTTTTTTTTTGTTTATTTTTTTTTTTGTTTTTTGTTTTTTGTTTTTTGTTTTTCCAGGAGTGACCTAGATTCTGTAGTTTACAAACTCACAGTTTCAACAACCACTTTTCTCTTAAACCCAGATCAAGTTCTTCTTGCATCAGAATTCCTTCAGGGCTTGTTTTTCCTTCTGGTGTGTCTAGGAACCTGATCTGTTTAACTAATATTTAGTGCTGTGACTGCCTCATTAGGCAAGGGTCTTCAGTTTCTTTGGTGTGTCTCTACATGGGCATAGGTGTTCATCACCAACATGTCATATTTCAGGAATGGAGTCTCCTGAAATTACCTAAATTAAATTAGCACACTTGAATTGCCTGAGCTCCTCTTCAGCATTTTTTTTTGGGGGGGGAGGGCGAGGGAGAGAAGAAACAAAAGCAGTAACACAAGCCAGAAAATGCAGTAGGAAAGAGAAAAGTTTTGATACAGATTAAAATAGATCCCCACAGGCTAATGCACTTGCTTAAGTAGTTATGGAGACTCCTTTCTAACTCTTCAATTTTCATAGAATCATAAAGTTGGAAGGGACCTCATGAGGTCATCTAGTCCAACCCGTTCTAAAAGCAGGACCATTTTCACTAAATCATCCCAACCAGGGTATTGTCTAACCGGACCTTAAACAGCTCCAAAGACAGAGATTCTACCAGCTCCCTAGGCAGCCCATTCCAATGTTTCACCACTGTCCCAGTGAGAAAGTTTTTGAAGACAACAAAAATTCAAAATAAAATGCAAAGACCGTCACTTAAGAGAGCGTACTCACTAACAAAAACAACAGTCAATGGATCCATTTGGTGGAATAAAATAAATTGTTTATTTAAAAAGAGAGGCAGGAGAGAGAGAGAGACAGAGAGCTCACCTGAGGATTAGAGAACTTGCTAGAAGGATTACTGATATTCTACGCAAAGGCCTTGCTCAACCTCACATCTCAGTAGATAAGTGAGTGAAAAGAAGGCACAGAGCAAGAGACCAAGTGTGCATTGGAGGAAAGGGGGAATAGCCATTTACTGGTTAAGTTCAAGAATGCTGCTGTGACTATGAAACATTTTTTTCTTCTTAAATTGTTCAAAACTGTTACCATTTGGGACATTCCTCCGGTATGAAATGATTATAACCTGTTTAACAAAACAAACAAGGGGTCTTCTGACACTTTTATGAGTAACAAATTTATTTATATATCTCTATCTCTATCTCTATCTCTATCTATAATGAGAGATGTAGATAGAGATAGAGATAGAGATAGATATATAAAATTTATGTTTAACATAACTGTTTTAAAGCAGATACTCAGAATTTCAGTGATCAAAGTATATTTTAACTCTTTTAACTAAGAAAAGCATTTCCTTAAAAGATGCTGAAGTGAAGCAGTGTTCCAAGGATACTGTAAAGAAGGGCAACAGCACTGAAAATCTGTAAAGGCTGAGATAAATGTCAGCATCATGTACATGAGCCATTTCCAGTCTTATCTCATTAGTTTATTTGTAACATTAGCATCCAAAGTCCCCTTCCCCCTGCCTCCTCCCTGTGTTTACATTTCTTTTGGTAATAGTGATATTCGTCCCCATCCATTAAAGCAAATTGAAGTCAAATGGACAAGTTGTCCACTTAAAGTCAGGCATGTTCTTAATTGTTGTACTTAGTTGTTGTCATAATTTCTAGTACAGAAAACCTTCTTTAGATTATTACCAATTTTTAAATGCTACTTCTATATTCAAAAATAACTCAGGCACTTTAAACATACATATATTAACAATTGAAAAATGCATAACTGAGTCAGACTTTATAAATGAAATATCTCCCTGAGGTGTCAATAAATCAAGGTTTTGCAGAATAATTTAACCAAAGTGGATTTTAAAATTAAGGAAACTATTGAAAATATTTTTTCTTGGAATGAAATGAATTGTTGTAAAACATAATTTCAGTTTCAATTTGTTCTTAGGGAACAGTTGATCAGATCTTCTATTAAAGATCTTCTATTACCTATTTAATTATGTTATGTGGCCTTGTGCTATAGAACTTAATGAAGCAATATGTTGCTTGTGCAGAGAAGTCCAACTTTCACCTTCAGCCCATAACTGGGTCTTTGACCCATCTGAAAACTACATGAACCTGAACGTTTGGACTGCCAGTGCAGTGACATTTTGCTGCATTCAGCATAAGAATATACCAACTAATGACAGAAAGAGAAAAAAAAATCAGGTTGTTTAAAAATAAATCTCACTAAACGAGTGATCTTGAAAGTTCTGTATTGGATTATAGAACACATTGTGGTTATGCTGCTTAATTGAGCACATGTTCTTCCAGCCTACCTACCAGCCACATTTCAGGTAGCTGTATGGGAGATTTCCAGATGAAACATTTAATACCCCCCAACACCATGCTGGTCCAGAGAAGTTCTGCTATAGAGAACACAGCAGTGGCTTGGTGCTAGCACTTCCACAATACGCAAAGATGTAATTAGGAGGGTGAATTTTTATATCCTGGCCTCAGTCACATGAGACAGGTCAAAGTTATAAAAGATAGTACTCCTATCACATGTTAAGGATCAAACTTTGTTGGCCCCACTGGTTGTTACAGGCAGAAAGTGAAAACTGTAAAAGAGAAAGATCTGGTTCTGTGGGATGGACAGGTAGAGAGCAAGTTGTTTGTTTTTTTATTGTTGTTTTCAGATCCTAACCTTATTATATATAATAATAGCATAAAACATAAATATTCTGTTAGGGTATGAATAAGTATAATGGATAAAAGAAGACCTGACATCATTTCATGCAACTTAGCCCATACTCAGACAATTTTTCAGAAGGTTCTGATCAGGACCATCACTGCCCTGGGAAAAGACTCAGGCCCAGGCCCAGGCCCCTGCCCCCTGGGCCCAAGCCCTGCCCCCTGGTTCTGATTCGGCACCCCAGGTCCAATCCGGTCTTAGGGCCCCACTGCCAAGGATCCAGGAGAGGTGGGGGCCACACTGGGCACTCAGGGCACTGGCACCAGGACTTGGGGCACATGCCCCATGTGCCAGGCACCAACGATGCCCCTGATTCCAGTCTCAAGTTATTTTTTGTATATGTTATGATTTGCGGTTCCTGATTAGATCGGCTTTCACTTTCTTTTCTTTTCTTTTCTTTTCTTTTCTTTTCTTTTCTTTTCTTTTCTCTGTTGTGTATCTAGTTGCTACCTACAATAATTAAAATGTCTCAGTGACATCCAAGTAGGACCAAATTCTTTGCTTCTACCTTGCAGAGGTTAATTACCTGAGTCTTCTTCAAAGGAAGATATCATTATTATCTTCTAGGCATAAACTAAAACATGAACTGGCCTACTTTATTTGTGTCTTCTTACTTCTACCTGTTAGTTGATTCATTTCTACATACTTTCCAATGGAGCTCCATTATGTGAAATATTCCAACACCCTTAAATATCCATGTATTCAGAAATGGAGAAGAGAAATTCAAAGATGCCATGTAAAGATGGGTATAAGGCTGTACACAGCAAGGTTCAAGAAGACTTTGTTGCAAGAAGTGGTTGGGCCCAATTTCCTAAGTCTGAAATCTGCCCCATATTTTACCCACAAACCCAGTCTAGTCCCCATTCCCCGCATCCCACCCAGCTTTCCTCCAGCTCTGTCGTTATCTTCCTTCACACTCCTAGCTCCTCCCAGAGACTCTCTCTACCATCTCCAGTTCTGATAAGTAAATTCAACATGACCCTAGTCTAGATGTTAAAATGCAAAAGAATAAGAAATCCCATCACTAATATTAAACTGAAACATGGCAAATGTGTTACATCTCATAATGTAATCAAAAAGCAGATTTTTAGTATGTATTTTTAGTCTTCAGTATCCCCCAGAGCTGAGAGACTTAGGTCAATTGCTATCCACCAAATCAATCCATATTTAATGAACAAAGATAATTTCTTCATCAAGAAATTAACAAAAAAGAAATCCTCAGAAACTAGAAAGCAGTTGCCAAAAGGAGAAGCTGTAAGCCCTGAGTGTTTTCTATCAGAATTCTTTAAGATTATTGTAAGAAACTCACTCCCTTTTGGACTGAAGATTAATTCATTTGAATATAGTGCAACACAGTTTTAATTATCCTTATATTCATGAGATCCCTGCTGATATCCTCATCCACGCAGATCTAAATTAAAAGTTCATATTTTTTTCAAGAATCACACTTATTTGGGACAAAGTGATCAGAGACAGAATCAAATCCTGGTTGGTTTAGTCATGTGAGAAGTTCCATTGACTTTCGTAAGATTACATCTGAGAATATGGAAGCAGAAGTTGGCTCTAACGGTCTAAGACAATTTGGAAAATCCATCTGAGGCAGCATTTTGCTCCTTTTACTTATGGGAATAGTAGCAGTGGGCTGAAGGTTACTACTTAACATTAGTGAGTTTGGTCAGATATGGCTAATATTTCTCTAACCAACTGCCTAGAGATATATGATAAAATCATGGGAAAAAATTCCCTCCACAGTGCTACATACAGTGGTTCTCATTTTATTCTTAGCAAATGATGTTTGCAAATCATTAAATTTATTACAGTAAAGCACCCTATACTAAGCATTTATCAAAGATTTGCAAATTTTGAAGAGAGGAAAGACTTCTCTAGGTACTCAGTGAAAATAATTGTTAAAATTTATTCATAATTATAATATCAATATTTTGATAGTACCTTCAATAAAAAAACAAGGTACACTGTAATCATAATAAAAACAACGAGGTTCATTTCTTAGAACTACTTTCCAGAGGGGAAGAGGAGAGGATGTAATTCTATCAATGTACAGTTTGTGTCACTTGCATTTTCATATGGAGCTCTACTTCTCCCTTCTGTAAGTCCCCTCCCAATAGAGTTACCTTGCAGAACCTAAGTTTCTCAGGGCATGGTTTCTCCAGCCCCATACTCAGATAAATACCCACATATACACATACATATTCATAGTTTAGCGGACTGCATCTGAGTAAACTGGGTAAATAAGAATGTTAAAGCTGGCCCCTTATATGTCCCTGCACTCAACAGGGTGGGTTGAAGAGCATTTCCAAGCTACCACCCTTATATGCCATAGGTTCAGCACATCCCCATCCCCACTTTCATATTAAAATTATTCTGCTAGACCCCCCTGTACCTCCCTTGATCAGCAAATCCCACATGACTGGTGAGATCTAGGCTATGTTCACACACAAAGGGCTTGTTTCGAAACAAGAGGTTTTGAAACAAGCTGTTTCAAAATAAATGGTTATTTCGAAACACCTTATTTCCAAAGACAAAAAAGGTGTCTTGGAAATAAGGGAGCCAAATAGCATGTCGACAGTGTGGGCATGCTATTTCGCTTGGGGAGGGGACTGCAGGCACCAGCGGGGTGAAGCGCAGCCAGGCACCTCAGGAGGGCACTGCAGGCA
Source organism: Podocnemis expansa (assembly GCA_007922195.1). Taxonomy (NCBI): domain Eukaryota; kingdom Metazoa; phylum Chordata; order Testudines; family Podocnemididae; genus Podocnemis; species Podocnemis expansa. The sequence continues at coordinate 2,387,745 of ML681992.1, forward strand.
AGGGCGGAGAGCCAAGCAGCTGGGCACTGCACCCCCCCCACCCAGGCTGCAGCGCCCGGCTGCCCAGCTCTCCACCCTTGACTGCAGTCACCCCCGCAGACACCCGCGGGGTGAGGCGCTGCTCTGCTCCACTCTGTGGGTGGCTGCAGCCCCTGCAGACACCCACGGGGTGAGGCGCCTGGCTGTGCTTCTCCCCGCGGGTGTCTGCAGTCCCCCTCTGCTGGCCAGGGGACACCCCTCAGCACCCTGGCCAGGGTGCTGAGGGGGCAGTCCTTCCTCCCAGGGTGCTGAGGCCGTGTGTCGTGTGGCCATGGCAATTCTTATTTTGAAACAGCCTCGTTGTTTCGAAATAAGAATGCTGTGTGAACACACCCCTAGAGGGATCTTTAGCTTATGTTAAGAGGAACATTGCTGCAGAGCAAGAGAGGTTGCTGAAGAACAAGAGAAGTGACTACTGAAGGTAGGTTGGAAAAGAGGAAGAGAAGAGAAGCTAGTTCTATACAAAGAGTAGATGAACCAAGGGAGATGCCACCAAATAAAAACCCCAGGGCAGTAAAGGAATGGTTGCAGAGGACTGCAAAGGAGAGTTGTAGAAGAGATGACTTGCAACTAGAAAGAACTGGGGATAGGCTGGAGAATTGAACCACTACAAGGAAAACGTAAGTCTATATGACTGGGGGCTCTCTTCTGAGAAGAACAGAAAGGCCTATAACCAGAACTGATCCAGAGAACAGAAGGGTGTGTTGCCTGCCAGGTGCTAAAATATGGGATGTGGACCTGAGACTGAAGGGAATCCTAGCGGGAATAGGAAATAATCCTGATTGTCCTTCATGTGGGTACAAATGATATAGTTATATTCTGCTGGAGATAGACTGTAATTAGGAATGATGGATTTGATAAGACAGAGTCTGTCCAGATAAAAATCACACTGGGGAAGAAAATTATTAGAGTTTCCCCTGGGATAGTGCTTGGGTATGATACAGACCACCAGGATTGGATATGGACATGAATAGAGACCTCTTTTAAGGCTTTTAATGAAGTAAATACTACTTATAACTATGTGATTATAGGAGACTTTAATTTCCTGGATACAGAGTGGAGGACATGTTATAGTATAAAAATAAGGCTCAGCCTTTCCTGGATGTGATAGCTGATGAATTCCATCACCAAATAGTTACATGGGTAAGTAGTGAGGACCTTGTAGAAGAACTAGTTGTAAGGGACAACCTTGGTTCAAGTGACAATGAACTAATTCACTTAAAACTAAATGGAAGGATAAACAAAAATAAAATGTGTGACTAGGGTCTTTGATTTCAAAATGGCTGACTTTAAAAAAAGAGGGAGAGGCGATTAGGGGACAAATTTCATAGGTAACAGTTATAGACCAAGCTGGAAGAGTAAGAATCTTAAGCAGGTGATTACGACAAAACCAAAAGTTTACAAGGAGTGAAGGATACAAGGGACCAACAAGGAAAACTAGCATTTGGAGGTCATAATATGAAGAGATAAAATGAAAAAAGGCCAAAAGCCAAGTAGAGCTGCAAAGGGAATCAAAACCAATACTAAAAGATCCTATAGAAAAAAGTGGGATAACTAAATACTGAAGATGAGTTGGTGGTTAAAGATAATCCAGGTTTCATCAACAGCTGTTGTTTCAAAATAAAACTTGTTAGGTTCAGATGACATTCTGTTATTTTGAAAGGACAGGACTCTGTCCTTTCAAAATAAGGGCAGTTATTTTGAAACCGCTAAACCTCATCAGGAACCAAAATAACCCTTGTTTTGAAAGGGTTGTTTCAAAACAACGTGGTTAAGCCACGTTGTTTCAAAACAACCCTGTTTCAAAACAGTGCTTTGACCTTCCTCCCAGGGTGCATGGCACCCTAGGAGGAAGTCCCCCCCCAGCACCCTGGACAGTGAGCTGATCAGGACCCCAACCAGGGTGCGAGGTGAGGCGGAGGGGGGTGCAGGAGGCTGGCAGATGCCAGGCGTCCTGCCAGCTTTCCCAGCTGTGAGAACCAGCCTGCAGCCAGGGGCCCCCCCCCCGACTCCCCTGCGGGGTAGCAGAAGCAGGACCCACTCCCACGCTGGAGCCCCAGGGCTGCTCTAGCCTTGGTGGGGTAGTGAGCGGGTCCTGCTCCTGCCACCCCAGAAGGGCTTAAGCAGCCCCGAGGCTGCAGCGGTGCGAGTGGGTCCCACTTCTGCCACCCTGCCCAGGCTAGAGCAGCTCCAGGGCTCCAGTGGGGGAGCGGGTCCCACTCCTGCCACCCTGCGGGGGCTGCAGCAGGCCCGGGTCTCCAGCAGGGCAAGGAGGGGAAGCCGCAGTTGGATATGACTGGCTGCTTGCCCCGCCGCAGTGGCAGTGGGGCAAGCAGACAGGGGAGCAGCAGGTCTCTGGTCACCCTTGGCTCTGCCCCCCCACTGGGGCTTGGGGTGGCTGCAGGGTGGGCAGAAGCTCCACCGGAGCCCGGGCGGCAGTGCAGAGACAAGGGCCGTGGATCCTGCCGGACCAACAGTCACCCTGAGCCCGGGTGGTGGGGCACAGCCTGGGCCGCCCAGAGCCCTGCCGCTCCCCCACCCACTTGTCCCGCTGCCATCGCTGCGGGGTGAGCAGCCAGTCAGATCTGACTGCGGCTCCCCTGCTGCTTTTCTGGCTCTGGCTACAAGCCAAGAACCAGAGGGATCCACGGCTCCCCAACTCGCTTGCCCCACTGCTGCGGCAGTGGGACAAGTGGGTTGGGGAGCCACGGTCCCCTCTGGCTCCTGGCTTGCATCCAAGCCAGAAAAGCCAGCAGAGGAGCCGCAGTCCCCTCTGACTGCCCCTTGGCCCACCACAGCGGCAGCAGGGCAAGGGAGTGGGGGAGCCACAGCCTCCCCTGGCTTCTGGCAAGCCTCCTTGCCCAGCCAGCTGGCTGGGGGACGTGCCCCCCTGCTCCCTGGATGCTTCTTCCCTGCCTGGCTCTCCAGGTGAGATCCAGGCAGGGGATTGGGTGGCAACATGGCCCTGCCAGGGGGCCATGCTGCAACACCTCCCAGGGTGCCCCTCTTTGGGAACTGAAATAGCATGTCCTCACACAGGGCATGCTATTTCGATTGGAGGGGCCTGCCTTATTTCAAATTAATTTTTTTTTATTCGAAATAAGTCCTTTTGAAATAAGGTTTTTATTTTGAAATAAACTTTGCATGTGGACATAGCTATAAAGTGGAGTAATAGGAACAGCATGAAATTTAAAATGAAAATTGTAAGGTCATGTGTTTAGGGACCAATAACTAGACTTTTTTCGCTATAAGCTGGAGACACAGCAGCTGGAATTGATAGAGGAGGAGAAGGACCTGATCATACTGATTGATTGCAGGAAGCCTGTGAGCTGCTAATGTTATGTGGTCATGAAAAAAGCTAATGCAGGCCTAGGCTGCATCAGATGAGGTGCTTCCAGTAGAGATAGCATTAGTAACGTTATACAATGTGCTGATGAGAGATCATATGGAATAGTGTGTGCAGTTATGGTCCCCATGTTAAAGAAAAGTTAATTAAAACTATAACAGATCCAGGGAAGGATTGCAAGGATGATCCATGGAATGGAAAACCTGCCTTATGAGAGGAGACTCAAAGACCCTCACTTGTTTAGTCTGACCAAAAGTAGGTTCAGGGGATACATGATTTTTCTGTATAAATACACCAGAGGGATTGATATCAGGGAGAAAGAGGAATTCTTCAAGTTCAGTGCCAATATGGATGTAAAAGCAAATGAATATAAACTGGTCATCAAGAAGTTTCGCTAGAAACTCGACACAGGTTTCTAACTCTCAGGAGAGTAGCATTCTGGAATATGCTTCCAAGGGAAGTTACGGATGTTAAATAGCCTAACTAGTGTCAAAACTGAGATAGATACATTTATGGAGGGGATGGTATGATGGGACAGCTTAGTTTGGCAATTGACTGATCCTTTTGGTAGGTGTGCCAGTGGCCTGTGATGAAGCATTCAATGCGGTTGGTGCTGAGTTATTACAGAGAATTTTTTCTTAGTTTTCTGGCTTGTGAGTTTTGTCCACAAACTCAGAGATTAACTAATCACCATACTTGGGATCAAGAAGGAAGTTTCCTCCAGGACAGATTGGCAAAGTCTCCAGGTATTTTTTTTTTCTTTCTTTCTTTTTTTTATTGTCCTCTGTAATATGGCGCACAGCTCACTTGCTGGTGATTCTCTGTAACTCAGAGTCTTTTAACCATGATTTCAGGACTTTAATAACTCAGGCATGGGTTAGAAATTTATTACAGGCATCAGTGTGTGGGTTGGTAAACATCTGTAGCCTGTACTGTGCAGGAGGTCAGACTAGATGTTCATGTTGGTCCCTTCTGACCTTAGAGTCTTTGGATCTGTGAAAAAGTTAATTAAGTTTGGAGAAAGTCTGGCAACCAGCTTGATTATGAGGTTTTTTTTTATTGCTAGGTATAAAGAGACCAATAAACAAAACAGTTGCAATATTACGCTGTTTCAGCTGGAGTACTGTGGAAATCTAGCCCACATTTGATTACCAGAAGTCATGTCTAGAAAGTTACACTTGGAGTTAAAGAGAGAGAGTTGGGGGTCTCACTGCTCCATAAAGATTGAACCACTTGAGGTTCACAGATGCTTCTTTTAGCTGAGGGTCCAGAGTGCTCGGCTGTGTTCACACAGCCTCCTTATTTCGAAACAATGGAGGTTGTTTCGAAATAATGTTTTGGCTGTTCACATGAGGCACGGTTGTTTTGAAACAAGTTAAACCTAGTCTGTGGGCAAAACAACGTTGTTTTGCAACAGTTGTTTCGAAACAACGCCACGTGAACGTGTTGTTTCAAAACAACGGTGGTTTCAAAACGACTTGTTTCAAAACAACCGTCGTCTGAACACGTTGTTTTGAAATGACAGTGAGTCATTTCGAAAGAACTGTTGTCCAGAACTGCTATTTCGATTCCGGTTTTCTCCTTATTTCAAAGTGACTTTTTTGCTAATTCAAAATAAGTCATTTCGAAATAAGGCGTTATTTTGATACAAGTTTTTTTCGAAACAACCGTATCAAAATAACCCCCTGTGTGTGAACACAGCCCTAGAGACAGGCAGAGCCCCTAACATGATCAGTCAGGAAAAGGTGAAGTTCCAGTGGAACTAATGCATTGTTTGGATACAGGCATGAGAATGGATTTTGAGCTTGGATAGGGGGTTTTGTAGGGAAAAAGCAATGGTTTAAGGACGAACACTATGTTTGCTTATTGGTAAACAATGGGTATGTTCACACACAGTTGTTATTTTGAAACAACAGGGGTTGTTTCGAAATAAGAACTGCCATGGCCACATGGCTTATGGCCATTTCTAAACAAGCAAACTGCTTGTTTCAAAATGCAGCCATTCTGTCGAAACAGGTTAAACCCGCTTTTGTTTCGAAAGGGAGTTGTTTCGAAACAACTCCTTTCAAAACAATGCCATCGGGACATGCTGAGATAGGCACTTGGAATTGTGAACCACTCCTGGAAGCATGACAAGTATTATGTTTCTTAACCTCAGCTTGATTCCTTGTCAGAGAACTGCTTGTACCACTAATTAACAATTTAATCTAGTACATACTTCTTTCTTGTTTTCAGTGTCCATTAAGGGCACAAGACATTCTTGAATGGAAGTGCAATTAGGTAAAAAGCATGAGACGCATGTAATATCATTTTAAATCAAACTATGCTTTAGTCTTCTGGGTAGTCCTTTCAAAGTCAATGGGATGCTCACAAGAGTTTGATAATCTGTGTTGCTATAAGTGAAAGGAATTCTGTAATATGATTTTTGTGATTATTGCTTGAAGTCTCAGTCAGGGTTTATGTCCTTGTAACAAGTAACTTTGACCTTCCTGGACATGAGGAAGGGCTTGACCACCCCTCCGGAACAGAGCCAGGCATTGCAGGATTCAGGCCACAGAAGGATAAGGGCAGGACAAGGTCAAGAAAGGTAGAAAAAGCCAAGCCAGCAGCTCAGCTATGGAGAAGCTACTGCTGGGGAAAGATGCTCCCTCCCATAGGCAATGAACAAAGCTGGACTTAAGCCCTGCCACTTTGCTGCTCCCACCCTCACCTGTCAGGAGGCCCAAAGGCCTGTGTATCTTACTTGGCCCTAGCAACTTGGAAGGAATATCTGGAGCAGTAGTCTGGGGGGTACTTCCCAAAGTCAAATGCATTCCTGATAAGCTCCCTGTCACTGGGGACCCATGAAACTAGTGGGACCTGGTGACACTGTTCCCTCTAAGGTGCGCGGTTGCGCGGCCACGCACATAAGAAACCCCTCCCCGCGCAGGGGTTTCCAGTCCCCGCGCACGGGGAGGGGCAGGACTGGCTGGGACAGCCCGACAGAGGCTGAGGCTCAGCCAAGAAGCGGAGGAGTGGTGTGTATCGCTTTAAGACTGCTCCTCTTTGCCCTGCCCTCCGACCTGCTCCAGGCATGCTGCAGTGCGCTTCCGCTCCTCAACCCCGGCTTCTTTCCAGGCTCCAGCTCAGGTCCTCTCCCCTTTCCCTGCACCTGGTTTTGGGGGAGGTTTGATCTTAGTTTTTGGTGGGGTTGGGGCTTTTCTTCACCTTGATGGGATCTCTGAAGTGCCCAGAGAGAAACCTGTGATTCCTTCTTTGCTTCCTGCTTTGCTGCCCTGCTTGGCTTAGTTTCTGGGGAGGGTTCTTTCTCTAAGGGCTAGGCTAAGCGAGATCTTTATTCCTGCTAATGAACTTTGGCTTTTGACAACAAATCTTTTGTTTAGAGGGCCAACAAAGTTCACTTTTGGTTGTGAGGAGCTTTGAATCTGTAAGATTTTCCTTTTCCCAGTGTGATTTTTTTTCAGTTTGTTTCTCCTTTCCAAGAAGAGATTAGTCCACTATAGATGTGTCCTTAAATTTTAGTAAGATACACAGATATGAAAGTATTATCCATTCTAAAGTAGCTGCTGGGCTGGGCCTGATCCTATGCTTTAAATGAAGTCAGTGGGAAATTTGATGGAGTAAGGATTGCAATATTTGTCCCTTTGTTAGTTTATCAAATCATAGAAAACAAGCAGCTTGCTTTTGCCTATATACTCTATGGTTATTTTTATTTTGTTATTTAGGAAAAACTGATCATTGCATTCAAGAATAGGTGCTGTCCTCTTGGGTGGAGCATTTGATAGTCACAAACTTCTACTTCATCCCCCGCCGCATTTGATGTGTATTTCACATAAAAGCAAACAAAATGTCAATGGTCATAAAATAGATATATATCCATCTGTGGTTTATGGCAGACATAGTAGGATATGATGTTTCCAGACATTTGCATTTTAGGTAAAAGGTTATGTTTCAGGTAGGTCTGTACATAAAAACCAGCAGATCTCATTTTTTCTCATTTCTCCTTTCCTGAGTGTATAAAATCTAAAGAGCTTGTCTGTGATTTTTTAAAAATACTGCACAGTGAGGCTCAAAACTGAGGCTAGACAGGGATTTCTGTACACTCCGCCTATACCCCCCAGTTGTTGGCTAGTAACAGTGTTAGAGCAAATGAGTGAGCACCCCCTGCACCCCCCCAAACATCCCCCTGCACCACACCCCTAATTTCAAGTCATGGGGAGAATACTGCTGACAGAGATTACTTTTCCTTTAGAAGCCAACAACTCAAATTCTGTTAGGCTTCATGTAGTCAAGGGCCCATCCCTCTGTGTGTCAAACAATCAGTGAATTCTGTGAAGGAACTTACTGTGTTAAAACTGGTTTTAATCTTGTCCATAATTACTACATTAAATTTATTGGCGGTGTGTGCTTCCATTTGCAACTCACAATGTAAAAACATCAGTCTGGATAGGAGTTCTGCAGTGTGATTCTCCTTGCACCTTGATATAAACATTCAATACTTAGTTTTGTGACTCCTTAAAGTGGTTGGCTTTACAGTTACTTTAATGTGAAGAGGAAAAATACTTAAGCCATTCATTTGATATTCTTGAGCCTCTGTTCTTGCAATTAATCTCATGCTGTAACTAGGGGCTAGACAGATTTCCCTGGAGTTGGGTGATCAATGGGGCAAGCATTTGGGGGGGAGCATTGGCTGGGTGGATGAAGGGGGCCCAGGTGGAGTCCCAGATGCATATGTGTCCTCCAACATCCTCCTTTTTGTACTCCCCTGTTGTCCTTTCCATGCTTTGGTACCCGGTAACCCTAGTCTGGCAAAGTGGTTGAGGATTGGATGAGGAGTGGGGGGGACAGGCCTTAACCATGGCCAAGGATCAACTGGCGGAGGGGGCAGGGTGGGAGAGCAGCTGAAGATGGGCAGGGGGACAGGCCTGAAGCCCCACTGAGGATTGGCTGGTGGGGGGGGGGAGTTGCTAGCTATCCAAGGGCTCCTTTTTACCTTCATGTCCTTCCTCCCTCAGGCATTCTAAAAACAGGTGATTGTCCAGCCTTTTACTTCTGATAAGTAGACGGGGGGGGGCACAGTGCTGGAACCCACAATCCTGATGTTAAGAGTTTGCTGCACAGATGCACACACGGAATAAAGAGCAGTTTTGGGGGGATGGGATCAAGGGGCAGTGGAGTACACAGTTATCCTTTATGCCTAGACATTTTTATATATGGAATGCCTGTAGCTCAGTTGGTAGAATAACAGATTTGTAATCACAGGGTCAAGCCCTGGGTTGGTTTTTTTTTTTACCTTTTGGCCTGTTGCTCCTTAGGGAAGGGTTAAACTGGGGAAAAAATATATAGCAAACACTAATAAAATGAAGGAATAAAGTATACTGTGATCAAGATTAGTAATAGTGACCAATTAAGTAAAACAAGTAAAGGGTCACATTTGAACTGGCTAGGAACAATTTAGGACCATTTTTTTAAAATTGTAAAATGGGCTGCTGTGCAAAATGAAAAATGAGAGGCAAGTTAATTGCTTTAATTTTAACTTTTTTATGTGTTTATACATTTTGGAAAGCCGACAAAGGCAGACAAACAGGATTGAAAAACTGATGAGACAAAATGTTAAATAAGCATAGAATACATTCAAATTATTAATAAAAACAATTTAAATAACATTAATTTTTCATTGTTCTATATTTTTCAATAATTTCCATCATGTGAAGTTGCACAAAAATTTTATTCAGAAAAAGTTTTGCACACGGGTTGAAAATTTTGCACACAAGCCGTCAAGCCTTAGAGGGAACATTGCCTGGTGACCTCAGGAACCATTGAGTGTCTATGACCTAGAGGAGCCGCAGTCTGCTGTGGACCCCTATACCCTGGAAGAACTGATGGCTGCTGAAGAGCTCTGCAATCTGGAAGAGCTACTGTCTGCTGAAGGGCCTGAGGAGTTCCCAGATCTTCCACCCATGGACAGCAAGGGACTAGCTGAATACCACACACTGTCTACCCTCAGCACCAGGAGGACACCCCTGTGGTACTGGTACCAGGGCTAAGGGTGGGAGGAATTAGCCCAGCGGCAGCTGATTCCAGTCTGGCCATTGGTAGGGCCCTGGGCTGGGACTTAGCAGAGCTAGGTGAGTTTGCATCCCCCTTCCCCATTTCCTAATGTCCCAGAGTGCTTGTACTCTTCTGAGTGGCATTCACTGAGGGTTCCGATCTGTGTTCCCCCTCCCTGGGCCTTCTACAAATCCCAGGCTGGGGGCTACGGACTCTTGGGGGTACCTGCCCCACCATACCCTAGGCTGCAGACTCTTGGGGAGGGCCTAGCCCACCCTGGACAAACTAGCTGGCTGGGTGACCGCAGGCACAACTGAGGGAGTCACTAACTATCAGCTTTTATCAAAGGTTACAACTCACCTGGGCCAGACTAGTTGGTCCTTTGCATTCTTCTGAACCTGGGGCTGAGGAAGGGCCTGGAGGCCCATCAGGGTGGCCCCAACCAGCTTACAACCCCATTGTGCTAGGCTGTTGAACGCCAGACCTTAAAATAAGCCAAAACAACAGTATGGTTAATATTGTCTTGTACTGTTTTTAAAAAGAAACATTTGGTTCAGGTTACCTGGGTGTTTTGGTCTGGAAGAAAAATAGTCACTGGAAAGTTCCAGAGGGGTAGCCAGGTTAGTCTGTATACAGCAAAAATGAGAGTCCTGTGGCACCTTAAAAACTAAGAAACTTCTACAAGCATAAGCTTTTGTGGCTCCAAAACACTTCATCAGATACAAGAGTCAGTGGGTGGACTCTCTGTTGCCCTGCATCTTTACACCTGTATGACTTGGATTTAAAACTCTACTAATCATAGACATGTAGGTCCTCTTCAGCTTCCAGTGATGAAATAGAGCAGGGTGTGGCCCTTTATTAGGTTAAAAGAAAAACCAACAAACAATAAGTCTTTACATTTGTATTAGAATTTGCCATAAATATATTATCTTATAGGCTGTGTTCACATGTGGGTTATTTTGATATAAATTGTGTCAAAATAAGTTAATTCGAATTAACAATTAGTTAATTCAAATTAAGGAAAAAAGTGGGAATCGAAATAGCATGCTCACACAGTAGGCATGCCATTTCGCTTCAGGGGCAGGGCATCATGGGAGGTGTGGCAACATGGCCACCTCCCTGGGCCATGCTGGCGGCCATGTTGCTAGCCAATTCCATAAAAGCTGGCCCCTGACCTCACTTCCCTGTCCACTCAGGCTAGCAGCTTGCTGCAAGTGATGGACTCTGCCCGGCAGCCTAGACAGCGCTGTGTGACCCGGGGACCCTCTGCCCACCTGCACACGTGGAACACTCTGCTTGCGGACCCAGAGGGTGCCCAGCCTCTTCCCGGGGTATTCATCCACCTGGTTCTCAGGGCAGAACTCATGCCCCTGGCCCCCGCCATGCCTCGCTAGGTCTGGGCTTGGGAAACGAGCTCAGACTGGTGGGACCGCGTTGTCCTGCGCACGTGGGGCAATGAGGACTTCTGGATGACCAGGGCTAGCTTCACTGTCCTGGTCATGGAACTCGCCCCACACCCCGCAGGGACACCCCCGTGAGGCCTGCCATCTCGGTGGACAAAAGAGTGGCCATCACCCTCCGGAAGATGGCCACTCCAGAGTTCCACAGGGCAGTGGCACACCTGTTTGGCATCGGGAGGTCCACCATCTGCACTATCCTCCACGATGTCACCAGGGCCATCAACCACATCCTGCTGCGGCGCCTGGTGAGAGCAGGGCAGCTGCAGGACACCATCCCTGGGCTGGCCGCCCTTGGCTTCCCCAACACACCACCCACATCCCCGTGAGGGCCCCGGAGCACAGGGCCGCCGAGTTCCGCAACCGCAAGGGGTACCGCTCTGTGATCCTGCAGGCCCTCATTGACCACCAGGGCCAGTTCCAGAACGTGTACGTCGGCTGGCTATGGAGGGCCCACGACACCAGGGGCCTGTGGAACTCGTCCCTCTACCGTGGACCATGGAGGTGGGCACCTTCTTCCCCCAAAACACCATCAATCTCGGGGGGTAGAAGTGCCCATCCTCCTCATCATCGACGTGGCCTACCCCCCACAGCCCCTGGTTCATGCGGCCATATGCAGGGCCCTTGGACCCAAGCTGCCAGCCGTTCAATTGCCGCCTGAACAGCTGCTGCCAGGTGGTGGAGCAGGCATTCGGCCACCTTAAAACCCACTGGCGATGCCTCCTGGCAGAGACGACCCTGCCCCACGTCATCGGGGCATGCGTTGCCCTAAACAACTTCTGTGATCAGCGGGGAGAGCCCATCCACGCGGCGTGGGAGGCAGAGGCCCAACTCCTCGCTAGGACCTTTACAGAGTCTGCACCCCTGCCCTCAGGAGAGCAGCCATCACGGCGGGCAATCTCGGTCCGTGATGCTCTCCGCGTTGCCTTCATGGATGAGGAAGTTTAGGGGCTAGGCCTGCCATGCCCCACACCACCCTCTCCCCCATTCAGCCACAGCCAGCCCCTACCCATCCACCTGCACTGTCACTGACCCCCAATAAGAAGACTGTACACCACAAACGGTTCAACAGGGGTTTATTAACAAAACAATGGGGGTTTGGGACAGGGAAGGGGGACTTTGGGGGTATCGGGGAAGGGGCATCAACATGGGTGGGGAAGGGGGACTTTGGGGGTATCAGGGAGGGGGCATCAATGTGGGTGGGGAAGGGGGACTTTGGGGGTATCGGGGAGGGGGATCAACATGGGTGGGGAAGGGGGACTTTGGGGGTATCAGGGAAGAGGCATCAACGTGGGAGGGGAAGGGGGACTTCGGGGGTATTGGGGAGGGGACATCAATGTGGGAGGGGAAGGGGGAGCAAAAGTCTAGGGAGCAGGAGGGAGATCAGGCTTGGCCTGTGGGAGGCTCCGGGGGGGGTGGCATGCCCGGACCACATGATATCTTGGTTCTCTGCCGTCTGGGGCGTGGTCCAGGGGGGAGCCGGCGGTGGGCTGCGGTGACAGCATCCTCGCCGCGACCTCACGGATGGTGGCCAGCAGCTGGTCTGTGAGGTGACCCATCACCATCACCATCTTAGCGTCCAGCTCCAGGGAGCGCTCGAGTAGTTGGAGGGCGGCGGCGTGTCGCTGTCCCTGGTCCCGGCGCCAGGCCTGGGTTGAGGCCTCCATGCACTCCCCCCGGTCCTCCAGGGCTTCCAGGAGCTCCGGCCGGGAGTGTGGGGCCCTCCTCCACCGGCGGGCAGCTCAGGGGCTCGGGCGTCCTGCTGCCACTGCTGCCTGCAGCTGGTGAGGGTCAGCTCTGCGACCTGCTGGGGGGGAAGTAGAATATACAGTTGGCCCCTGCCACCTGCTGGCCCCATCTGTTTTCACCTGCCTGCAGCACACACCACTGCACTGACTGCCAGCAGGTCCCAGGCTCCCGTGGACATTGCCCTGGGGTGGGGTCCCCGGTCCCCAAGGCCTTGGAAGGAGGCCAGGTAGGACATTGGAGGACCCTGGGCAGCACTGTTGTCTGGCTGGGGTAGGCATCGGGGTTTAGGGGGCCCTGGACCACCCACCTATACAAACCAGTGTTCTATGGTACTGCAGGCTCCTTCAACCCATCTAGTAAAAAGCCTGACAAACCCCTGTATTTTAAACGGCCTGCCACACTGGGAATGTGAGGATACAAAGAAGAACAGGACAGTACAAAGGGGGCCCTGTCCTCCTTCTGCCCGCCATATGGGAACTGTACCCTGGGGGCGCACAGGCTAGTGGTGCCCACGGGGGTGGGCTGGACTCAGCCACGCCTTGATCTAGGGGGTCTCCCACAGCTACTGCCAGTGGTGTGGCCTGCATGCTGTCCACCCCACCCAAGATGTGGCAGCATCTCCACCAGCCAGCCCCTGTTCACCATCCCCAGGAACACAGGGACCCGTGAGCCCGGCGCCATGCATCTCCGTGGCACCCGTGGCCGGGGTGGGGCCTTTGCACCCACCGACCCTCTGCTCTGCCCACCCCGGTGCCCGGCCCTGGACCCCTCGCTGCCCAGGACCTGCTGGACAGGCCCAGCCCTGTGTGCCTCAGTGGAGGGGGGGGGGGATACTTACCCACAGGGGCTCCAGAGGTCCAGCAAGACATCCTGGGCTCCGCGTCGGACCCAGGGGCGGTGGTCAGCCCCTGGGTCTCTGGGTTGCTCTCTGCCTTCAGCCCGGCAAAGAGGTCCGGGCTGCTGGGGGTGGCCTCCGCCGCAGGTGGTGGTGGTGGTGAGGACCGGAACTGGGACATGATATCTGGCCTCTGCCAGACCCCCAAGAGGCATTGGACATCCTCTGGGGTCTAGACTGGGGCCCTATGTCAGCCCCCAGGCGAGGTGCCAGCCTGGGAGGCCATCTGCCTGTCAGGCTATGGGCATGTTGCCTAACAGGCATTCCCAGGCAGGAACTTTCTGTTCCCCAGGGTGCAGAGCACCCTGGGAGGAAAGTCAAACTGTTGTTTCGAAACAACCATTGTTTCAAAACAACATGTTCACACAGCATTGTTTTGAAACAACCATGGCGAAACGTTGTTTCGCCTAGAACCTAGGTTTAACTTGTTTCGAAACAACGCTGTTGTTTCGAAACAAAACTGCTGTGTGAACACAGCCATATTTGTTTGTGTAGATGCTTGTTTATTTCTCTAGGTATTACTTTATAGTAGGTTATAAGCAGACCAGGAATATCTCTCTGACCTGGGCTGAACACAAAGCTTAAGTCATGAAGGCTACAATTTAAGTAAAAACATAAATATCAGGGTCTCAGATAATCACTTGGAGGTAGAAGCAAGGGAACTTTTTTCCCATCATAACTTTTTAGGTGACCAGCCCATCAAATATAGGAGGATGAAGCTGTTGCAGACCTAGAACAATCATTTTGAAAAAAAAAAAAATCTGCTTTACACTGTGTCACCTTCTCTTCTCTTCTAAATAATACTAATACTAATACTAATACTAATACTAAAACTAATACTAATACTAATACTAATAATTTCTTTATAAGTTTTCCTTATTAATGCTGATGACATGGCACATTCTACCAATAATATCAAATTAAACTCTTTATCTTAGAACACATGAGGTTTGTTCTTTCTCCTTTCTTTTGTTTTCTGAGATGTTCATATTTTATAAAACTTCAAAACTTCACGATGGTCCTCACACATTGTAAACCTTTATGCTCAGAACCAACAAGGCCTATTTTAAAACTGAGTTTTCAGACAATTAAGAGAATATTCCCTGTCCTCCATCTACTAAAGGATGATTAATGTCTTTTATAGTGAGAAATATAAGTATTTATAGATATTGGAGTTTGCTGCCAGATTTTTAAATAGATAAAATATAACAGTAAAATGATTATGCATTTTCCCCACAGAGCTAAGTCAGAAATTTGTGTAAAAAAGCAATTTAAAGTTTACCTTTGCATGCCTCTGATTCCAGCATTTGGCATTAACCACCAGCTGGTCTCTTTTGATCCTTGAAACTTTCTTTCCTTCCCCATGCAGGAGATCCTGCTACTGAAATCTAGGATAAATTTGCCTTGAAAAACCTAGGAAGAACACTTTTCTTGTGTGGAAGGGACAGATGTTGCTGGGGAAGATATTTGGGTCATGCTTATCCCCCTTTTTTACTTGTGGCTCGTCAACCGTGAAGAAGTCTGCAACTTTAACCTGATCTTGACTGGATATTGCCTATGCCTCCTTCTTATAGTCCTGAGCTCATGGGCCACTTTCTGAAAGTTCACTCCTGCACAAAAGGGGAAGACAAGTGCCCCCACACTCATAGTATATTACACAGTTGCAGCTGAGACCATAGTAGCCTAGAGTATCATTCATTAATTGTATTTGGATACAGTGGTTCTCGTGACACTGTAACATATTGACAAGTTTTGTATGAGACTAAGAGAGAAAGGCTATGTCCACACGTAGACACTTATTTTGAAATAAGTTAATTCAACGTAAGTTAATTCAAAATAAAATAATTATTTCAAATTAACTTAAATCAAAATAAGCAAAAACCTCAAATCGAAATAGCAAGTCCGGACACATAGAAAAAGGAAGGCACCCTGGGAAGGAGAAGGGCAAAAGAGTTAAATCGAAATAATGGTTATTTTGAAGTAATACGTCTGAAACGGTGTTATTTCAGAACAACTGTTTCAAAATAATGGCTATTTTGATTTCAGCCTAGGTTTTAATATTTTGAAATGAGGTTTGTTATTTTGAAATGACAGGGGTCGTCATTTTGAAATAATGGAACATTGTTTGGACATGACAACTTTTAAATTGAAACAACGGTCATTGTTTCAGTTTAAAAGCATTGTGTGGACATAGCTAAAGAGAAAGAGAAAGGTGTGCATTTTATGAAGAGAAAATAACTCCTTTGTCATTTTGTACAATATGTGGTAATTTTCTTAGGATTATGCAGGAGACAGGTTCAGAGTTTTTTTATTTGTGTTTGCTGTTAGGTAATACTTTATAAAGGTGACTTTATGAAATACCTCAACTTCGCTGCTGTTATATTAAAATGTGCTCTTTGGTGTCCAAGATCACAGACTGTATGGGAACATGAGCTATATGCTAAAATACATGTTTAATTCACTGATCTGTCCCTTTCCCTTTTGGACTTTACATAACACATCCATGCACTCAACCTGAAGGATGTATGCAGGTCAAAGTAATAAAGAAGTTTCTACATTTATTTTCAACAGAAAAAAAAAACATTTCAGTGTGAAGTACACACTATTTTGTACTATACATCTGCCCTGAGGAAGTGTAGCTAAATATAAGTTGTTTTGTTTTGGATGTGAGTGAAGGCCAGAAGGGGTTATATTATTTCTGCAGCTGCTAGGACATCACCAAAAGCAAAGTCAAATTATGTTGGCAAACTATGGATTAGGGATGGGTGAACTAGTTTAAGAAAACACTCTGAATCTACCCTGAAGTAAGAAGCCCTAGAGATAAATTATTGAGGTTGCATTATTTAAAGAGCTGATGTATGCATGTGCCTCTATTCACTATCCAGACAGTAAACTGGTTTCTTCCCCAATGGAAGAAAGGAATAAATGTGTTTACTTTGCTAATAAATGCTTCTTATTGTCAATATCAAATTCACAGTCATGCCTCATCTTGTATCATGATTTGCCTCTAAGAAAATAAGTAAGGAAGTCTTTTGGGAACACTGGAATGAAATTCTTATAAATATTATTCTGAGGACACAAATTAATAAAAGAAAATAAAAGTAGTTGTCCTAGCTGAGACATTCTCTTCTGAATTTACCTGAGGAAAACAAGTTTATTTAGTACTACATTCAAACTAATGTAATCTGAACAGGTTGAACATTGTAGACATGGAGAACATGATGGATAGTCATGGCAACATGAGAGAAAGTGGAGATGGACGCATACTTTGTCCCTATCATCATATGGAGAGTTCTGTTTTCAATGATGATCTATGATCATTGAAATACTGTACTGATCTTCATTTTCCAAACATCAGATCCATCATACCAACTAAATTTTTTGTGTTCTTTTCAACATTTATGGCTCCTTCCTTCTTTCCTTCCTTCCTTGTTTTAGCCTAATACTAAACTTATTAGATCATTATTTTATCCAGGATTAGGCCAACTTCTGTCTGCTGTAAAATAGAATTTTTTTACTAGAATATTTAAATATTGGATTAGAAAAACAATCTTACTTTGTGGTTTATTTGAACTTCTGGTTTATAGATCAATTAGGCCCCTTTTGATGTTTAGAATTTGAAAAAAGTGCTGTGAGGAAACATATGTCATGTTTCTTAAGTATATCCTTTTGTGTTTGTGTTCTTTTTATGCTCATTATAATTAGACATAAAAACACTGATGAAATAGTAATGTGTGTTTACTGAGTTTGATTCACCATTGAATTACTCCAGTTTTTGCTGATGTAAGATCACTGCCTTAAATGAAGTTACAGCTACACAAAACTCGAATAATACTTGTAAGTCAGGCACAACTGTTTATAACCTCTTTCATATGAGTATCACTGAAGTGCTTGACAAACATAAGGTAAATAAGGAGCTTTAAAAGGATAGCTTTAAGAAGACATAGATTAAGTGAAAGACCTACTATAGCAAAGAAAATTACTGGTAAAACTTCAAAAAGAACAATGAAACCTGACTAGACTGAGTACCTTCTCTAACCATGTGACCACAGTATATTTTTTTCCTTTCATTTTTTTCTTTAAATAAACATTATATTAAAGGATTATTTTTCTTTTGGAATAAGTACTGCTCATTGATTTGCTGATTTGTTGCCATAACCCTAGGCTGGCTGACACTAGTAAGTTTAGTTTGATGCCAGATTCTGAAAGAATGACTAGTTGAGGATTACTTTGGAGCTGGATTCCATTTAAAATATTTCATAGTATATGATGAACCAAACTTTAAAATAAATTATATATTTTTTCCATATGGCTGGGAAAATCATGATTAGCCTAGTGCTATATTAATTTTCTAATGAATTAGAATTTGAAAAGGGTTGACTTCATGACACAGAGTTCTGGTGAGATATTGTGTATAAAAATGTTATGCATACAGAGTTCTAGTGTAACATTGGTTATATCTACATTTAAAAGTTTTTTTGTTTTTTTTGTTTTTTAAATAAGGAGGCTTATTTTGGAGAAAAACAAACCAAACCAAACCAAACCAAAAAACAAACAAACAAACAAAAAAAAAACAAACAAAAAAAAAAAACCCAAAACCTCTTTACCTGTCCATGCAGGAATTTTGTTATTTCAAAACAAGCACTTCATTATTTTGAAAAAGGGAGAGCTATTTTGAAATAATTAAACCTGCTTTTATCTCAAAAAACAATTTTTTCAAAACAGTTATTTCAAAAAAAGCCATTCCAAGCCGCAGAATTGGCTTTTTTCAAAATAATGGCCCTTTACTTTTCCCTGCCTTCCCTTATTTCGAAATAGCGAATCAAGTGAAGACTCTATTTCAAAATAATAATTCCTACTTTGCTTCAAAATAAAGTCTTCAAGAGACTCCTATTTCAAAATAATAAATTTGAAATGAGTCTATTTTGAAATAATTATTTCAAAATAAGTATTTCACAGTATCTCTGGCAGTGTAAATGTAGCCATTCTATATAAAAAAAAATCTCTTGTGAACAACAAATAGGGCTGTTACCTAGAATTCCTTAACTCAATCATTTTTAGTCTCTGTGAAATGATATCAGGTCATGTACCAAAAAGACAAAGTCCATCTGTCTGTTGTATAACTTGCAAAACAAATCTTATGACTTTGAAGCTTTATTTCTGGTGCCCAGCAATACCTCTTAGAATTATCTTCCCTACTGTCACTACTTACCAGTCTTAAAAACACAAAAAAAATTGGTAATTAGAATACTCCAAAAGTCAGGGCACTTGATGGTTACCCTTCAAGTCTGAGTCCATCTTTGTGTGATTGAATTGTTAGTGTACTAGCAAGATTTCCCCATGTCTGCTGTTCTAAAATATATCCAAACGTCCTCTTTTTCACAGACACCTACCTCAGCATATTAAAAGAGCAAAAATGCACAGTCAAGCTTACTTCATGTGTCCACTGTCTACCTCCCCCCCCCAACTAGTTTTCTAGTCAAGTTCCTGCAAAGGCCTGAAAATGGCTAACGGCAGCAAGCAAGATAATTGGTTGACGATCCCAGTTATCAACAGTGGCTTGTGCAAGTGCCTGATTTCTCAAATGCCCTTATGCAGGGAAAGTTTGGACAAAAGTATCAACATTCTGATCTCTATTTTAGCATGGCTTAGTTTTTTCCCACCTATAACATCAGCTCTTCCCCTTGTACCTTCAGGCTTTATGGAAATGTATTTATACAACAGCACTATGGTAACACAACTGCAGTCTATTCACAGAACATCACTGGGGATAGGTAAAAAAGATTAATTTAGTGTTCCTTTGAGACACGGGGTAACAGAAAAAATGAAGTACATTATTACACAGTCTCCCTTTATGGGCATTTATTTTAAAGAATTACAGAAACTTTCTATAGAAATCTGATAAAAAAAGAGAAAAAAATGTTCTTTATAGATATCTATGGACTCTATAGAGATTTCTGTGAAATATATTAGGTTCAATACAAATTTTGTGGAGTTTGAAACTGTACTGACAATATATACCTTCACCTTTTTTCTTTCCCTACAGCTACCTCTTTGTGTCCTGTCCCCTTTTCACTTGCTCATACGTATACACCATTTTTTGTTGTTGTAACTGACAGAAAAATCTAACTGGATTACAAAGAATCAAAAATCCAATTTATGAGTCAATTTCTGATCTATCCTATTTTAAGGTATCTGAGACCTATCTGTATTCTTCAAGTAGACATAAAGAACAGTAACTTCGTCCACTTCTGCCAAATCTCTCCTTCTTCAGAGTAGAGTTCCTTAGTTCACAATTTATCGCTATCTGACTATTATGCAAACTGATACAGTAGTCATTGAGGCACTGAAGGTTAAGAGCAAAGTAGATGGTGCAACTCTGATGTCCAGAGTGGGCTGGGAATTAGTGCATTTTTTCCCAGCTACATAAAACCAATATGTTCATGGGCAAGGAATAAACTTTGGTCTGATAGTTCTCAAACTGATATTTACTGCAGATCCATCAGGATAAATATTGCTCAGAGGATAATACTGGGCAAGCAGAGCAAACAGTATTCATTACTTTGTGATTACCAGCTAAGATCTGTTGTATCTTTTAACAACTTTATGTAGTTAAAAAAAACCTAGTTATTAAAATCCCTGTTTGACTAGGAAATTAAGATACAGAAAAAACAAAGTGACTTACATAGCATGCCAGTTATGGGAGGTGATGGTGTTACTCATTTGGTGTTTATATATACCTGCAGTATTTAAAGACTGTTATCATGCCCCCCCTTAAACATTTTTCCAACTAAACGTACCCATATAGTTTAGCCTTTGCTCATTTGACTTCTGTTCTGTCCCTTTGATCATTGACACTCCCCCAGCTACTTTCAGTATATATATAACAGTCTTTAAATACTTGAAAGGCTGCCATAAAAAGATGAATAAAAGTTGTTCTCTTTTGCCACAGAGGACAAGAGGCAGTGAGTGTAAGCTACAGCATAGCATGCTTAATCTACAGTGCCAGCAAAATTCAGTGGCAGTTGACAAGAGTTAGGTAAGTTACACAGAGTAACTTCCTAGACTAACTTGTGTAACTCCCATCAACCTTGTAACTTCTGTTTAGTGAGCTGTCTCTACTGTGCTGCACCAATGGGAAATGTGTACCCATCAACACAGCCCTACACCTTTTGGAGAGGTGCTTTTATTAAATTTACTCCCAGATCAATCAATTGAGCAAGGCTTCACTTCCACTCAAGCGATCCAGAAAAATCAATCTGACAGCAGAGAATTTGCTACAGTCAGTGTAGACATATCTTTAAATCTCAAGAAAAGCTTCCTAACTCTTAGAACAGGAGAACAATGGAACAGGCTTCCTCAGGCGGTTCTGGAAGTTCCTTCACTAGAGGTTTTCAAAAAGAGGCTAGACAGTCATCTAGCCTGGATGATTTAGGAACAAGAAATCCTGCAGCTAGGCAGGGAGCTAAACAAAGCGACCCTTCTGGACCCTTTTAACCCTATAGTACTGTGATTCTGTAATTCTCCTTAAAGTTATACTGTAAATACTGCTTACACATATCTAGGACTTCAGTAGGACCATTAACAGGAATAATGGTATACAAGTCCAGGATTATCTCTAAATCATCAGGTGAGGTTGAAACTGAGTCCCTGAATTTGTCAGTCTTCATTTCTCAAAGTGAGCTATTGGTCATATTCTGTTATAATTTCTAAAATTTCCAGACTATTGTGCACCTAATTAGTTCAATGCATGCCTCTTACCAACTATAGATGTGTCTTCTATTTTTTCTTCTGCAAGCTATAGACTCTTTCAGGGCCTTAATATAGGATTGCTGAAGCAGGTCACAAACCAGGATTTGAACATTTTTATCCAATTTTAAATAGATGTTGAGTTTGATAGAATTTACATGCAGTTTTACTTGCTGGTGGTGAAAGTCACCCAAATGTGCAGGGCTAGCATGAAGTCTATGAAATGGGAAGTGAATGCAACTTAAATGCTGCATACACCTTGTGTTGATCCTTTGCACAAAGATGAATTTCATCCCTTTTGTGACTGTTGCTCTGATAGGTTATTGTTTAAACAAACATCTGGGGAATGATGTTCTTCTTTCTAATATTCATATTCATTGTGAACATGAATTTTTCTTCACACAGAAGACCTGTGTCCACGTTTCCCTATTTAAATAGCTCCTGTCTTCTCATCAAGGAAGCAAAACTTATGTCGTTTGACTCAGATGACCAAACACCACAAAACAAATAATATGATGTGACTGAAGTGAAAACTTTAATAAAGAGACTGAAATTTGTTCATAAAACTTGTCTTGCAACTAATCACAGTAAATATATTTGGAAAAAGAAAATCAGACTTTCATTTACAAAGGGCTAAACTGTATAATATATTCACAATGAGTAAATCAATCATCCAGTAATTTCCCTTTAAAATGGTTCATGCAATAGCTATGAACATATATACATATATATGGATGGATGGCCCATTAAACATCTTTAAAAAAAGGCATTAACCTTGGATTCTGGACTAGATGATTTCATGAGGTCCCTTCCAACCCTATGATTCTATTTTATTCTAATTCAATTCTATTTTAGAGGCAGACATTGAATTCCTCACTTTGTCTTAGGCTTCCTGTGAGGCCTTGGGTAAGTCACTTGGTCATAGAACCTCAAAGTTTTTTACACCCCTAACCTTGATTTGGGCCTTAAGTTTTTCTGTGCCTCATTTCTCCTTCTGTAAAATATTGATAGTAACACTATCCTATGTCACAGATGTGTTGTGAAGGTAAATACACTAAAGATTGTGAGGTACTCAGATACTATGATAATGGAAGTTATAGAAATGAGTAAGATAGATCAAGTAGAAGTATGTTGAATATTTGTGTTAAGTATATTGTTTACGGGTAATCACTTTAAATTCTAAAACAGTGCTTAGCTTAAAAAAATAGCTGAGGCTGCTTTTTAATCTGATCTTCTGAACAATGCAGGCCACAGAACTTCACCTACCCACCCCTGTAATAGACCCCTAATCTAAGACTGAGTTACTAAAGTCATAAAATCATGGTTTGAGTACTTCAAAGGACAGAGAATCCAACAGTAAGTGACCCATGTCTCAGCATCCAGCAAAGTAAACAGAAATGGCGTGTTGGTCAGTAGGGTGATGATCTCAGACAGGAGAAGACGAGGGTAGAAAGGTAAAGAGAAAGTCTTATGGGAGTACTTTATATGCATACACACTTTGTTTTTAATATACAAATAACCAGAATTTTAAAACTACTGACCCCAGGCTCTAATGTTGCACCTCAAAATTCTTGGATGCAAAACTAGAGGCTGTTTATTAATATTAGGCCTATGGATTGCAAAAATAAATGGAAAATTTCCAAGTATAACGTATACTATAAAATATATTTTATGGGCAAAAATCCATTATGAGAGCATATTAACTTGTGGTCTATTTAAAACCACTCTGTCTCTACATTCATATTTTATCATTGTAGAAGATGGACTACTACCTTCATGTTTATATATAAATGTTACTTTTAGATGTCCAGTGGGGAAACATACATCTGATCAGAAAAGCAGTGTTTAAAGGATTTCTGTGCAAAAGAGTCTGGTGCTAGATTAAATTTGTCTCTGAAGAGAGAGAAAAAATACACAAAACAGTCATCTCTTGTCCAAAAAGTCCATTATTTAAAATGATTTTTTTCTAAATATTTTTTTCTTGATTATTGTATGCTTAATACAAAATACCAAACTCTAAGGAAAACAAGAATGTCACTATTTCCTTTTCAGGCTTCCTAAACAAGTTTATAAGATTTACTATCTCCAAATGTTTCTTTAATTTCTTAAGTTTATGAAGCTGTCCCAACACAGAGAATATTATTTTTTAACTGTGCTGTCTTCAGTACAGCTTTCATTTGGCTGTTGCTCCTAAGCGCCAATATTTCAACTGCACAAATGATACTGCTAATTTCTTCCAAATTAACACCTTGGGTTCATTTTTTTTTTTTTTTTAAGGAAATTCTCCCACTTGGAACCACGTATAAGGAATTTGAGATCCACAGAGTTTCCACTGTTATCTACCATTCCGCATTCTGTGACCAGACCATAGCTATGGCATTAATACACAATATATATACAATAATACACTATGATAAGGTATGCTTTATGATATACCATAATACAGGCTTCTATCAACTGAACTCCAGAGTTTTCTTTGTTATGGGAAGCACTATTTTCACCTATATGCTCTGTAAAATGGATAATAAAGACTGGGAATGGATAAAATATCAATTTATATTAGATTCATGTACAAAAAGTAAGCCAGCTGTTTGTGTTTAGTTGAGTAGACCAGTGAGGCTAAATACTATATAGGCCCACATTGTCAAAATTATTTGCCTGAAATTAGGTTCCTATGTCTATTTTATCACCTGAATAAAAATGCATAAATTTCAGAAGTGTTCCTGAAAACAACAGGTTGTCCTGAAGCCAATGAGAATTAAGAATTCTCTGCATTTCAGAAAATCAGATCATTCTTTACTGGAAAACTTGTAGGCATCAAAAAAAGGACCTGTTGTGAGATCTATCCCTTCTCCAATATATCCCCCGCCCCCCACCCCAGAATATTAAAGACATACCCTGCAGTTCCGTTGTGACTGATATTGCACTGTGGCACAGTAAGATACAGGCAAAACACAACAAAATTATGGCCTTCTTCATATCCATATAGATCCACTCATTTATATGTTATTCCTTCCTTTGGGAACATGAAATGGGTAAGGATCTTACGTCAGGTTGGTTTAACACAGAACGTAGATAAGAGTAAGCAATAAGAACATACACTCCTGAGACTATAAAATTAAAAAAAAAAAAAGAAATTGAAGATAACATATTCTTGACTCAGGAAAGTATCATTATTTAGCAAAGAACTAAAGCATGTACTCAAGTTCTACTTAGAGATGGGCAAAAAATGTAGGATGAAACCTTTTGCAGGAAAATGCAGATTTGGGCCAACTGTGAAGCATTCACCAATTCTTGCTAACATTCACAGAGTTGTTTTGAGCAAAAAAATCACAAAAATTGAAATATTTAATTTTGAAACTTTTCAAAGTTAGCATTTTGAATTTTGAATAAAAATGAAGTTTTGTTTAGAATTTTAATTCAAATATATATATTTTTAAATATTAAGAAAAGCCCCTCAAATAAAACCCACAATGAAATTCTTATGATTTTTTTTGGTTCATCAATATTTCAGGAAAAAAAATTGCATTACTTGACCAAAACAATATTTTTCTTTTATATTTGCCCACCAAACCAAAATATTAGTTATTTGCGCAGTGCTAGTTCATGGGACTTATGCATGTACTTTAAATAAGCAAATGCTTAAATGATTCCTGAAATAGGGCTCTCTTTCCTGAAGGTATTTTGTTTACATATTTGACTTTTAAAGGTAGTTTATAACCAAAAAATGTTACACATTATTTATAAAAATTGTAATATATACAGAAACTGGCAAAATGGAACTTTGTGTACAATTTTGGGATAAAGTTTGAATTTTTTGTTCCCAAACATTTTCAGTGATACACCTGATCCTATAGCTTTATGAAGATTTTGAAGCAAAAGCCCAATATATAAATTAAACCACAGTTAAATATTCAAGAAATAGTCCATTACATTTTAGTTAATACACCATGATATCTAAAAAAAATTCAGTGATACATGCTGTAAGATTTGTTCTGTAGAACTTCCTTATTAATGAAAAGTTTAAATGAAAATAGAAATGTTAGTCCTATTCTGAAGTCTATGTGAATTTCACAGGCAGAAGGCTTTTTAAATCTAGCCTTGTGTCTGTAGACAGGTTAAATAAGCAAATATGACTATTATTTATTTTGTATTCTCATTGTTATATTATATATGTGTATGTAAAAATGTATTATACATCCTCCTCTATGGATTGCACCCTATATCTAGATCTAAATCTATATCAATTTTATTGATAAATTGACAGACAAAAATGAGCTTTCAGGGTACAAGGTACAGATTTAGATCTAGACCTAGATTTTCACCTATGGCAAAAGAAGATCCTAATCAAAGAACTACCTTTTTCTTTTCCTATACCTTAAATTGTTAGGAGGCTAAGTTGTTGGCCTAACTCTCAACCCCTAATCTCAAGGATCAGTGGACTGCTCTTCACCTGGCCTCTACGTTTTGGTTATGTCCACACGTAGTGGTAGAATCCGTATAACCAGTGTTATATCGATTCTACCACTGTTATGTCGAAATGACATTTTCTTAGGTTGAAATTATGAGCCCCATCATTTTGATCTAAGGGTTGTCATATCAATCTAACAAAACCAGGGTTAAGATTGATATGACAGTCATTCTGATACCATTGAATCAAAATGACTTTATGCAGACACGTTATTTTGATTTAACGGTGAAATTGAAATAACGCCATTCCAACCTTCTTTCTCCCAGTGTGCACTGCCCCTGCCAGGAAGAAGGAAGCCCTGTGCTCTGGGAAACACAGCATGCTACAGCTACTTCTTAAAGGCATGGTTGAGCCTTCTGTTGCCAGCTCTGCTCGGCAGCATCGGAGGGCTCCTGTATGGACCCCAATGAGGTTTGATGCCTCATAGGCATCTGGGGCACAAAAGACATCTGTGCATGGGTCCGGGCAAGGCACCGGAACTGTAACATATATGCTGACATTGCCACAGCAATGTCAGCTCAGGGATACCACTGCAGCACCAAGAAGGTGTGGGTAAAATTAAAGGTCCTGCAGCAGGACTACACACAGACCAGGGAGGTGAAGCAGCTCCAGGGGGCACGCAGCACGGCCACCTGCCCCTTTTATGAGGAGCTGCATGCATTTTTGGGGGAGGAGCCCAGCGGCCTCCCAGCCAGAGCCATAGGCTCCACGGAGCCCTCCTCCAGGGCCACATCCCCCAAGTGAGGCCTATCAGACACTGAGGCATCGCTGGACATGGGCAATACCAGTCGGCCCGGGAACGTATCACCCACCAAAGTCCAGATGTCCAGCTCTGAGCTGTTCTCTCCACAGGAGCACAGGGCAGCCACCCCCAAGAAGGAGGAGGAGGAGGAAGGTGGGGAGACATCAGAGGCCCCCCATGGAGCCAGATCCCGAGGAGGGGATAGCCGGTAGAACATCCACAGCACCTGTTGTTGAGTGTTCCTCCCTGCTCCATGAAGGCTCAGCCGAGCCTGCCTGTGGAATGGCTGCTGAGGGGGGCTTGGCCCAGGGACAGGCAGGGCATGGGGCCGAGGGATGTGGAGGCCCTCCTGCAGGCCAAGGGACATGTGGCACTAGGGTCCCAGATCCACGTATGACAATGTTCCCTCTAAGGCCTGAAGGCATCTGAGCAACATATTGCGTGGGCCCAATCCTTCTCCCCATTGACCTGCTGCTGCCCCCCCACTGTCCCCACCAAGAGGGAGAGGTGGGCCACAGACCACCAAGGCCATAAGCTTCGCTGCCTGCCCCACCTCCCTGCAGGAAGCGCAGAGCAGCCAGCCCAGCCTACCTCAGGCCAGCCACACCTCCCCAGGAGGTGGATAGGGCCAGCGTTGAGCTGCGGTGTGTGGGGTCAGGGCCCTGAAGTGGCCCACTCTGAAGAGTTTGGGCCGTTTCACCTCCTCTGGCCCCCTGGCCATGGATCAGGCCCATTCAGGCCTGGGAGAGTGCAGGGATGAAGCGGTCCAAACTCTTCAGAGTGGGCCACTCCAGGGTCCTGACCCTGCACACCGCAGCTCAACGCTGGCCCTGTCCACCCCCTGGGGAGGTGTGGCTGGCCTGAGGTAGGCTGGACTGGCTGCTTGGCGCTCCCTGCAGGGAAGCCAGGCAGGCAGGTGGGCGGAGCAGCCTCCATCCATGGCGTCCCCTAGTCCACTCCTGGAGTTGCAAGGGGGGCGGTTAGGGTGGCAGTGAGGACTCAGTGAGGCTGGCAATGGAGGCCTATAGGGGGCCTAGGGCTCCCAAAAGCCAAAGGCCTCCTCTGCCAGTCACACACCCCATCCCCTTGGCTGTCCACTGGAGCAGCGTGGACTAGCCCCCAGCTGGTCCTCCAGTGGAGGAGCTTTCACTGAGCATGCACTGAGACTCCATGCATGCTAAGTGAGAGATTACTCAGCAGGAGTTTTAAAAACTCCCAGCTCAGAGGAGCTCTCAGCCAGCCAGAAGATTGTCTTCTAGCTGGGCAGGGACTGCAGCTGCCAGCTGTGCATGGCTGGCAGCATTCCCTCAGTCAGCTTAGAGGGAACATTGCTGCATGGTGGGGGTCACAGACAGTGGAGGTAGCAGTGGTGGCGTCAAGAGAGGACAGCATGCTGCGCACATTGCTGGCATGTGGCCTTGGGAGACTCCCTGTGACAAGACTAGCCTCACTGCCACTCACTACAGTGGGCATCGCGAGGCCATATGCATCCTCAGGGTTCTGTCCCACAGGACACAGTTTAGGCTTCCTGTGGACAGTTGGGCGGAGGTATTTGCAGTTGGCAAGCTGCATACAGCCAAGGCCAGTAGGATGAGGGGGCTAATGCTGTTTTCCCCTTCCCTCCAGCAGCTTGCAAAGCCACCCACCGTCCTGCCTCTGGGAGCCAGCCAGCCACTGCCCAGAGGAGGAGGAGGGCCCTCTGGAGCCTGGACAAAATCCTTGGGAGGCTCTGCGAGCTAGGCCAGAGAATGGAACAGTCCAGCCAGACATGGCAGGAGCAGCTAGCCTGCTGCCAGAATGCTGCCATCTAGCTGCTTCAGTGGGTTGCTGATGCAGGCGAGTGTTTGGTCACAGAGCATGGAGATGGAGCAGCAGAGCAATGCGATGCCGGCCTTTAGCGTCACTGTTCAGGACATCGTGGCAAGCCTCAAGTGCATCGTGGGGAACCTGGCACCTCCACGAGTCGTGGGAGTTCCCCAGAGGAAGCCTGGCATCCCCTGCCACAGGCACCCGCAGACCTGGGGTGGACTTGGAGAAGGCCATGGCATGGCAAGCCACGGGCCCAGTACAGCACCCCCCAGCACCCCTGACCTTCCGATGTTCACAACCCCCACCCAGAGCCCTTCTCCCCAGTTGGACAACCACCCCCCAGTTCTACCCCACCCAGATTCCCCCTCCCCAGTTGGACAACGACCCCCCAGTTCTCCCTCACGAAAGTTCCAGATCTCCTTACTGCCTCCCAAGCCCATCTTTGCCCTGCCCCTCTCCCTGTTTTAAATAAAATTAGTAAACGTTCAGATTTGTGTCCAGTGACTTATCTGAGTAGGGTTCAGGGTATTGGTGGGTTGGTGCGGGCTGTCTGTGGCAGGAGGAGGGAACGGGGGAGGTTTCTTGGGGTGGGCCTGGCCCTCAGTGGTCCTCACTGAGGATCAGGTCATTCACTGCCTCGCGCACCACAATCAACCTTGGCAGTGCACGCTCTCATAGGGGCACGGATTCTGGCTGCTGGAACTGGCTGTGCTTCAACCTCCCACATCACAACTATTATCTCCCCCTGGAGCTCATAAGGATTGTGCAGGGCCATGCCTGCTCTGATGACCTCCACTGTGGTGTCCTCCGTGAGGTGGAGGTGTGTGAGCAGGCACCTCCGCCAGGCCTTCAGTCTGCCAAATGCCAGCTCAACCACCTGCTGGCAGCAGGTCAGGCAGTGGTTAAACAGCTAGTGGCTGGCATCAAGTGGTCCCCTGTAGGGGCGCATAAGCCACGGGTGAAGGGGGTAAGCCACACCAGCAGCGATGAGGACGGGCACCTCCACTTCCCCGACAGTGATATTATGGGGAGGAGAAGGTGTCCGCCTCCATCCCCCAGTACACAATGGAGTTCTGGAGGAGAGTGGCATCATGCGCCCTCCCTGGCCATCCAGTATAGCTGTTTTGGAAGACACCTCGGTTGTCCACAAGGGCCTGAAGGATGACGGAGTGGTACCCCTTTTGATTGCAGTACTCGGAGTCTGCAAGGAGATGCAGGTGGCATCTAGGATCCCTGCACACTTTGGAAACCCTGGGGTGAAGATGTGTGGCTGCAGAACCACATTGATGGCACTGGCAACCTGGAGCAGAACCTCCCTGATGGTGGATCTGCCAATGCCGAATATGTGTGCCATGGACCTGTAGGACTCAGGAGTGGCCATCTTCCAGAGAGCGGTCGCCACTCTCTTGTCCACAGGGATGGCAGGTCTCATTACAGTGTCCCTTTGGTGCAGGAACAGGGTGAGCTCTGAGACCAGGTGGAGGAAGGTCTCCCCGCTTATCCGGAAGTTCCTCCGCCACTGTTCATTGCTCTAGGTTCCCAGCACAACCTGCTCCCACCAGTCTGGGCTGGTCTCCTGTACCCAGATGTGCAGGGGCACAGAGGCAGGGAGGGGAACTAAGGCTGCTCTGAGGCACAGCAAAAGGATATTAATGGTCTCAAGCTCAGCACCATCACAATCCAGGAACGGTGTGTCCCAAAGCTGGAGGGCACCCTGCAGGCTTGCAGAGGGCCTAGCTGCTGCACAATGATGGAATGGGAGTTGGGGAGCATCCATAGTCTTGCACTCTCCTGCTAGCCAGAATGGACAGGAAACTGAGGTCAGCTCCTGCTTTTCTGTGATTGGCTGCCAAAATGGTTCTGCCAGGGGGCCATGTTGCCACATGTCCCATGGTGCCTCTCTCCAGAATTGAACTAGCAAGTCCTGTGTCCAGACATGCAAGTTCAATTTTGGTTTGTTTGGTGTGGACCTGTTAAATAGATTTAACTTAAATCGATTTAATGATTTTTATATAAATTTTGTTAAATCAATTTAAGTTAAATTAATTTAAGCACGTACATGTGGACATAGCCTTTCACTTTTGTCTGTACTTATATCTATATACCTAGATCTACATTTAGATCTTGATCTAGGTATATAGATATACCCTAACCAGGTAAATAAGGTACATAAGGGGGGAAGTCAGGTCTGGTATTCATATCCAGATTTTGAATGTATTTGTCCTCATGCCATATAAAAGTAAATATATTTGATTTTAATGTATGATTGGCAATCAAACAATTCAGTAAACAATACAGCAAAAGATAACAGGCCAAACTGTTCATTGCTTTGCGGCTTGTGTGATCAAATTTAACAGGGCAAATAGGGCATGGGTACATAAATAAGAATGGTAGTATATTATCCCCACTCCACACAGGAGTAAATGACTACAGAAAGTAACGACCATAAGGAATTGAAAGGGGATACACTAGTCAAATTTGCCTTCTAGATATTTTGCATTCTTCAGAACTCACCAGGAATCCCAGAAGGGCCTGATATCTGTGTTTTTCATTGAATCAATTCCTTGGTTTGAGTCAGATATTTTCTGTCTGTGAAGGATGCTGATGTTGATAAGCAAATAGAAAGTCCATAAATGGTACTAGAAGTCTCATATGTGTTCAGTGATGTGAGAAAAGTATCTCATTACACATCTGCAATGTAACTCTGACTAGTAGTTGATAAAACACTTCACCACAGTTTGGGAAAGTGGGGAAGGGATTTCTCTTAATTTTCCAAGTTTTCTTTATTTGTTTCAGCAATATATTAAGGATTTATTTCCCACTCTGGGGGAGTGAGGGGGGAAATTCACTGGGACTGTTGCCTGCTTTTTTCAAAAGTTTCTTCAGCAGAAAAAAATAAGAAAATCTTTTATTTTGTTATTATCAAATAATTAGGTCAAGAGTCATGATGCTATGGTGTTCTAGGAGAATCATAAAGTAGTTTGGGATAATAATGGGAAAATCATACTTATTGGGTAAAAACCACAAAAAATGTACTCTCTGATTTAACAATGAAATCCTGTAAAGGAAATGTCTTTTTTATTACTCTTTAATTGGTTCATAATTTCTGTTGGCAATCTGGCTTTTTAGGATACAAAACAGGAGCGGGAAATAGATAGAACTCTGGGACCGCAAAAATGTATTAGAGTTCATTAATATAAAGTATCCCATAAATGCATATAGAAGATCTCTGGAGAAAAACAAGGAAATGAGTCAATGAAAAACACATATATCAGGCTAGTCTGGGTGAATTTGTGACCTTTGAAGTATACACGAGTGAGGTGTGGAAATGCACATTTAAATCACCCAAAATAACCTTAGCTTTCTATCAAGGAACTGTGACATTCCCCTCTTGCAATCTGGTCTGACATTCAGCTGTGTCACCCTTATTTCCCCACTTGTGCGCCCTGACTTACCCCACTTTGCTGGGTGAACCACATCCTTGGGTCAGCTCATGCCCAGTTTCCTGCATGTAATCATTCCCTCACCTACTGGAGGTGCCCTCCAGCTTGTCACTCATGGGATAGACCCTAGCAAGCACCCACAGTCCCAGATGCAGTGCTGGGAATTACTGTCTTGCAGAGTTCAGTACTATACCCTGCAAGCTAGTTTATACCTGCTCATCAATTTATCAATGAAATTGATATGTGCCAGCTTTGTCACTACAAGGGAGGTCTCTGCATGCATGTTCATTCCACAATCACTGTTTTAGGTAAAATAAACAAGTTTATTAACTAAGATTTTAAGTAATTCTAAATCAGAGTGATATATATCAAACAGATTATTAATTCAAGGAGTTAGTAACAATAAAATAAAATAAAACCCTTATTTTAAGCTAAAATTACTGTTCAAGTCTGTAATTCAGCTTACCACACTGGTTCATTGTTCAGCCCGACCTTCCCTTTCTGTGGATAGCTTCTCAGTCTTTGATGTTCCATAGAAGATGGATTACAGGAGACGGCCCTCAAAGCATGGGACATCTTTCTTTTAACAAGTTTCCTTAACATCCCTGGGGCCAGGTGATCATCCATATCTGGCAGTGGGTGTAATAGTTCCTTCTTCAGCCAGAGTGCTTATTTCAGTCCATTGTTCTGGTATGCATGCCTCTGCTGGGTGCAAAAACACAATTGCTTGCCTGCTTTCAGCTAAGCCATGTGAGACACACATTTGGGAACCTGACACAGCAGTTTCATATCTATGTATGTGCATGACATTGCCAGAAACATGCTACTATAACAATAACGTTCAGTGTGCTGTGAGCATTCAAAAAACACTGTAACTGACATACATTGAATTAGATCACACACAGTTGCACTGTAAGGGTAAACATAAATGATACACAGAGTGTATGTGGGGTGCAGCATGAAACAATGACATGATAAAAAAAAGAGAAGATCAAATGTCTTTAAAAAAATAATTTAATATAATCTGGAACCACAAATACTATTTATGCACTAATCACAATTGTGTGGTCAGTGTCCCTAGAGCTCAGAGTTAAGTTGTTTGGGTGACTTAACTGTGTATTTTCAGATATGTTTGGATTTCTGTTACCCTGAATCAGTGCAGATTCACTTTTGGCTTGACTAGACACAGTTAGAGACCATTTAAAGTATATATTGAATGCCAGGATAGATAAGCAACCTTAAGCATGCATAAGAATACAGTGATGAGATCTTTACATCCCTTCTGCAGTGAGGGACCCCATGATGACTGTGGATGACCCGTAGGAGGCCCACACAGCACTTGGTCCTACAGGGAAGTTCACTGCTTATCAAGGGGTATGCTAAAATATAGCATTTTGGGAAAGGTGAGGTGATCAGTCTCGCCTGCCCCCTCTCCCAACATATACTCAGGCTGACTTCCCAAGCCAACTTTATAAACACAAAACAAGCAAAACAGCCACACAGCAGCCTCTCCAGCATATAAACAAACCCCATCTGCAGGCTTCAGGTACAGAGCCCAGGAATGTTTCATGGTCAAATTGCTCATGGGGAGAGCTGGTGAACGTCTTTAAGCTAAACCATTACAATTATTGTCTGCTGTCTCCCCACAATTTCTTTTAAGTTTAACTATAAATCTGAATTTTTAATTCTCATTTTGGGGATAATTACAATATAGACTCAATCTCATAAATTTTAAAGACAGAAGGACAATCATATCATCTAGTCTGAACTCCAGCATCCACCTGACCTTCAAGCAAACATCTGGGGAAAAAAAAATATGGTAACTCAGACCACATCATCCCATCTACTGTTCCATCTCTCACTGTTGGAAATATTTGCCACTAACACACCTGATGAAGTGGGATTTTCTCTCATGAAAGCTCATGCACCAAATAAATTTGTTAGTCTTTAAAGGTATGTCTACACCGAAAATCTTAGTTTGGACTTGGTTAGTCTGAACTAAGTAGTTTGAAAGTTAGTTCGAACTAACCACTAGTTTGAACTTATTTAGTTCAAACTAGCATGCTTCCATTGGGCTAGTTTGAACTAAAAATGCAAATAAATTTGAGGTAACCAGTTAGTTTGGGCTAACCAGCCAAATTAGTTTGAACTAACCTTTGATTAGTTCAAACTAAAATTTATTTTAGTTCAAACTAGCCAAAGGTTAGTTTAGGCAGCGTTCAAATAGTTTAGCTGGACTAATTTGCTAATACAGATGTAGCCTAAACATGCCACAAGACCTCTTGCTTGTTTTGCTTCTAAAAGTCACAGATGGACCTAATTGCATTGCAGGCAATGTCATCAGACCCATCCATAAATGTATTAAGGTCAATCTTGAAACAAGTTAGGGTGTTTGCCCATACTATACCCTCTGGAATGTTGTTCCAAAGCTTCAATCCTTTGATCATTAGAAACTATTGTCTAGTTTCAAGGCTACTCTTATTGATGGTCAGTTAATATACATTTGTTCTTGTGCTAACATTGGCCCTTCACTTAATTAACTCTCTTCACTCCCTAGTAGTCACTTCTCTGAAGTATTTATGCAGAACAATCATACCTCCTGTCATTCTTTCTGTTAGGCTAAATAAGCCAGGTTTCTTAACTCTCCTCTTGTAACATAGGTTATCCATCCCTCTAATCATCCTTGCAGGCATTCCCTTCACCTTTTCCAGATTGAATTCATCTTTGTTAAACATGGATACCAGAACTGCACAGAGTATTCCTAACGTGTCTCACCAGTGCCTATTATAATGGTAATAATACTTCCCTATTTTCCCTGGAAATATTTTTCCTGATGCACTTTTCACAGCTCGTCACATTGGTGGCTCACAGGCATCCTGTGCTTAACCAATCCATTCAGGTTTTTCTCTTCCTTCATTGCTTCCAACAGATGTATTCTCATCTTATATCAAATATTCGTCTTGTCTGTCCCTGGGTATATGACCTTGTCCTTTTTACTATGAAGTTTCAACCTATTTCTAATACTCTGGTTTTCAAAGTAATCAAAATCCTTTTGTATGATATTGTAGTTCCCCTTTTTATTGACAGTACCTCCCACATCATTCCAGTTTTTGTTTTTTTTTCACTCTTAGGTAACAGCTATGTACTCAGCCTTAACTCTAGTTTAATGTAGTGTTTAATCTGGAAATATATTGCAATAGTAACAGCACACACAAGACTCAGGGGGCCAGTATTCAATTTCACAGTTGACTATAATCCCCTTGAAATTCATTTAAAATTTCATAGCCATCTTAAATCCTACTGTATCTGGGTATCTCTTGCAATACCTAACTTTAAAAAGTCAACTATGATATTAAGTGCTTATTTAGCTGTTTTGTTTGTTTCTCTTTTCAGATAGATGCAAGAAAATAATGTTTGGTAGTTTCAAATGCACTTCTTTAATGCTCCATTTTGAAAAGTGTTAATTCTGAAAAAAAAAGTTAGTTACTCTGTACTCAGTCCATGTTGTTATCTGTGGGTTTGGCTATACTACAATTAAAATCCCACAGCTGTCCTGTGTCAGCAGACTCAGGCTTGCGGGGGTTTTGCAAAGGACCTTTTAATTGTGTAGATGTTTTGGACCCCCCCAGATCTCTGGGTGCTAGAACCTTGGCACTATCCCTAACATGAATGTCTACACTTAAGTGAAATACTTCTTCAGCTTAAGTCAGGCAAGCCACAGTCAGCTGGTACAGGCTAGCTGCAAGTTTTTGGTTTCATATAGATGAACCAGGTATGTTTTTTAATTATGTTTTCAAATAGAAAAAAATGAACAAAATATTTTTTTTTTAAATTTCAGCAGCTCACCCAAAAATGTGTATTTCAAAGGCAGCTGAACTTGTTTTTTTCACTGAAGGAGTATTTTCCAGTATGCATTCTACCAACTGTTAGCCACTTTATGGATAATACTTTTGGGCCATCATGAGCCATGCTAAATTTATTATGCAAACTCATTTTGAAAGGCATGAGGCACCTTCACCATAGATTTTAATGTGAATATACATGATGAATACAGTGTAGACATTAAGCCTGCCTTTTAGGAGAATGTGACAGACATGTAAGAAGTCCTTTGTTATAAGACTAAATAACCAAAAGAGCTCAGGAGTTAAAATTTGAGGTCATAAGAGAATATAGAATATTTAAAGGTGATCTGCAAAGGATGAGAAAAGACCATTATGTTCCTTCCTTTTATTTTAAGATTCATCAAAAAACTTTATGATACATATCTAGAGCTACAGTAGAACCTCAGGCTATGTCCAAACGTAGCTGGTTATTTCGAAATAACTTATTCAGAAATAACTTATTTCACAATAAAATCCTTATTTCAAAATGACTTATTTTAAATAAAATAAATTAATTCAAAATAAGGGAAACCCTCAAAGCAAAATAGCATGCCCTCTGTGTGGACATGCTATTTCGCTTCAGAAGAGGGGCAGCATGGGAGGTGTGAAATTGACCAGGCTGGGAGCAGCTTGCCAGGCACCACAAGCAGCTCCGGGCCCCATCTGGCTCCTAGCCTCCTGCCCCTGTGTTGAGGCTGGGGTGGGGAAAGAGGGCTAGCAGGGGGCTAAGCGACCCATGCCCCTGCCACCCATGCAAGCAGAAGGGGTGCAGGGCTCCTGGATACCCCTTGCCCCGCTGCCCCAGCTCTGCAGGGGGCTGGAGGGCGGGGAGCAAGCTTGCTGCTTCCCTGGCTTGTGGGCAGCAGGGAGCATGGTGGGTGTGGAGCCGACTCTGCCCCCCCCATCTGTGCTGGGCAGCTGCCCCTGGGGGCTAGGGCAGGGGCCAGGGCTGCCACAGCTGGCCCTACACCCCACCCATGGCTGCAGCGGGGGCAGGGACAGGGGCTGTGGCAGCCGGCTCTGTACCCCACCCGTGGCTGCCTCCAGGGCCAGGGCAGGGGCTGGGGCTGCTGCAGCTGCCTCTTCTCCCTGTCTGCGGCTGCCCCCAGGGCAGGGGCTGCCACAGTGAGTAAGGTGCCCCAGGCTGAGGGGTGAGTGGGCGGTGGGGCCAGAGCTAGCTGGGCACCCTGATCCCCCAGCCCCTGGCTGCCTGCAAGTAGTCAGGGGCTGGGGGATCGGAGCACCTGGGTAGCTCTGCTCCTGCGGCATGGGGGGGCAGCCACAGAGCCCAGTCAGTGGGTCCAGCCAGCTGGGGCACCCGCCCCCCCCTGCAGGCAAGTGGGGGCAGCAGACAAGCCAGCTCCTCCACCGGCGGCCCCCCCTGCACCCTGCTGCAGCTCACCTCAGCACCCTGGCCAGGGTGTTGGGGGGGGTGGGACTTCCTCCCAAGGTGCCATGCACCCCGGGAGGAAAGTCCAGTGTTATATCAATACAGATGACATATCAATATAACACAGTCAGACAGGGTTATTTCAAAACAACAGTTTCAAAATAACTCTAATTTTGATACAAAAATAGGTTTCGTTGTATCAAAATGATTTTCCTTAGTTTGAAATAAGGATGTTCCTTATTTTGAAATGAGGAAATGATGTCTGGAGCTGTCAACTTTTAATTCAAAACAACGGTGGTTGTTGCGAATTGAAAGCCTTGTGTGGACAAAACCTCAGAGTCACAAACACCTGAGTTACAAATTGACCAGTCAATCTTATACCTTATTTCGAACTGCAAGTATAGAATAAGGCAGCAAGAAAGAAAGAAAGAAAGAAAAGCAAATATCATACAGTGTTATGTTATGCATAAACCACTAAAATATAAAGGGAAAGATTAAA
Organism: Podocnemis expansa; assembly: GCA_007922195.1. Classification (NCBI taxonomy): domain Eukaryota; kingdom Metazoa; phylum Chordata; order Testudines; family Podocnemididae; genus Podocnemis; species Podocnemis expansa. Next base: position 2,425,266 of record ML681992.1, read on the forward strand.
ACAAAAGATTTGGCAAGGTAAGGAAACTAGTTTCTTTCTTTGTTTCTTTTAAATTAAGATGGCTGAAAGCAGCATTTTTTCCTCTGCATAATAAATTTTTGAAGCTGCTGTACTAAGTCAACGTTCAATTTCAACCCCATGGAAGAACAACCATAACCTTTTTTTTTTTCAGAGTTAAATACATGTCAGAGTTACAAACAACGCCCATTTAAACTGGTTCTGGATTTCACCATAAAGATTTTAGGTCAAAACTCGTTTCTTTTTGTTTGGGAGCAGTTATCAATATTCCAGTCAGATGGTGATTGTATAGAATAGATGACTGAAACTTAACTTCATTTTCTGTCTTTCCCTTTAATGGGAAACACTGTAAAATACACAGAAAATATCAGGGAAGTGTAGCCTGAGATTTTTGCCATTTTGTTAGTATCACAGAAAATCCTGATTGGATAAAGACAGGTATGGGAAGAAAATAATGTAAGGCAATCTAGTAGAAGTTTTATGTCAAAATAAAGCTGGAAACAGCATAATATGTAATAATTAATGGTAAAAGAATTCATAAGCTGTCATTTGGAAATGTTTAAATAGAGTTGGTATCTAAAGGGCATTCAGCAAGTAAAATGGAGAGATCATAGGTTTAGCAGATTCCATAGGTATATCTCTTTCAGCAGATTCAACAGATATATCTTTTTGGAAAAGCAGGTCAAGATAGAGGAAGATTTTGAACTTTTGAACTCACTCAGTCCCCCTCCCATCAAGTATTTTAAGGTGTCCACCCACTGTCAAAAGACCCATCAAAAGTATTGATTTTTGATCAGGTGGCAGGTGAAATCACCCTTTTTCCAACTGAGTAGAAATGAGATCACACCTTTGGATTAGAGAGATGAGAGTGATAAGAGAGTGAATAAAAGGCGATGCCCGGCAGTCAAACTTTGGGGATCAATCCCACTCCTTACTGGGTTCCACTGGCTTCTGGCTATGTTCCTGCTTCACTAAGGAGTCTCACTCACACTCATCCCTGGAGAGAGTAACAACGTCTCTAGTGGAACTGGATGAGCTAAGTCGTGGGACTTAGTCTCACAAGGGCACTCTCCGATACGAGCTGAGTCGCGGGGCTTAGTCTCATAAGGGCATTTGCAAGACTTAGTCTCTGAGCTGGGTCTTGGACTTAGTCTCAGAAGGGCACTCCGATCTCTCACTCTCAGACAAGCAGCCAACCGAGTCCTGTGTATAGTCTGTGAGCAATGATATACTCTCAGACAAGCAGCCAACCAAGTCCTGCGTATAGTCTGTGAGCAACGAACCGATACTTCTTAAGCTCTAGCAGCTGCACCTACAAGCCTTCGAGAACATTCCAAAGCTGCTTTAAGTTCCAGTTTCCACGGTGACCACAGCAGAGCTGATCACAAGAAGAAGAGCGAAGGGAGGAGAGAAGCCAGCAGAACCACAACCCAACAAAGACTCTTTTCCTTGCAACTTTGGGGTAAGAAAAGGGTCCCAAGGAGGGGAGGAAAGTAGTAAGAACCTTAAGATTGTTAAATTGTTAGAGTGCTGATAAGGGGCCCAATCCTTACCCAGTAATTTTATGTTAATAAGTAAATCAGAAAGAGTGAGACAAGAGACCCAGATTAGATTCCAAAGGAGTTATATTAAGAGTTGAGATCTCTCCATCCAGCAAGTGCCTGATCCCCACTTGCTGAATGTTCCTTCTGTATACCTAAGTATTGTCAATGCTTTAATTGTATAGAATAGTTTCAATGTATGCTATTGTTGGGCTATCCGTGAAAGAAGTAAGAATTATTTGTTAACCCTCAGAATCGACGTTGATAATAAACCTTTAATTGGTTTCTGAAGAATCCTTAGCTTTGAGTCTTTTATTGATTCGAGTCTGTGCTTGATCGGCAGGCTGTAGCCATACTCACCACTCGGGGCATTTGCCGAACTCTCGGGCGTTGCGGCATTTGGCCATTTGAGATAGAACTGGCCCCACCCTCATTGCCCCAAAAGGTTTAAATCAGACTGCTGGACAGTCTATAAATTGGCAAATTGATCGGCAACAGGGAATGTTCGGAATAACTGTGATAGATTTTTTTGGGTAACAGAAGGTGTTCTTAAACTATTTTATAGTCCAGTACAATGTTAGCTTAAATTTGTATGTAAAAGTGAGGTTATAACATAAGAAAAGCTGTACTGGTTCACAACAGTGTTCTATCTAGTCCATTGGCCTGTCTTCTGATACTTGCCAATGCCAAGGGCTTCAGAAGGAATGAACAGAACAGTAATCTTCAAGTGATCCATATTATTGAATGAGAACCATTTTCTTTGTAAATTGTTATGTTTGTCTTTTGATTAAATGGTCAGTTGGAATGTTGAAGTTTTAAACTCTCCATGTTACTACATCTTATTTGTGGAATTACCAAGCTTGTGAATAGACCCTGGCAAATAATTTGCACTGAATAATATACTAGATAAATGTTGCCCATTTTTCACTTTTAACAAGTTGCCTGGGAAATCAGTAGAAGTGAGGCACATAGATTGCTAGGGTGCTTTTGGAAAACTCAGTAGGTCTTTCTGTGCAAAGAACTGAATTTCTCTTTATGTAAATAGAAATTGCATATTGAAGTACATTTTTGCAGTTCAGTTTTGATTTGTGGATTTGAAATTCACACTCGTTTCAGCTGTGTATGCAACTGTTTTTGTTGAATGTTGCATTCAAACTTACACAATCTCTTCATGAATTTTCTCACTGGTTGTGATTGATCACTATAATATTCACGGAAAGCAAACACAATGCAAAAATAGTGGAGATAATGTGATTAAGTATATGGGTGCTATTTCATGGAAATTGTTTGAAGTATACTTCCAGTTCTATTATGGTGCATGTGAAAGGGAGAATTTGGAGGTAAACTTTGGGGGGGTGTATCAGTTTTGGGGTCAAGCATATGTAGGTGGAAATTTTCTAAGGCACAAAGGGAAATTTGACACTCAATTCTCACCAATATTTCAGTAACAGTTTGGGAAGTAAACCTCTTTTGTGCCTTTGGAAAACTCCTTCAAAATATATGAAACAATTCATTTCCCTAAAAGTTTGCAAATCAAATAATAAAGAAAGCCATTTACCCATATTTAAAATAGGAGATTGCACTAATTTGGCAAGGCTGAACAGCCTTGTCAAATTATATCTCAGTACAGCTGGTTATCTTGCACATCTTATACTTTCCAATGTACACAACAAAACATAAATTTTTCATAGCACACAACACCTTAGAAACAAGATAAAACTGATACTTGAACAGTTTGAGCTCAGATTGTGGCTGAAGATGCCGGAATACATTTTTGGACCAATGAAGAATTAATTTGGGACCTTAGTAGAGGAGAATCCAGATTATCTCTTTTTTTTTCTTTTTCTTTATTATTATTATTATTTTTTAAATACCACAGGAGCTAGAATACTAAGGGGAAGACAATTTATTATCTGTCATAACACAATAGGTTTCAATGGAACAACCTGGGGAGTACTGGACAAGACTCTTTCTTCTAATTCCAAAATAAATCTTTTTAATTTTTTTTTAGTGTGCCTCTGTAACAACTCAAAATTGTCTTTCAGATGTAGATATGAAAACTAATGCGCTATGACACAAGTGAGGTCTGTCTTGGTTTTCTCTAACATTTTGAGCTAACTGCAAGTCTTTGACTGGACATTTACTTCAGGAATTCTAGCAATGATGCCTAAATCTGTGCTATCTCAACATCCTAAATCTGCTACTTGAAGGGCCAGCAATACTTGCTGGCCCCTGTGCAAGCTCTGCCCTCCAAACCCTCAGCAGGTGCTGGGAGTGGGGCAATCAAGGTGTGGCTGCAGTGCCTGCAAGTGACAGGAGCTGCATGGTCCTCTTCTGTTCCCCACTAGCAAGTGGGTTTCAGGTCTGGGATTCCAGTAGCAACAATCACCAAGATGCGCATAACAGGAAATGCAGTGTTTTATTAACTAACAGATTACTTAACTAAATATCCAGATAAAAGTGATAAACCCAGAGTTAAACACAAAGCAATATAGACAGGCTTACAACCCAATCAGCAGTTGGGGACCCCACTTCATGACCGTGGGCTTCAGCAGGGGAGTGATGTTCTCCAAAGACCCGTGAAGTCAGGGAAACAAGCTACTGTTATAGCTCATTACTTACAGGGAGGGGTGATCAGGCCCTCTCCTGGTCACATAGACTGTCTGCTGGGGTGTTGATTCCTACCACCTTTATCCTACAATCTAACACCTAGATAACCACTTATTTACTATATAGTCTGGCAGAGTGGAAATGTGTGTAGGGGAGGGGTCCTCCATTGCCCACTATTGTTATACTGTCACAAAGTCTTCCGTTTGCCTTACATCTTCCCTGCTTACTCCCCCCGCCTACTGAGGAGCATGGTCAGCAGAGGCCAGGAGCCATGCAGTGGGGCCATTGCGGGGAGCAGTCATGGTGCCACAGATCCAGGAGCCCTACGTGCTTCTGTGTGTAAATCCATGTACCAGCTTTGGCACAGATGCCAGGGATTACCAACTCCTGTGCTAATGAATTGCCTAGAGCAGTGGTTTTCAAACTATTTTCCTTGGAATCCAGTTGAAAAAAAAATCATTTATGCCCACGATCCAACAATTATATCTTTAAGCAATGCATTACAGTCTTTTGATACCAGTAGGAGGGGTTCCTGTGACCCACTATCTGAGAGTCTGTTACCCAGTACTAGGTCCTGAGCTGTGGTTTGAAAACCACTGGCATACAGCAGTGTTTCTCAGTTAGTGTTCTGTGGACCCTTGTGCTCCACAGACATAGTGCAGATGTTCCTGACTCACCCTGACCCCTCCCCGTTGGTGGGGATTAGTGGAGACGGAGGAAGGAACAATTTAAAATGGCACAGCCAAAGCAAGGTTTCCAGATACAAAGAGATGGATGACACATGCCTGCAGCTTTCCTGCAGCTGGGCCATTTTTTATTTCCTGCCACTGTTACGGGCTTTTTTGAGAAAATTTTCATCAGCTGTGCTACATAAAGTAATCAATACATTTAGATGTTCTCTGGTCCACTAAAGGTTGAGAAACATGGTCCTAGAGGGTGCAGCATAAATAGCTAGTAAAATGTTTTAAGAGAAGATGACTGGCATCTGACAAAGTGGGATTTTCTCCCACAAAAGCTCATGCCAAAAATTAATCCGTAGTCTTTAAGTGCACAACTCCTTGGTGTTTTTTTCCTCTGGACTAGACTACCATGGCTGCCCCTTTGGAAATGTGGTATATATGGCCAACCAAGGAAACAACCAGTTCACTGTCAAAATGGCACAAATTGTGGAAACTAGTTACTTTCTGAAGTAACCTACCAAGACAGGATTTTCTCTTCCTTATGAAAAGGATGAGCAATGAATTTCTGGAAACTGTAGAGAAGATATGAAGCAAAAATAGATCAACAATGGCAAAAGTACTGTATATACTCAGATATAAGCTGATCCGGGCATGAGCCGACCCCCCAATTCTGAACCCAAAAAAGGGACAAAGATTGGTGAGCTGGGTATAAGCCTAGGTCTCCTTTTGGCCTTGGCCCCTAACCCCCACACCCACTGCTGCTGGCTTCCTCTGGAGTTTCTGACAGCTTCCCTACCCCAAAATCTCTGCTGCTGTTTTTCCCTTGCCTTCTGCTGTCCATTCCTCACTCCTGCTCCCCTGCTCTGCCCTTTTCTCATTGCCATCACCCCTGCTGCCCCCTGCTCTGCCCTTTCCTCACTTCTCAGTTTCCTGCTGTTGCCCCCTGCTCCTCCTGCTGCCCTCTGCTCCCCCCTTTCTTCACTGCTGCCCCCTGTCCTGGTCCTTCTTCACTGCTGCCCCCTGCTGCCCCCTCCTGCCCTTTCCTCAATGCTGTCCCCTGCTCACTTCTCAGTTTCCTGCTGTTGCCCCCCTGCTCCGCCTCTTCCTCACTGTTACCCCCTGCTGCCCCCTCTTCTGCCCTCTCCTCAGTGTTGTCCCCTGCTCACTTTTCAGTTTCCTGCTGTTAGTCCCATATTCCCCAACACCCTTTCCACCCCTTTCCCTGTCATCCTGCCCCCTGCTGCCACTCTTCCCGGGCTCCCAGACACCCCCACCCCCCAAATCCCCAGGCCCTATCACCACTTCCCTGGGCTCCCCAAAACCCCTGAGCCCTCTTGCCGCTTTCCCTAGACTCCGCAGCCCCCCCAATGCCCAGTCCCTGCTGTGGCTTCCCTGGCCTCCTTGAATCCCCCCTTGATTTCCAGGCTGACCCTAGAGCCCCTTTATTTAGCCGCTCCAGACACCGGGGCCCCCTCCTTCCTCCAGCTGTAGCTGCAGCCCCAGCCCTGGCTGACTGCCCAAGATGGCCGCCTGGCAACACTGGGCCTCCAGCCTGATGCATGGTCAGGGAAACAGCAGGGCTGTGGCTGTTTACCGTATTCTCCTGAGTATAAGCCGAGCACCTCTTTTGAAGCCAATTTTCAGCCACAAAAATCTCGGCTCATATGTGATGATATACAGTAGATCAAAGTGGGAAGGAAGAATGAATATTCTGCTTTAAAAAGTAGTGCAAGCTTCCTAGAGATTTTGGGGAACATGGAGAAAACAAACAAAAAAGAGGTCACAAACTTGACAAATGTCCCAATGAGTACTCTCTGCATTCTTTCTTCTGGACAAAGACCTCATCTTCATCCTGTTTTTTGTTTGTTTGTTTGTTTGTTTGTTTGTTTGTTTTTGTTTTTTCCGGTAATGAGAAATGAAGAAGAAAAACAGATAAACTGTTTTGATTGTGTTTTGTTAACAAACTAAATGAAGCACTTTCTAATGAAAAACTACTAGTAAAATTAGCTAAACAAAATTAGAACTAGGTAGACTAAGAAGACAAAAGACAGGAATTTGAAAGGGAGAATCATAGAATCATAGGGTTGGAAGGGACCTCATAAGTCATCTAGTCCAACCCCCACCAGAGGCAGGACCACTCCCAGTAAACCATTCCAGTCATGGCTTTGTCCAGCCAGGCCTTAAACACCTCCAAAGATGGAGATTTCACCACCTCCCTCGGCAGCTTATTCCAAGGCTTCACCACTCTCCTAGTAACAAAGTTTTTTTATCCAGCCTTGACCTCCCTAACCACAACTTGAGACCATTGCTCCTCGTTCTGTCCTCTGTTATTACCAAGAACAGTCGAGCTCCATCTTCCTTGGAACATCCCTTCAAGTAGTTGAAGGTTGCTATCAAATCCCCCCTCAATCTTCTCTTCTGCAGACTAAATAAGCCTAATGCTTCCAGTCTTTCCTCATAGGTCTTGTGCTCCAGCCCTTTAATCATTTTGGTTGCCCTCCTATGAACTCTCTCTAGCATGTCCCTATCCTTTTTGCAGTGGGGAGCCCAAAACTGAACAGATTATTCTAGATGTGGCCTCACCAGTGCAGAATAGAGGGGAATGATCACATCCCTTGATCTGCTGGTAATACTTCTTTTGATGCAGCCCAGTATGCCATTGACCTTTTTCACAGCAAGAGCACACTGCTGACTCATATCTAGCTTCCCATCTGCCATGACCCGCAGGTCCTTTTCTACACTGCTGCTACTTAGCTGAATGTTTCCCAGCCTATAGCAGTGCATGGGGTTTTTTTGTCCCACGTGCAGGATTTCACACTTGTCCTTATTGAACCTCATAAGATTTCTATTGACTTACTGTTCCAATTTATCTAGGTCTCCCTGAATCCTGTCCTTGCCCTCCAACGTGTCTACTGTTCCCCCCAGCTTGGTGTCATCCACGAACTTACTGAGAAGAGTGAAAGGTGATTGTGTATCATCCTTTTTATTAACTTTTTTGGTTCAGCTAGAGACAAGTCAAAATTCTTCATTATAGCCTCAATCTTAGTGACAGTTTAAAGCTTCATGGACTTAAACTGCAAGGCTTGGTTTCATCTTTAGTTTGAGGACCTGCTCTTGGAAGCATTATCCCACATGCTTTCAACAGGGTTACTCGCATCAGGGAAGTTACTGGAGTGCAATTTTGCAGAACTGGTTCCTAGATGTGGTGGTAGGTCAAGAAGAAATGCTTCAGAAAGCATAAACATAAGCTTTGACCCATTATCCTATGTTTCTTAAAAGTGGCACATGTGTTGTGAAGTGCACCGGATGTTTTGTAGAAAGTATATAATTCTTTTTCAGAATCACACTGTGAAATACTTAACTCAGTCCAACAACTTCAAACGGTAATCAGACAATGACAAGAAAAGCTTTCATATAAAACAGAAGAGCTAAGTATACTTGTTTACTTTGAAGTGTTCCCACTTAACTTTTTTAAAGCTTTTATAATGGTCATAAACTATTTTTTTCTGTGAGTAAGTTCAGCGTCAGTTTTGAACTACTAAATGGTTTTTTTTCTTCCATATCAAGAAAGCTTTTCCATTCCAACCAATAGCTGTTGGGTTAAGAAGAGGAGAAAAGAAAATATATATTTCCCATAACATTACCTCTGAGTCAGTTAAATGTTTTTGCATCAATGAATGAGGAAAAAGATTACCCTGCGTGCAATTTCAGAAGGACAGGCAGTTCTGAGGATAGTATTGTGCTTCCAGATATAGATTTACCCAGATTAGATAGACTTCTTCAAAATGTGAACTACTAGACAAGAGATAAGAACTATATCACATGAATCATGCTTATTTACATTGTATAGACATCAGTCAGAAAACAATGTCTTTGTGACCTCTTTCTTTGATCCACACAGTGATATTTACTCATTCCGAAGACTGAGCTTCCTCTGCAGAAAAGAGAAAAAAGTGTGAGTGAAGGGGGCCTGGGGATTTCCAAAAAAAGAGATCAACTAGCAGAATATAAAATTGCTTACTCATGTTTATTGTCATTAAAGTTAGAAACCTCCCAAACTTATTGATGAATTTGACCTTCCAGAATGTGCTGTATTGCACATAAAATATGAAAGGGCATAGTTGTACAGAAAAATGAAATTATTCACTTAAAAAAAAAAGATGTGGTTTGAGAAAATCACTAGGATATATAGTTGAGTCCAAGTATTTATTTTAGGTTACTGGACTAGGGATCATTTTAATATTGTGATAGCGACCTTCTTTGTATTCATCCCCTCCATTGAACTTTACTAAGATCAATGGGAACTTTGTGGATTAAAAAGTTTCAGAATATGCCTTATGAAACTGTTTTCTGTCTGACATTCCAGCCTTCTGAGTTCTATGCAGAATATGTAATATGTATTTTTTTCAAGTTGCATGCTTAGTTGTTTCTTTAAGTATGTTTTTCTCTTTTCTTGAATGAATCTCTGTGAAAACTTTCTCTTGATAAGCACTGATTGAACACAGTAAAACTTATACAACGAAAAAAGAATGCAGTAAAACATTCTGACATGGAATTGGATAAAGAAGCAGTTAGTAAAGGCAGTCAAAGAAAAGGCTCATTTTTGATTTCCGAACTGTCACAGAAGATAAACAAGAAGATTAGGGCACATGAGGCCAGTAGATTTGTTTCCAAGGTCAATTCCACAGAGAGCTGATGATGAGGTTGCTCGAATGGCTTCATCATCTGTTTGCTTTTGGTTTAGAGGCATCTGAGTATTATTTTCCTCCAGTTGTTCTCCACTAATGTAACATTTGTCAGACCCTGACCTAGTTTGCAGGTCACTCAGTACTTATATAAAGAGCAATGCATATCCATGTTTCTGCCAAAAGCACTCTACTAACCCTTCTTTTTTATTATATTTATCTTTACTTTTCCTTTTTCTTGCTATTGTATTACACCCACCTCAAAGTCCATGTCTTCTGATTTCTTTTTTTCCTTGCATTAGTTTTTTTTTATTGTTTCTTGACCACCTTCCTTCCAAATAGAAAAAAATAAAAAATCATCCCATAAAACATAAGTTTCGTATTTACAGTTTATATACCATTACATCAACAATTACCTTATTACATTGTAGCTTCTGTTATGTGGCAGGGTTTTCCTATATTTAGCAGAGGAAATAATTTTAATTTCATAGATGCTTCAGTGTGGTAACTGCTGGCAATTTTCTATGTTTTAATGAAGGCCACTGTATATCAGTTCAGTAACCCTATTTTATACAGTTACAGTTTCATTTTCAAACTCCCAATTTTATGCATAACTGATATTCCTCTCCTCTTTCCTACATTAGGTCTTAAAAGGCTGTCAATTCTTTGGGCAGCAGATCTCTCTGACTAGTAAATCTTCTGGCTTTAGGTACATAATTCTTAATTAAAAAAAAATCATCAAGGGTTTAAAAGCCCTGCAGGGAAATTAAGACTGCAGAGAAAAATCCCAATAGTAAAGATCTACTTTATACAAATTAAATTGACTCCTGTTACCCAAACCAACCAGATGATTTGGAAAATATGTGTCTCTTAAAAATTGCAAAGTGGTTCATCTCTAAGGTTCATTAGGCAAAAAAAGATATAGGTATGTTCAAATTGAAAAATGCCAAGAGAGCTTGATTAAGAGATAAAATAATGGCTGAATGACCCACTTAAATTACACAGTGAATCTCCTGGAAAGAGAATGTTTTAATTCCTGTTTGTCTCCCATTTTAATTCTTTGAGCATTGTTTATTGAGTGTTAATGAGTCTAGGTATGCAAGCTTGAAAGCTGCTTTCTCTTAGATTCATGAACTCACATCCATCAAACAGGATGAAAAGTCATGACAGTAAATAGAATGAGCAATAATAAAATTATAGATTATACTCAGGAAACTGTATTACATAGCTCCTCCCTAGACTTTTTCATCTGTAGAACTCAGAACATTTTACAAGGGAGGCTGGAGTCATTATCCACATTGGAAACAGACACACAGATGGTGTCCAATATGGTTGCCACTTGCCACACGTGGTGAAATGGCTACTAGCCTGTGGAAAATTTTTGCTTTACTTCTACCTCCTCTTTTTTAAAAAAATAATTTTTTAATTGATTTTATTCCTGATTTCCCTTGCACTACTCAATGAAAAGAAACATAAGATTTCTCATTAATTCTATCAAATAATTCAAAACATTATTATTTTTCTACCCCTCTATATTCTATAAAAACACGGGATTCTTTTTTGTCATAAGGCAAAAATGTTATTTTTGGCAAGTATGAAAAAACTGTTGGATGGACACCACTGTATTTGTCCAAGATCACCCAGTAGATCACAAAAAGAGCCAAGTTCCTATTGCTTTCCTGGTGTGGAATGGAAAGGAGGCTAGTGCTCAATTGAATAGAGCTTTGGTTGTATATATTTATAGTTTTTTTTTGTTTGTTTTGTTTTGTTTTGTTTTTTAATAATTTTCTTTGTATGTATTATTGAAGATAAGCTGTTCTGTTTTACTTTAAAATCTTAGCTATAGGGTAGCCTAGTGTATCGTAGTAGCCTGGGATTCAGGAGATGTGAGTTCTAATCCTGGTCTTAATATTGACCTACTGAGTGACTTTGACCAAGTCAGTTCTCCACTCTGTTGCTCAGTTTCTTCATCTGTAAAATAGGGATAATGAAAAACATGTTGAGCTCTGTTGATAGTATTTTCTAAATGTTTTTAAATCAAGAAATAAAACAAGCAAACACACAAAAAAGATACTATGCAAAATTGTTAGGGTTGTCAGATATTACAGAATTATCAGCCCAGTAAGGAATCCATTAAATGCCCAATCCTGCACAGACTTCTGCAAATAGATAACTACACTCAAAGTAGTTCAATAAACAATGGGACTCCCTGAGTGAGAAAAGTTACCTATAAACATTAGTGCTTGCAGGCTCAGGCACAGTACGTATAGTTCAGGAACTTATGGGCATGTATTACTTACTGCAATAGGCAGGAGCTAACAGCAAGTGAATCCTAAGACAATGCTTGGAGTTAAATTGAGAAGAGTTTAGAAGCAATGATTAAATGTTGATACCAGTCATGGTCCTGAAGAAGTGTCTGTTGTAATAACGAAAGGTGTTTGGAATGCTTACAGATTTTAGAATGCTGTCCATATGTGGTTGGGAAGGTGGATTTTATTTATTTATTTATTTATTTATTTATTTTGGACTTGTTTCACTTTCACTTATCAATTCACTGGCAGTTCCAGGTCTTTTGCCATTTCCTTCCAAAATAATCTGGTAAGGTAAAATTTGAGTGCAGTCTCTATTATTTGTGAATGCTTCCATCAGAAGATGGGAAGAAATTGGGGTCAAGAAAGGTAACTAGATAAGAAATTAACCATTTCCTTGTCTAAAAGTGCAATATTTTTAGTAGAATGGAACGGGAATTTAGTACAATGCATTATTCATTGCAAACCACTCTGTTATAAATGGAGTCAGCCCGCTTTTTGATTTAGCAAAGCTTCTGAGAAATTGGAGCAATTTAATTTATTTGATTAGTTTTGACAGTGTTGTGTGAAATATTTTCCCTTAGTCTGGGTATGTCTGAGAATTTAGAAACACAATAGGGAAATAAAATAACAAAGGATAGTTTTGAAAAGGTAGTCATTGGAGCAGGAGCTTTCTCCAAATTATATGAGCTGGATTTTCACAACTGTTGACCAGATGCAGCGTGGAGAAGTTTGGGAAAAAAGCTCATCCTCTACTTTACTCAAGCCTGTACAGGTTGAGACTTTGCCTGCAAACAAAGGAGAGAATGCAGGGTCTTACTTGCCCCTATAAGCAAGTAGGAATAGTAATAGGAGCCTTAAATCCACCCCTTTCCTTTCACATGAATGTAGTTGGCTGGGTATGAGGAGAAAGTAAGGTGGCTCCCCCCCACCCAAAAAAGGTGAAGTAATTTATTCCTCCCCAGTACAAGATGGGGTTAGGGAAGAAACTGTGATTTTTCAGGCAGTTTCTTTTCTTGGCTGCTCCTGGGGCCATAAAACATCATAGCATTTAAGTCCACATCTGTTGCATGGAGCATCAGCAAGAGTACCAAGAGATCACAAATTCCATTTCCATAACTGCCAACACTGTTGTTAATTTTATGCTTCCTCAGACAAAACTTTCATATATATTAGTTAGCAGTAGGGGTAGTGCTAGCCCATTGTGGGCCCAAGCAGGAATATTTTCCCTCCCCCTCACAGAACGTATACTTAAAGAGTGAATATTTGCCTCCTCCCCCATAAGCTGCATGGGTCCCTAAGCAATTGCTTAGTCTCCTTATGCCTAGCTCTGGTAGCAAGTATCATTACTCACAGTTTGCTGATTGGGAGACTGAAGTTCAGCACTGGGCCTTGATGTGACTTCTGGAAGCATCTTTCCTCCCCTACCACTGAGTCCTCCCAGCATGCATCAACATAAGTGTCAGGCTCACAGTATGGCCTGCAATGATAAACCTAAGATCATGCAAAATCAGTTTTGGACCAAGAAAAAAAAAAACACAGATTAGCTAGCTCCCAAATTAATATATAAGAGGTTGGTTCTTCCTCACTCATTCATCTGATAGTTTCTTATCCTACTGAAATCAAAGGGACTACCTGAACGAGAAAGACTTGCTTATATTATAGAAATTTGCCTGAGTCTGTGACCAGTTTCTCTCCCACTGAGAAATTCACCCACTGGAAAGCCTCCAAATTTGCTACTCTTCAGCAGAGGGGAAGCAGCAAATTGCTTACTGCCAACTGTAAAAGCAACTGAAATGATGGATCTCAGTCATAACAAGAATGTGTAAAGCTACAGAAATAATTGCATGATGAGGAACTTTGTATTTACACATCAAAGATGAAGAACAGAACATAAGTCTTAGTGATTTCAGCATTGGAAATGTGTTTCTTCCTTGGTAAATAAACCAAGGGCACAAATAGTTTGGAATTGTACATGTGCTTCTATTATTCTGCAAATATTTTATTTTGATCTGTCAGAAAGTGTAATCCTATGTGTTCACCACCAAAAGTATATGTATGTGAGAACTTTAATAATGTCATTTTTAAGTAGCAAAAGAAACGTATCTTTTTTATGTTCAAGAGATAGTAGACACATTTTACCTGATAGTTTAGCAGAATGAAGAAAAGAACATCTGTTAAAGAGGGAATACAATGTCTTCGGGACTAGGGACTTTACTGCAGCTCTGTAAACACTGTGATATTGTCAAAGTTCACTGTGATAAGACCCTATCTAGACTCCTTGTGCATAACACAAGCAGATTTATTGAGACATTTCTATGTTTTGGTAAAACTTTATAGAGTGATAAATCACATGCTTACAGACAGACTCATATGACATGTAAGATTGATACGAGTTATATTTTGCAGTTCAAGGTAGCCCTCAAAATGTGTGCATTTCCATGTCTATATTTATACACAAGGTCATGTTCTAATTTTATGTAATTTTCAAGTAAGGAGAAACTCCACAAGACACTGAGATTCAGCTACCACTGAAGCCAATGGGAGTTTGCTTGATTATGTATTAAATATGGTTTTCAAGGTTTGGAGTAATATGAATGAATTGAACCCATTCAATGAACATCACCACTTCCAAAAAATACACAGAATTTACTTAGCTCACCTGTTTATTCATTCCTAATTTGCTTGTAAGGACTTGAGACTGCTCCCTCTGAAATCAAGAGAAACTTCCCATTCCCTTGGGAGCAAATGGGCCCAGATTCCTGACCAAGCAGTGAAAGTTTTTAAGAAAAAATAGTAAGCCATAAATTAAAGCAAAGAACAAGTTTAGAAAAATCTGCTGATTAGTATTGAACTCTAGCTCCTGTTTTTCTGCTATAACTTGAGTGAAATGTAATGCAATAATCAGTCAGTGACGCTTGAGTTGCATTTGCTTGCCAAAGCATGCACCATTGGTTAAAAGAACAGCTGGTGATGTTGTAGACAAGCTGCTCTCCAGACATTAATTGTGAATACTAGGAATAATCCTGACCTGGGTCACTGCTTCACTGTTGTAAGTCCCTTTCTAGACATTAATCAGGCATATCTATTCTTCTTTGAACTGAAATGAGATGCCTCACAATTTACCATGAAATCTCTGCTGATTGTCTGTTTTCTCCAACGTCTAAAAGAGAAAAATTGTCTCTAACATATTCCAAGAACTTGCTCAATAATCAGTGCCCCACTTTGGTATTTTCCCGACAGAAAAAGTCCCCAATCACCACCAAGTCCTGAGCTTTATATAATTTTGTTATTTGTTTATTAAAAAAAACATCATCCACCTCTTCTTCCTGCTTAGGTGTTCTGTGGTAGCCAACTACCTTGACATTTCCTTTGTAATTTATCCCTTCTATCCTTACCAAGGTCCTTTCAACAAGTCTGCCTCCTATTTTCCATCTCAACCTCAGTACAAATATATATATATATATATATATTTTGCATATATAAGGGAATACCTACTCCCCTTTTTCCCTGCTATCCTTCCTGAGCAAGCTTGTGGCAGTGGTCCTGCCTCTGGCAGGGGGTTGGACTAGATGACCTATGAGGTCCCTTCCAACCCTAGGATTCTATGATTCTATGATTCTAAGCTGTACTTTTCTACAGCAACGCTCCACTTATGTTTACTATCCCACCAAACTGTTATGATGTTAACTATGCCATAGTCATGTTTATTAATGAGGGCTTATAGTTCTTCCTGCTTATATATTGCATTAGTTTACAGACAACTAAGGGTATGTCCACACAAGTCTTTTATTTCAAAACAACACTGGTTGTTTCAAAATAAAAAAATGAATGTCCATATGACGTTTTCTTATTTGGAAATGACAGGCTCTGTCATTTTGAAATAAGAACTGTCATTTTGAAACAGCTTAAACCCCATTCATTTAGAAATGGCTGTTATTTCAAAATAGTAATTTTGAAATAAGGCCGTTTGGACATGTTGTTTTGAAACAACACCATTGTTTCGAAACAACTGTTTCGAAACAACATGTCCAAAAGGCCTTATTTTGAAATAACCATTTTAAAATAACAGTTGTTTCAAAAGCAGGCTTTCCCTTAATTCAGATTAACATCTTCTTAATTCGAATTAACTTATTTCGAAATAAGGACTTTATTTCGAAATAACTCATTTTGAAATAACTTATTTCGAAATAATGATGTATGTGTGGACATTGCCTAAGATACTGATTTGAGTTTCCTTTAACTTTACTATAATGGCAATTGTCCTTTCCTAACCATAGGCATTATATTATGAGTCCTTAGTACAAACTCCCATGTCTGCTTTCCCCTATTCACCAGCTCACCTTCATCACATAACCTTTGGCTTTTTAGGCTTTCTCTTCTAGGTGAGTTTACATCCTCATTAATCAAACAGAGGATGGGTGATCACAACCCTGATCCAAGATGGCCAAGGCTGATCCAGGGATCAAAGACTCAAAGGAAGAGCCATAGTACTCTGTTTTGCTGCCTGGGGCATGTTCCAATTGGAATGTGCCCCTTGCCATTAGCGGCGCTTGGAGCCAGCAAGACAAAACCCACCCTTCAATAGAGCAGCTGTAATGAGCTGTTCCACTGCTGCCAGGGCAAAGCCCCGTTGGCCCCACTGTAGTTGTGGCTGTGCTCAAAGGCTCTGTCTACATTAGCAAATCAGTCCAGACTAAGTAAAGCTTAGTCCAGAGTAATTTCAACCCTGTCTGCCCTAGCCTTTAGTAAGTTTGAACTAACTGCTTAGTTAAAACTTGTCGCTTTAGCTAGTCCGAACTAGCATCCTGTAGTCATGCTAGTTCAAACTAAATAAATTTGAACTAGTGGTTAATTCAAACTAAAAAAAGTTAGTTCAAACTAAAAAAAGTGTGGCTAGTTCAAACTAAAAAGTTAGTTTGAACTGAAAACCTGTGCTTAGTTTGAACTAACTTTGAACTACTTAGTTTGGACTAAGCAAATCTGAACTAAGCTTTTAGATGTAGACATAGCCAAAGAGTCCCAAAGAAAAACACAAACAGTCAAAAAACAAACAGACAAGCATGCTCATTCATCTCAGAATTAGTACTCACACCTGGTTCCTTCAGTAATAGAATTCCTTCTTTCCCTGTCATAGTCTCCTGTTTGTGATCTCCTTTTCACTTACATACCTTATAGTATGTGGCTTGGACATAGTCTAAACAGCTTACAAATCATTCAACTTGTGTAAAGCTGTGCTATTATGTTATTTTTAACATAATTGACTAACATTTTTTTTTCCTCTTAGTTTATGCTTCCACTATCTACATCTGAGGACTCTTGGAACTTTGCCACCTTGAGAAAGAAGGGGGGGGGGGGAAAGGCTACAACTGTCATGAAATATTTGAAGAGATGTATAAAATGAATAGATTTCTGAATGTATTGTCATTTTTACTCTCTTATTTATTAGTTAGCATATGTATTATTAACAGTATTATAATGAGACCTACTGAAGTGACTAACAGCATAGTGGAGAAGATTAAGAGGTGAACTGATTACATTTTTAAGTGTATAGATGAGCAACAAATATTTAATAATGGGACTTTCAATCACATGGAAAAAAGATATCACATGATCCAATTGCTGGAAATTGAAAATAACATGCATATTTTTAATGGAAAAACCATTCAAGCAATTTAACAAGGTTTATGGCATCTTCTCCATCACTGGAAATTTTTAAATGAAGTTTGGATGTTTTTCTGAAATATATGTTCTAGAAGTTACTGTGATGAAGTTCTATGCCCTGTGTTATATAAGAGATATGCTCTGTATTATGCAGGAGATCAGATTAGATGACTACGGTGGCCCAGTCTTACCCTGGAATCTGTGAAATGTTAGTTTGTCAGTCATATGAACTTTCTGATTTCTGAACCAATTAAGAGTATTCACAATCTTCCACTTGCCTAAAGTTGGAGGGATTGCTGATCAGCTGACAGCAAATGGAACATAGTGGATAATGAAAGTTCTGTGTATCTAATAACGGAATTGTACTGCAAGGTGAGAGGTATCCTGAACTTTTGAAAACATTTTTTTGGGGTTAGAATCACAAAGAGACAGAAGTGTGGTGACAGTGAGGCTTTTAGGGAGCCAGAAAATCCCTGAGATTCACAAAGCCAGCATGTTCAGTGGCACCTTACTTGAGCTAGCTAATAAGATATGCTAAAATTAGTGGTGTATCCCAAAGTCTGCCTCTTTCTGGGAGATAGGCACCTATAAAATCAGATTGGAGAGAGATACTCTCCTCTGTTTGGGATCAGGGCCAGCCCAAGGATTTTTGGCACCCTAGGCGCTTGTGATTTTGGTGCCCACCCTTCCCTCCTGGCTCCCCACCTTCAAGCCTGGCCAAGTTGTGGCTGGGGCCAGCTTTCTGCCCATGGCTCCCCCTACCCACAGCCCAATGCCAGTGGAGCAGGGCAAGAGGTTTGCTGTCCCTAGCCCCAGCCCTTGGCCACTCCCTCCTGGTTGGCACGCTATATATAATTACAATTTAGCTACAAAATTACCTAAATATATTAAAACAAACAAGGAGTCCTGTGACACTTTTAAAGACTGACAAGTTTATTTATCGCATGAGCTTTCGTGGGAGAAAATCCCACTGATGACTCCTTGTTTGTTTTCCTGAAGCAGTCTAACACAGCTACCCCTTTGAAAATTACAAATAGAGTAATAGCAGTCATTTGGTATTTGCCTTTTTGCCACTTTGTAGCTAAAGAATATGGTTATTTGGCACTCATATTCATATCTGTAGAGTTCAATTTATGACTTACACTTTTCAACAGATTGGGCAGATAGGCTGTTGCAGTCAATAGACTGACCATCACTGATTTTTGAGATGGAGTAGTCACTTTGTTTTGTAGTAAAATCAATTATTTCCCATACAGTCATCTGTTACTAACTGAACCCATTGGCATCTACAGCACTCAGTACTTTGTTAAATAGCTATAAGCTTTTCTTTCTAGGGAGAATCTTTAAGATGTAGTTTTTGTTCATCTGAATATTAACATTTTTTCATTACTTGGGTCAGTTGTTGTTAATCTAATCATGGAATATGATTGTTTTTTTTTTTTCTTTTTCTAAACTGCATCATCAGTGATACTATCTCTGATAGAAAACAAAAGAAAAACCTAACAGGCTCCAGTAGAAGGTTCTTGGTTGTTTTATCTCATTCTAGGTGACCTCAGAACTCAAGCAGTAAGGATGTTTTCTAACACTATAACATTAGTAGCAGGTCCAAGTGTCAACACCATGCTACAGGGTGGAAAACATTACTGCATTTTAGAGTCTGATCTCTGTTCAAACGCAAAAACAGATTTGCTTCTGGGCACTCAGGTGATGATTAAATGCAGATTTAGCTTGATGGCTACAAGACAACATCTTCTTCTATCAGACTCTTCATAGTGAGAACACTTGAAAGACAGCTAAATTTCCCCCAGGTGTTCCTTGCTTTAATATTGATGTCAGTTTTTGGTTCCACATTCTGTTTGTTTGACTCTGCTTGATACATAATTTCAGTCTTCCGAATGTGAACTATCTAGCTATATTTTACAGATGCAACTCAAAAAATGTGATTCCATTATTCAGGTCTTGTTCTGAGTAGGCTAAAATTGCATGGTCATTCTCAAAGAGGTGTTCTCTAATAAGATTGTCACATTTGTTTAAGAATACAAATAAAGTAGATTGAAGAGTTGGCCTGAAGCAATTATCTGAAGAATCTGATATTATTTCTTTAGATTAGGCCCTGTGTTGCTCCATTTAAATTAGTGCAAAGAGAAGTAAGAGAAGTGATGACACTATAATGTGTTCCTGCTTAAAGACATCAACAGTACTGAAGGGATCAGTTAATCTATTCTGTCAATACAGACTCATCAGTCCATAGATGTCATCAAAGAAGTCTACCATATTATTAAGCTTCCTATAGTGGCTCATGACGTGAGTGTCTACTAAGAGCAGACTGTCAAAAACCAAGCAGACACATCAAGTGGGTAGTGTGGTCTATAATTAGATTTCACCAAGTCAGTAACAAATGTGACCTTCTTGATCACTATAACAGCTTTACCACAGATTCACAGACAGTCCACCTAGACCCTCCAGTCTATCTTCTCATGCAAACTAAATTTAGTGATAAATGTTTACTTACACCAAAAATCACACCACATTAAGGTTGCTTCACATCCGAAGCACCAACCACCTCACCCAGATCATAGGTTCCCTAGGTCTTGCACCAAAGACAACACCTTTAGGTAACCGGGCAGTGGGGGGGCAGCCCACTAAGGAAAAAGGAACAAAAGTTATTTATAGATTAAAGCAAGCAAACTTATACACACAAATGGGTGTATTCTAAAAATGACAGTTTTAGAGTTCCAGTGGGATAGCTGTGTTTGTATAGTTCAGCAAAAGGAGTCTGGTGGCACTTTTAAAGACCAACAAATTTATTCATTACATGAGCTTTTGTGGGAGAAAACCAACTTTGTTAGATGCCTGAAGGTGGGGAACGTACAGAATGGGACCAACATAAATATAGGGAAGTGTAACTCATAGGATCAGGTCAAACTATTACAACAAATCAAAGCAGCTCTTTCAATTCAAAGAGTGGAGTGCAGCAATTAGCAGGGAGTTGGGGCAGGGGAAAGGAAAGCAAAATTACAGTCTCTATTTAGGCCTGAGTTCACAGTGTCAGATCTGCATCTGAATTCCAGGTCTGCATTTTCTCTTTGAAGCAGTGATTTGTTATTCATTTGCCAGAGTACAGCTATTAACAGATCAGTAATGAAGTGATCAAGGAGACTGAAGTGTACCCTTATTGGTTTTTGAATGTTGTGATTTCTGATGTCAGATATGTGTTTATTTATTCTTTTGTACAGACTGTCCTGTTTGTCATATATATAAGGGTATGTCTACATTTAGACCTGAATCCAAACTGATTGTTATCAATTCAAGTTCTATTAAGTGCATGGACATACTGGCTTTCCTCAATTTGATCTGAGGAACTCCTCAGTTCAAACTGATGAAAGCTGACTTTGAATTGGTCAAACCTCATTTGACTTTGAAGTCAGGGTTAATTCAAACTGAGTAATTCAAATTGACCCAGTGTGGCCATGTCAGTTTGAGCTCACTGTTAGTTCAAATTAGCCACAGCTTGATTTTCCCTATACAATAGTGTCCCCTACCTAATTCAAACTAGCAAGTCCTGTTCATGGACATGCCAATTCAAATAGGATTTTCTAGTGTGGCATTGTCAATTGAATTGACTGTATTCAAATTAATAATTATTAGTTCAAATTGACTAATTCAGATTCAGTCATTCAAATTGAAACTCTAAGTGTAGACATACCCTAAGGCAGTTGGAGGTACTTCTGGCAGATAAAGGCATCATGGGACCTAATCAAAGCAACTACTCTGTCATGGACTCATGCATCTGCTCATCCACCAATGTGATTTATGCCATCATGTGCCAGAAATGTCTCCCCTCTCCCCTGCCTTATATCTTGGACAAACAGGACAGTCTCTGAACAAAAGAATAAATAGATACAAGTCTGACACCAGAAATAACAACATTCAAAAAACGATACGAAAGGCTTTAAAATCCCTGCTTACTCAATTAATGATTTGTTAATAGTTGTGGTCGAAAAAATGGACAGCAAATGGACGCTTAAAGAGAAACTACAGAACTGGAATTCATATACAGATTTGACACTGTTGCCTCAGGGTTAAATAGAGAATATGGATTTTTTTTCTCATTACAAAAGGTAATTTTGCCTTCCTTCCCCCCACTTCCCTGCTAACTGCTGTACTCCACTCTTTGAATCCAAACAACTGCTTTGATTTACTGTAACAGTATGACCTGTTCCTATGACTTACATTCCTCTACATTTATTTTGCTCCCATTCTTTAAGTTCCCCATCTTCATGATTAGAGATCTGTCAACTCAAAATATCTTTCAAAGAGTACCCAGGAGATTTCTGGCTTTAGTTTTGAGTCTCTGGCCCTGTCAGAGTTCAGACAGTCAAAAAGATGGAAAATCATCCTGTGGCTTTGTTTTATTTCCTTCATCCAGCTTCCAGACCCAGGAAGATCTTCCTTGCATAAATTATTTCCCACAAGGCTTATGGCCATTAATTATGCTTTGTATTGTGATATTCTTTAACATCCCATCTTATTTTGATAGTCCTTCTTCATTGGCAGGGGATGATTGTTATGTCTGGGTTCATAAGTTCAGATCAAACATTTTCAAAGTCATATAGTAAAACATCTGTATTTTCTTACAGTACGGATTGCACACATTACAAATAAGATTAATGCATGCAGAAATTTATAAGATGCTCATAGAGTCTAAACACTAAATACTTAAATAATAGATTAATAGCTATTATGAGGAGAACTAACATACAGGTGAACTGGTCTGATCTCCAGCTATGAGCATGTTAAATCTCACCTTATGCCTGGAGTCTGGGCAAGAGCTGGCTACTGGCCTGCCAGCATCACATAAATATTCTCAGGTGTTTCTGTAGACAAGGTGTTTGGCTGTATAATAACAACACTTTGCAATTCTCTGTGACTCTTCATTTATATCTGTAAAGGAATCTCCAGAATCTGAGTCTTCAAAGCAATAACTAATTTTTATGATACCTTTCAAAGGTAAGTGTAAGATTTAAAGAAGTCAGTTTACCCATCTCTAGAGTGAAACACAGCAGATGTTTAACAACAGATATTCCCACAGGACATACAGAGTAACATTGTATGCAACTAAAATCTCATGATGAAGTTACGGTATGAGGAATATGAGCTAGTGTTTGCTGGATTTGACATCTCTTTGTCTTGTTTTGGTTTAATTTGCAAGTCAAGAGGCTCCATTACTGAACTGAGGCACGAATCAGTCCCTGACTCAGAAAATTTATTGACACCTAATAAATCGCCTGCAGCACATCATGGCATCTCTGTACACTTTGTAGGCCTGCCTGGCTTGAGTTTTGATGAGTCCGCATTCAATTCTTTTTATTTTTTTAATCAGGGCTTATAAACTGTTTTACCAGTGGTATTGTACAGTGTTAAATGGGTAGAGAAAAATTACCAGGATTGTCTCTGACATCAGGTCTTTTATCATGTGAAGTAGTCTGAGAATTTCACAAGATTGTAACGTTAATGTAGCTTTGGAACACAAAATTATTTCTTAGGTCTTCAAAAGTGGCCTGGAACACTCTCAGAAACAAATTTTCTTTTGAAACTCCTATTACTTCACCTTTGTGACTGAGGAAGACATACAAGGAAGAGAGGCTGTTTTGCTGGATTTTTACGCGTCAAGTTATACCAGGACATTTTGGAGCAGTCTGCAAAAGTAAAATGGGCAAAAGCACTGATCTTATTTTAATACATTTCAATTAGTTCAAGAATTGTTATTTATTACTATTATATAAAACTGAGAGTTTGCAGTTCATTGTATATTTTGTATTACATGCACATAAAGTGCATATGTTTGCATACAAACGCACACACTTGTATTAGCATTCCAATTCACCGCATAAACATATGGCTATGTCTACACTTACAAAATTAATTCAAAGTAGTTAATTAAAAATAACTACTTCAAATTTAAATCAAAGTTATTATTTTAAATTAGTCCTACAAAATTATTATTTTGAATTAGGAGTCCAGTGAAGACTCTCTAATTCGAAATAAAGTGGGCTTTAGTAATTTGAAGTAGAGTGTTCATTAGACTCTCTAATTCAAAATAGGAGAAGACAGGCAAAAGAATAGGGAAATTAGTTTGAATTAAGCCTATTCTGCGTGTTAAAAATTACTTAATTCAAACGAAGAACTTTGAAGACATATTTCAAAGTAAAAGGAGGTTTTTTTTGTTTTTTTATATTGAACTATTATTTTGGATTAAGGAACTGCTTAATTTGATGCAATAAAATGCCTCCTTGGCCAGGGAACGTTATTTTGAATTAAGCCATCCTTCCTTGTGTTCATTATGTCTGTTGCAATTTCAATTTAGACTATGGCATAAAACCCATCTTTATTTTTTTTTAACATAAAGAGCTTTGAATGTTTGTGAGTGTTATATCTAAGGTTATGCACAAAATATCCACATCTTCTCCACATCCAGAAGCAGAGGAGTGAGTTTGAGCTCTTTATTATCTGATCTCTTTTCAAAGAAGGTCACATACTACTAACATAAGTGTTGTTAGTTTGTTGGAGAGAGCACCACAGTGAATTGGCATTCTGATGTGTCCTTGTCACTTACCTACATTTTCTGATACTTCTGTGCCATTAACAGTTTTGTGAAGGAAAAAAGAGGGAAAGCAGTGAAAAAGCTAGACAAGAGCTACCACATTGTGGCTAGAGAGATTGATGTCATGATGAGACAGGTTAGATATAAAGAGACAGGCCAGACAGATTAGGAGGTCACAGGTGGCAAATGCTTAGCTGAATTCATTCTACTCAGACCAAGGGCATGATTATGATCTCTCAGCAGCAATGGTATAAATTAAATGTAAATGAAAAGAGAATCAGGTCCATTGACTTCAGTGAAGTTATACCTGATTTACATTGGTGTGAGATTAGAATCAAGTTCTTATTCTGTCTAGTAGAGGTGATAAATGTGTTAGTGAAGGACACAGTTTTTCACATGAAGGTTTCATAGTCTTATTTGTTATTCATTCTATCTTGTTCATTTCTCAAGCACTAAATAATCAAGAAGCATATGTCATGGATCCATGTTAGCCTACTACTGCTAAATATTACTTGAGTATCTTTACTTGGCAAGTTTTTAAGTCTTGGTAGTTGGTTACTGTGTGTATACAGTACAATCGATGCCAGGAATAACTGCTAAGCAGCTAATTATGGAATCTAATACTTGTTATTGTGTTGTCAATTGGAAAGTATTTATCTTAATACATTTAAATGATAAAAAAGGCTAAATGAATCAAAATTCTTTTAAGAGCAAGAATTAATAATTAAATAATTAACATCCAGCATTGCACAGGAAAGAAAATCATTGAGGCAATGATTTAGGAGCAAAAATGGACAAAATCTGAAAAACGTACCTGGAACCAATGAAATAGCTGAAGCAATCAATTAATGTTAGTTATTTTATCACCCACAGAGCTCAATTTTGAAACACAAGTGCCTAAATTTAGACTTCAAAATCTATATATTACTATGTAAGTGCTGGCTGATGTGCCTAAATATGGATTTATGAGCTCAGTGGTAGATTCTATACACCTTTGTAAATGGGGCTTCATAATGTCTCAGACTGAATAAAGAAGACAGAGAAATGCTATAAAATATTGGTCTAGTTCCTAATCCAGTGCCTCTTAAATTTAGCTGAACTCACCCCATCCTTGGTTTATTGCCTCATCATCTTTAATTAAGCTGGCTTTGTTTCTGTTTGTTTTTTATTTGTTTTTTTTTTTTTAAAGAATGATGCAAAGCTTATTAATTAGCTTTATAACTACAGTCACAAACCCTGTACTTAATATAAGATTAGATTCACTTCTCTGAGATAGATCTGAAATACACATGACATGCAAATAGAAAAATACAGAAATGTATAGCTGGAAGGGAGTTGAAGAGGTCGTCTAGTCCACCCTCTGCACTGAGTCAGTACTCAGTAAACCTAAACCATTCCTGAAATGAATTCTTAAACACTAGCATATTCATTACAATTTCTAGTGACAGAGATTCTGCAATATCTGTGATAAATTGTGACCATAAGTGCACCCCAGTGCCAACAGACACACTCTTGTCATGATATACACCAAAAGGTAACATCTACTATATCAGTGAAAAAACTCACTGACCATTAATATTATTGTGGAATGTGCCCCATGTAGGGCTTAATAGATATGTGCTGAAAGTATGTTCTTAAAATTTATTTGGCTTGCAGGACCTAAGCCAAGCCTGCTCCAGGAAGAAAAAAAAAAAAAAAAAGTGCTTCTGCCTAATTGAATTTGTCTACAATGTAATTAAGCAAGTTGTTACTAAACACAAAGAAAAAGCATATTTACCTGAAAGATAAAGAAAGCCAACAGGTAAACCATAGGGAAAGACCACAGGGAAAGATGATCACTTCACAGTCTTGATAGCCACTGGAGACTGCACACCTAGGTAAGTTTCTTGACGCTTGAAGCAGGGTCCATGATCTTTGGGAAGATATAAGTGGAGAGAAAAAGCAATTTCTGCATCCTTTCACCTAAAAAGACAAAGGAACCAACCATCTTGTGCTTTGTGAAAGTTCCTGGTCAAAAGTCTGGGCAGCCATGCTGGAAAACACACTTGGTGAGAACTCTTCAAACAATAAACTATAATTTAAATGAAATTTTCATCTTAGAAAAATATTTTTGCCTTCGCTTGCTGGTAACCCTTGCTATTTTTATTTTTTATGCTTGGCATCACTTAAAGCTATATCTTATTGCTTAAAAATCTTGTGTTACTTTTAAAATACACCAGTTGGAGTTTTTATTAAAACAGAGTATTTGTTAGGGTAATAATCTGCTGCTTTATGCTTTTTAAGGGAGCAGTGTGAAGCTGTACAGTACGGGACAGATGGTTTGGGGGGAGTATGGAACTGGAATGGTGATGGGGATCAACCAAGACTTGTGGAAAGAAGGGTGAAGCTGTTATGTTGTGAGCATCCTGCTGATGTTGGGGATGTCAACCAAGGCTACAAGCTGCGTTTAAATCGAAACAATAACTGTTGTTTTGATTTAAAAATAGTCACGTCCAGACGACATTTCCTTATTTCCAATGCAGGTGGAGGGGCGAGCTGGTCCGGCACTGGCCACCCCGCCAGGTGTGCAGCCGCCCAAAGTGGGCAGCATGGGCTGCCCATCTGGAACCTGCCGCCCCGTGGGGGCTGCAGCCCCCAAAAGTAGGCACCAGTTGGGCAACCACTGCCCAGGCTGGCAGGGACAGAAGGTTGCAGCTTGCTGGCTACCTAGGTGGGGCTTGCAGGGTGCCCTGCCACTGGGGGGAGCTGTCAGGGTGCCCCTGTCCCCCAGCCACCTGCAAGTGGCCAGGGGAGATGCCAGCTCCCTCGACCCCTGGCCACCTGCAAGCAGCCAGGGGTGATATAGGTGCCTCACACCTGGCGGGTTGCAAGCGGCCGGGGGGGTGGGGGCTCTCCAAGCCCCTGACAGGCTCCTCAAGCTGCCTGGTCCAGCTTCGGGAGCCTGTCAGGGCATGGGAGACCCCCCCACCCCTCCTGGCCACTTAGAAGCTGCCAGGGGCACTCCACCCCACATTGCCCCTGGCCTCTTGCAGGCGGCCAGGGGTTGGGGCAGCTGGCATCTCCCCTGGTCACTTGCAGGCGACCAGGGGCTGGGGGACAGGGGTGTCCTGACAGCTCTGCCCCTGCTGCAGCGTGGTGGCTTGTGGGGCCAGTGGGGAGATGCCGGCTTGGGACCGGCCAACCCCCTGCTGCCAGTAAGGCCCCCTTGCGGGGCCAGCTGGCTGGGGGACCTGCCTCCTGGGGAGCAGTAGGGGTGCCCCAGGGTCCCTCTCTAGCTGTCCAACCAGCAGCGGGGAGGCAGGGCAGAGGGACCCCTGCCCTGGGTGCTTTTTTCCCTGTCTGGCTCTCCAGGTGAGACCCAGACAGGGGATTGGGTGGCAACATGGTGCTGCCAGGGAGCCATGTTGCCACACTTCCCAGGGTGCCCCTCTGCTGAATTGAAATAGCATATCCACAGACAGGGCATGCTATTTCAATTTGAGGAATTCCCTTAATTCAAATTAACGTATTTTGAAATAAGGATTTTATTTCAAAGTAACTCATTTCAAAATAACTTATTTCAAAATAACATTTAACGTGTGGACATAGCCAGAGACTGCAGGAGGTTACAGAACTACTTATGACCTGAGCTGAATCCCAAAGCATCCTGAATGCCTGTTCTAGTACTTAACAGTCCTTACAGTTAGGAAGCTGTTTTTCCTAGTATCTTGCCCAAATCTCTTTTGCTGGCCCATTACTTTTTGCCTTATATTCATGGACAAGAATTGACCATAATACTCTTAATAATAGCCCTTC
Source organism: Podocnemis expansa (assembly GCA_007922195.1). Lineage (NCBI taxonomy): Eukaryota > Metazoa > Chordata > Testudines > Podocnemididae > Podocnemis > Podocnemis expansa. Next base: position 2,453,172 of record ML681992.1, read on the forward strand.
ACATTTGGAAAATTGTCACCAAGTTCTTTGTTAGCAGTTTTTCCCCCTCAGGATTAAAGGTGTCCAGTTTTCAAACATTTTTTTCTTGTTGTTTTCCTCAGTATTTTCTCCAGTTTAGCCACCGCTTTCTTAAAGTGTAGCAATGAGAACTGGACACAGTACTCCAACTGAGGCCTCATTAGGGGACAGTTAGCATCCACGTTTTATAAATTACACTTCTATTAATATATCCCAGAAATATTTGAGTCTGTTTTGCAAATGAATCCCATCATTAACTCGTATTTAATTTCTCTTCTATTGTACATCCCAAACACTATTCAGAAGTACTACCACTAGCCCAGGGGTTGATAACACCCATCTCTGGCATGTGGGCCTATGCACAGTGACACACATGGCTCCTGGCCCTCTGGCACTGCAACTGCTTCCCCTGCTGGCTTTGCAACGTGACTCCTGTCTCCTTCTGGCTGGGGGACGAGGTCAGCAGGGAAAAGAAGCATGGAGCTCCTGTCTCTTTCTGGCCCTGCCCCTGGCTCCTGCTGAATGTTCGGGGAGCATGGCTGGCACAGAGACTGGCAAGTATTTCTGACTCCTGACTTAACCAGTTATTCCTCATTTGTATTGTGCATTTGATTTTTTTCTTCCTACATGTAGCACTTTATAGTTTTCTTTACTGAATTTTGTCTTGTAAATTTGATTTCAGACTAATTCTCTTATTTGCCAACTTTGTTTTGAATTCTAATCCTGTTCGCCAAAATGTTTGTAACCTCTCCCAGTCGTGTTAAATTAACACATTTTATAAGCATGCTCTCTACTTCATTAACCAAGTTCTTAAGGAAATAGCACTGGATCCAGGACAGACCGAAGTGAGACCCCACTATATACAATCTCCCAGTTTGAGGGTGAACCACACATAGGTCCTCTGAGAATGGTCTTTCAAAGAGCTTTACACCAATAATTTAATCTAGGACACATTTTCCTAGTTTGCTCATGAGAATGTTTTGTGTTTTCTGTCAAAATTCTTACTAAAATCAGTGTCTTGCTTGGCAGAAGTTTCCAGAAGGGTAGCCATGATAGTCTGTGCAGAGCAAAAATGACAAGAGTCCTGGGGCACCTTATAGACTAACGGATTTCTTCAGTCATAAGCTTTCATGGGCTCCAACCCACTTCATCAGATGCAGTCTGACAAAATGGGTTAGAGTCCACAAAAACTTATGCCTGAAGAAATGTGTTACTCCATAAGATGCCACAGAATTCTCATTGTTTTTACTAAACTCAAGATATCTTATCTACTTTAACTAGTCTTCCTGCATTCTTAAAGACAACTAAGTTCTTAAAGATAATTAGAACCAACTGGCCAATGGTTCTATATTCCAGACAGGTAGCCTTGTAATGGGTCTAATGAAATTAATGGTTCTGGATAGAGGCGGTGCTGCGGCTGGGAGGAACCTGGGGCACAGGCCAAGCCCCCACCCCCCCAGTGGGCAGGCCCCGCCCCCAGCCAGAAGGCCCCGCCCCCTGGCCAGAGATAGGGCCGGGGGGACACGCCACCATGGGCAGCTAGGCCGCTGTGGAGGCCAGCCAGAAGCGGTCGCTGGAGGCCGGGCCCCAGATCCCTAGTGGGGGATGGGGCCACCGTGGGCAGCCGGCCAGGCCCTGGATCCCCATCTGGGGATCAGGGGCCGCGGGTGCGGCCTCCAGCGGCTGCTTCTGTCTCAGCCCTGCCACAGCCTAGCCGCCTGCAGTAGTGCGGCCTCCCCCTGGCCCTATCCCTGGCCTCGGGCGGGGCTTGCTGGGTGGCCAGCCGGGCCCCGGATCCCCGGCCAGGGACGGGACTGCCATGGCCGCGGCCGGCTGGGGATCAGGCCCCAGATCCCCGGCCCGATTGGGCCAGAGATCTGGGGCACTGGCGTTGGGACCCGGGGCATGTGCCCCGGGGTGCCCAACACCAGCAATGCCCCTGGTTCTGGATGGGATTCCCTCAACTAATTCCTTGAGCACCCTACAATTAATTTTTTTCAGGACCTATCAACTTGAGTACATCTGTATTATCTAAACATTCTTTAACTTATTCTTCTCCTTTATAGTAAGCATACATCCCCCTCTTGATGTTAATATTAACTGTTTTGTGCATGAGGTCACCATGAACTTTTTTGTGAAGACTGGAGCAAACCAGGCATTAAACATTTCAACAAGGAGTTGTGTGGCACTTTAAGACTAACAGATTTATTTTTTGCATGAGCTTTCGTGGGACAAGATCCCACTTCCTCAGATGCTTCGAAGATGGATCTTCGAAACATCTGAGGAAGTGGGATCTTATCCCTTGAAAGCTCATGCAAAAAATAAATCTGTTAGTCTTAAAGTGCCACACAACTCCTTGTTGTTTTTTTACAGGACTAGACTAACATGGCTATCCCTTTTGAAATTAAACATTTCAGCTGTCTTGATATCACCTATCAGCTCTCTTTTTGCATTAAGGAGAGGTCTTATAGTTTCCTTCATATTTCTTTTTATCCTAATGTTCTTTTTGCCTTCTATGTTTCTTGCAAGTATAACTCATTTTGTGCTGTACCTTTCTGATTTTGTCTCTACATGTTTGTAATGCTCTTTTCTATTTATCCTCAACAGTTTGTCTAGGTTGTTAAAAAGCTCCTGCTGGAGTTATGTGGGCCTAAGTCTTCTTTGCAGAGAGATGCTTGTAGAAAGTTGTGAATTTAGTCAGTCTCTAGCATGGGCCAGTGTTGTGTGAATTGGGAGATGTGCCCTACAGGAGATCTAACATGGCTGCTCCCAGCTATATTCCTGGATACCTGTCTGTTTGATTAAAGTCCTATTTCTCATTCATTCAGTAGTGTGGTCTTTAATGAACCCTCAAGATCATTACATGGTGAATGAGTTTGGAAACTAAAAGGACTTGAAGGAAAAATTCCTGATTTTGCAACTGAAAACAGACAAACACCAACGACCTCTGAAAACAAAGGAAGCCTTCAACAACTAAGTGCAAACTCTAACAATCGATGTTTTACAGGCTCTTTCACTTCTCCAACTATCTGGTAATGTTGCAGAAAACTAGATGAAGTTTAAGCAGTGATTTCTGTTGTATTTGTTTGCCACTGGAGTACATAGCAAAGATGAAAACCACAATTCATCTATATTTTTACAGGTTGTTGGGGAGGAGGTGCTGGATGTGTATAATAAGTCTGAATTTCAAGATGGTGAAAGCATGAATTTAAATATTATGCTGACTAAGTTTGAGGACTATTGTGTGTCAAAAATGAGTGTGACTTTTGAGAGGAGTAGATGTTTTGTATGCATGCAAAAAACTGTAAAGATTCAAACACTGGGGAACAGTATACAGAGGGAGATAAGATCACTGTTTGAAACTTTAAAACTGCATTGATTTGGTGTTACTGTGTGACCTGTTCCCATGACTTACACATCTGTGCATTAATTTCCTCCCATTCTGTAAGTCCCCCCAGTTTTCAAAGCATCTGACGAAGTGGGGTTTTGTTCCATGGAAGCTCATGCGAGAAATAAATGTGTTAGTCTTTCAGTGCCACAGGGCTCCTTGTTTGTTTTACTGCCTTTAATATTATCTCTGAGAAACAGCTAGCTCTCCTGAATTCTTTCCCTTATATTTTCTTCCCATGGGACTTTATCTAGCCTGGGTATGTTAAAATCTGCATTCTTGAAGTCCATTTTCCTTATTCCACTGAGCTCACTCCTTACTTTCCTGACAATCATGAATCTATCACTTCATAGTCACCTTCACTCATATTGTCTTCCACTTTCCAAAGTTGCTATCAATTCCTTCCTATTTATCTGTATTCAGTCTAAAATGATGATTTCCCTGATCAGTAACTCCACCTGCTGAAACAAAACACTGTCACCAACACTTTCCAAGAACTTACTGGACATTATGTGCCTTGCAATTTTGTATTAATTTTTCAGCTGATGTCTGGATAGTTAGAAATGGGGGATTTTATCAGGTTTATTGTTTTGCATGTGAATGTTGTTTATTTTAGAAATGCCTCAACAACCTCTTTTTCTTGATTTGATGTTTTACAGTAAACTCTATACCATGAATTGGCTGACGAAATAGCCGCACCGCTGGCTGTTATCTTTCAAAACTCATGGAGAACGGGGGAGGTGCCAGAGGACTGGAAAAAAGCAAATGTAGTGCCTATTTTCAAGAAAGGGAAAAAGGAGGATCCAGGGAATTACAGACCTGTCAGCCTCACCTCAATCCCTGGAAAAATTATGGAGCAGATTCTCAAAGAATCCATCCTCACACACTTAGAGGAAAATAAAGTGATCAGGAACAGTCAGCATGGATTTACCAAGGGTAAATCATGCCTGACCAATCTCATTTCCTTCTATGAGCAGATGACTGGTTTTCTGGATGCGGGAAGCACCGTTGATGTGCTATACCTTGATTTTAGCAAGGCTTTTGATACAGTTTCCCACAGCATTCTCATTGGCAAATTAAGGAATTATGGGTTGGATAGGTGGACTATAAGGTGGATAGATAACTGGCTAGATCAATGGTTTCAGCGTGTAGGAATCAATGGTTCCATGTCTAGCTGGCAACCAGTCACGAGTGGTGTGGCCCAGGGGTCGGTCCTGGGGCCGGTTCTGTTCAACATTTTCATCAATGATCTGGATGATGGAATAGACTGCACTCTCAGTAAGTTTGTGGATGACACCAAGCTGGGGAGACCAGTAGACACGTTGGAGGGCAAGGACAGGATTCAGGGAGACCTAGATAAATTGGAACAGTGGGCCAATAGAAATCTTATGAGATTCAATAAGGATAAGTGTAAAATCCTGCATTTGGGACGAAAAAACCCTATGCACTGCTACAGGCTGGGAAACATTCAGCTAAGTAGCAGCAGTGTAGAAAAGGACCTGCGGGTCATGGTGGATGGGAAGCTGGATATGAGTCAGCAGTGTGCTCTTGCTGCCAAAAAGGCCAATGGCATACTGGGCTGCATCAAAAGAAGTATTACCAGCAGATCAAGGGATGTGATCCTTCCCCTCTATTCTGCACTGCTGAGGCCACATCTAGAATACTGTGTTCAGTTTTGGGCTCCCCACTACAAAAAGGACAGGGACATGCTAGAGAGAGTTCAGAGGAGGGCAACGAAAATGATTAAAGGGCTAGTGCACAAGCCCTATGAGGAAAGACTGGAAGCATTAGGCTTATTTAGTCTGCAGAAGAGAAGATTGAGGGGGGATTTGATAGCAACCTTCAACTAGTTGAAGGGATGCTCTAAGGAAGATGGAGCTCGACTGTTCTCGCTAGTAACGGAGGACAGAACGAGGAGCAATGGTCTCAAGTTGCGGTTAGGGAGGTCGAGGCTGGATATTAGAAAAAACTTTTTTACCAGGAGAGTGGTGAAGTCTTGGAATGAGCTGCCGAGGGAGGTGGTGGAGTCTCCATCTTTGGAGGTGTTTAAGGCCCGGCTGGACAAAACCCTGACTGGGATGGTTTAAGTGGGAGTGGTCCTGCCTCTGGCAGGGGGTTGGACTAGATGACCTATGAGGTCCCTTCCAACCCTATGATTCTATGATGTCATCCCTGTTTTCTCGGTGCTAGCTTCACCAAGAAACTTTCTGCATCTTGGAAAAAGTCTGTACATTCTTGATGCATAATATTATATCAGTGGCTTAGCGAGAGTATCCAGCATCCAGGGGCCAAACCCACATTAGTGATCTCCTGGGTGCCCCACACCACCCCATGCCTTGTAGTACCTCCAGCATAAGGCAGGAGGTTGTCTGATCCCCACTCTTAAGGTGCCACAGGGTGTGGGGGACCAGTAGAGGGCCAGGCTTTCGGGCCCATCTGAGGGGTTACCGGGCGGGAGCACTTGGCTGGCCCCACATTGGGGCCAGATTAGAGGGGCCCTGACATGGGCTGCCCACTTCAGGGTACCACCCAGTGCCTCCTTGAGGGCCAGACTGGCAGTGGGCCGCTGGAGAGGGTCCATTCAGTGTTGCAGGGAGGCAGGGCCAGAAGCCATCCCCTCTTTGCTACTCTCCGTGCAGCCTTCCAGCCAGCCCTGCCCCCAGCTGGCTGGTGCACCCCAGGCTATGGGATAGGTCAGCATATGGCTGCTGGTCTGCAGGGCCTGTGGGGGACAGGGGACCTGTTTGCTGTGGGTGGATGGGCTAGAATGCTGTGCAGAGACCAGCAGTGGGATGACAGCCTCTCGTCTCCTCCTCTTGGTCTTGCAGGACTGAATGGACTCCCTCCAGTGCCAGGGGCTATGGCCACCCCTCTACCAGTGTGGCTCACATCGAGGAAAGTGGAGCAATGCAAAGAAGGTAGCCTGGGCACCTCTAATCTGGCCCCACTGCAGGGCCAGTCCAATGCCCCCCTGCAGCTTTGCACCCAGGGATTTGCCCCATTACTTGCCCCTCATCACTATGCCACTGTACAACAGGTTTTCTCCCCCCCCCCTTGTCTGCCCTACGTGAACCACCTATAACTCTCTATACTAGTGGCTCTCAACCTGTTGCCTGGGGGAAAAAATTGACCCATGAGAGCTTTCAAAGTGACCAGTGACTCCCTTCCTACTAGCTGCAGAAGAGAACTACCACCTAAAGACAAGGAAGACCATTTTTCTTTGGGGTTAAAGACAAGTTCAGGCTCCTTGCTACAGACAAGAGGATGGGAAATCAGCATTGCCCTCCATTTGTCTGTGGTGGGGAGCATGGCAAAGCTCTCCATCTTGGTCCATAGGAGCTGTGATCCCTGCTGAAGCCAGGAGGAGGGGAGATCAGTGGTCCACTCACCTAGCTACAGGATTAATCAAGCCCTCTGGCTGGGTCCCTAATTGTTATGGTGCATGTTGGAGCCAGAGGATGGGGAGCACTGATCTTCCACTTTCTAGGGACCCAGGTGAAGTGTGTACAGCTGCATGATACGTTTCTCTGCTGCAGCCTGGGAGATGGGAGAACAGCGAGGAGCCTCCTTGCTGAGCTCCTCCCTGGCTGTAGTGCAAAGGGAACTGCTGATGGAGACTAGTAGGTATTCAGGGTTGCAAAGATGATATCTCTGGCCCTCAAGCCAAGAAGGTTGGGAACCACTCTTCCATATAAATATTCCATTCATGGGATTTATTCCAAAACATCTATGTGATAACAATTACATCATAATTTAGCATACATACAAATACATTGTTCATAGGCCCAATCATTCCTCCTGATGATTTCCCTGGCATGGAGTGATTGCCTAATCATATCTTTTGCCACCATCTCCTGTAGCTCTCCAAGTAGGGGAAGAGGCATTGCTTGAGCACATTGCATTCCTTTCCATACGTAGGTAGTTGCCTGTCCTCTGAGGATTGTTTCTAGCTGTCAGAGGCTAGAAAGATCTGCAGGCTTGTCTAGGGCTGGGAAGAAAATCAGTTAGCCAGAACAGAAACCCACTGCAACTGAGACTCTAGGCCATAATACATAAAATTAATACCTCTAGGGAACTAAAATGGATAGTGGAATCAGAGCAGCATGCAGAACATGTACTTTTGTTGTTCTTGTTGTGTCTACCTATGCTACTCACATATAGATTTCTCCTATAAAATAATATCTACAATGATAGATTGCACAGTGATGACCAGTTTCAGTTTATTTTGTAGCCTCAGTGTCTTTTCATGAATGTCTTTATCGGTCACAGATTATCAGAAATTGTTTGTGAGCTATTTTTGTTGTGTTTTGGGGGTTTCTGGAAAGATATATGGTTTTCATTTTAGGCAGGGAAGTAAGTTGGAGCAAGAGTCAAAGTCAAAGATACTTACCATAAAAGCAGAGGGAAAGATGTTAAGTGTTAATGTCCTGCAAAACTCACATGGTGTTTCAGGAGTGAGATAGACAGCTGTTACCTGAAAATGTGGCAATCACTTGCTTGATATTAATTACTCAGTATTTTGTGCAGAAAACTGGGGTGAAAGGAACCAAAGAATATCCACCCAGAGAGTAATAAAAATGAAAATAAAACAAGACACTAAGCTATTACTAATTGGCAGCAGTTAGAGTAGTATTCAACAGAGAGATCAGGTAGGGAATGGATATAGGGATGAAATTATTTTCTTAAGTACAGTGAGGTAATAGCCATTGGCCATACTTTATCTAGAAAACAAATTTCAATTTCCAGTGTTATCAGTCTGATTCTTTAATTAATCAGTAAATTTAACTTTGAATACATTTTAAAAAATTACCATAGACTACACCATCTCCTTTCCCTATCATCTACAGAAAAAGCAATACTAGAAAAATAAAATCAAATAAACGAGTTATAAAACAGACATTGATAGCAGAGCCACTCTTATTTTAAATCACGCTAAAAAACATAAAATGTTGTTTGATATTTTTTGGCAGGGGGTTGGACTAATGACCTCATGAGGTCCCTTCCAACTCTATGATTCTATGATACCAGAATTGAGAGCCCTGAAAAACTCATGATTAAATTTGTTTGTTTGTTTTTCCTTCTGTAACTTTGTCCTTGACTTACCCAATTTGTGCTTATGATGATAACAATATGTACAGTATTAGTAACATGAGTCAGCATAGTGGCTAAGACTGATTCAGACTGACAGCTGTTGATAGATGATGCAGGGTTAATTAAGTAAGCTCTCATGGAATTTTCTTTAATTAGCATTTTGAATACAGCAGAACGGACTGTTAATGGACTACTCAGTTGTTAGAGGCTGAAAGTTCTTGAATTGAGAAAATTACACTGAATTGGTGGATCTGGTTAGTGCAAGGAAAAGTGCCTGTTTTGTTGCCTGAATTTCAACCTATGCCTCTACTGTTTGTAGCTGTTTTGGAAATATTTTGCTCTGCCTCTTCAAAACAGAAGGATTTGGAAATGAGAAGAAAGTTTGGGAGGAGTATGTACATAGAATCATAGAATCATAGGGTTGGAAGGGACCCCACGAGGTCATCTAGTCCAATCCCCTGCCAAAAAAAGCAGGACCACTCCCATTAGATCATCCCAGTCAGGGTTTTGTCCAGCTGGGCCTTGAACACCTCCAGAGATGGAGATTCCACCACCTCCCTAAGCAGCTTATTCCAATGCTTCACCACTTGCCTAGTAAGGAAGTTTCTCCTAATATCCAGCCTGGACCACCCCAGCTGTAACTTGAAACCATTGCTTCTTGTTCTTCCCTCTGTTACTACCAAGAACAGTCGAGCTCCATCCTCCTTGGAGCAACCCTTCAAGTAGTTAAAGGTTGCTATCAAATCCCCCCTCAGTCTTCTCTTCTGCAGGCTAAATAAGCCTAGTTCCTTCAGTCTTTCTTCATAGGGCTTGTGCTCTAGCCCTTTGATCATTTTTGTTGCCCTCCTCTGGACTCTCTCTAATTTCTCCATGTCCTTTTTGTAGTGGGGAGCCCAAAACTGGACACAGTATTCCAGATGTGGCCTCACTAGTGCAGAATAGAGGGGAATGATCACATCCCTCGATCTGCTGGTAACACTTCTTCTGATGCAGCCCAGTATGCCATTGGCCTTTTTGGCAGCAAGAGCACACTGCTGACTCATATCCAGCTTCCCATCCACCATGACTCCCAGGTCCTTTTCTCCAGTGCTGCTACTTAGCTGATCACTCCCCAGCCTGTAGCAGTACATGGGGTTTTTTCGTCCCAAGCGCAGGATTTTACACTTATCCTTGTTGAACCTCATGAGATTCCTCTTGGCCCACTGCTCCAATTTGTCTAGGTCTCCCTGAATCCTGTCCCTGCCCTCTAGGGTGTCTACCGTTCCCCCCAGTTTGGTATCATCTGCAAACTTACTAAGTGTGCAATCTATCCCATCATCCAGATCATTAATGAAAACATTGAACAGAACTGGCCCCAGGACCGACCCCTGGGGCACACCACTTGTTACTGCTTGCCAACTTGACATGGAGCCATTGATTCCTACACGCTGAAACCGTTGATCTAGCCAGTTTTCTATCCACCTTACAGTCCATGCATCTAACCCATACTTCCTTAATTTGCCAATGAGAATGCTGTGGGAAACTGTATCAAAAGCCTTGCTAAAATCAAGGTATATCACATCAACGGCTCTTCCCGCATCCACAAATCCAGTCATCTCATCATAGAAGGCGATGAGGTTGGTCAGGCATGATTTACCCTTGGTGAATCCATGCTGACTGTTCCTGATTACTTTATTTTCCTCCAAGTGTTTCAGGATGGATTCTTTGAGAAGCTGCTCCATGATTTTTCCAGGGATTGAGGTGAGGCTGACAGGTCTGTAATTCCCTGGATCCTCCTTTTTGCCTTTCTTGAAGATAGGTACTATATTTGCTTTTTTCCAGTCCTCTGGCACCTCCCCTGTTCACCACGAGTTTTCAAAGATAATGGCCAACGGTACTGCTATCTCATCAGCCAGCTCCCTCAGCACCCTCGGATGCAGTTCATCCGGCCCCATGGACTTGTGCACATCTAGTTTCTTTAAGCAGTCCCTAACCTGACCTTCTGTCACCAAGGGCCTCTCTTCTTCTCCCCAGTCTACCGTACCTAGTGTAGTGGGCTGGGAGCTGACCCTGCTTGTGAAAACTGAAGTAAAAAAAGCATTGAGCACTTCAGCTTTTTCCTCATCCTCTGTCACGAGGATGCCTGCCCCATTCAGTAAGGGACCTACACCATCCCTGATCCTCTTCTTGTTATTGATATACTTGTAGAACCCCTTCCTGTTATCCTTCACATCCCTTGCTAGTCACAACTCCATTTGTCCTTTGGCCTTTCTGATTTTATCTGCAGTCCCGAGCAATGTCTCTATATGCCTCCTTAGTCATCTGTCCTAGCTTCCACTTCCTGTGAGCATCCTTTTTATGCTTCAGCTCAGTGCAGAGCTCTCTGTTAAGCCACAGTCGGCGCCTTCCACATTTGCTGTGCTTTCTCCTTATTGGAATTGTATCTTCCTGTGCCCTTAGCAGGGTTTCTTTAAAATGCACCCAACTCTCTTGGACACCTTTCCCCTTCAGATCAGTCTCCCAAGGGATCCTGCCCATCAGTTCCCTGAGGGAGACAAAATCTGCTTTTCTGAAGTCCAGGGTCTGCGTTTTGCTTCTTTCCTTCTTTCCTTTAATCATCAACTTGAACTCAATCATTTCATGGTCACTGCTACCCAGGCTGCAATTCACTTCTACTTCCCTGATAAATTCTTCTCTATTTGTGAGCAGCAGATCGAGAGGTGCAAGGCCCCTAGTTGGTTGCTCCAGCATTTGTACCAGGAAGTTGTCCTCAACACTCTCCAGAAACTTCCTGGATTGCCTGTGCACTGGTGTATTGGCCTTCCAGCAGATGTCAGGGTAATTGAAGTCCCCCATGAGAACCAGGGCCTGTGCTCTAGAAACTTCTGTCAGTTGTCCATAGAATGCCTCATCCACCTCCTCCTTCTGATCTGGTGGTCTGTAGCAGACACTGACCACAACATCCCCCTTGTTGCTCTCCCCTCTAAACTTAACCCACAGACTTTCAACTGGCTTGTTTCCACTTTCATAATGAAGCTCTGAGCAGTCATAGAGCTCCTTTACATATAGTGCTACTCCTCCCCCTTTCCTTCCCTGCCTGTCCTTCCTGAACAGTTTATACCCATCTATTGCAGAGCTCCAGTCATGCAAACTATCCTACCACATCTCTGTTATCCCAATCATGTCATAGTTCTTTGTCTGTGCCAGTACTACCAATTCCTCCTGCTTGTTTCCCAGGCTCCTTGCATTTGTGTATAGGCACCTAAGATACCCAGCTGATTGCCCTACTTTCCCATTTTGATTTTCAATTCTATTGTATCTACCTCCCTGGATTTTCTTTTGGTGTTGACCTCCCCCACCTGCCTCAGGCATTAGGGCTTCATTAGAGCATCTAAGAAGGTTATTTGATTCCCCCCGCATGTTCCAACTATCTTCTCTTCTATCCCTGTACTTACAGTCCCAGCACCCCCCAAGTTCCATCCCATCCCCCTGGTCTCCCACATAGTCACTTACCTGTGGGCTTTGGTCTCCTTCCCCCTTCAGACCTAGTTTAAAGCCCTCCTCACTAGGTCAGCCAGTCTGCGTCCAAATACGCTCTTCCCCTTCCTCGAAAGATGGAGTCCATATCTGCCTAGCAGTCCTTCTTCCTGAAACAGCAACCCATGGTCAAGGAAGCCAAAGCCCTCCTGACGACACCATCTTCGCAGCCAAACGTTCATCTCCAGGATGCATCTGTCTCTGCTCAGGCCTCTACCCTTGACCGGAAGAATCGAGGAGAACACCACCTGTGCTCCAAACTCCTTCACCCGCGCTCCCAGAGCCCTGAAGTAACCTTTGATCTGCCGAGGATCACCTCTTGCAGTATCATTGGTTCCTACATGGATGAGAAGCATGGGGTAGTAGTCAGAGGGGCGGATGATTCTCAACAATCCCTCTGTAATGTCTCGGATGCGGGCACCTGGCAGGCAGCATACCTCTTGAGAGACCTTGTCAGGGCGACAGATGGGTGCCTCCGTCCCCCTCAGAAGTGAGTCCCCAACCACCACAACTCTATGTTTCCTCCTAGCTGTGGTGGCTGTGATCCTCCCAGCCTCGGGGGTGCATGGCCTCTCCTCTTCCACCTCCTTCACCGTCTCTAGCAGAGACATCTTTATAAAAAAGTTTTAAAAACTCTGTGTTCATTTTTTTCATTTTTATTACATTACTGTGCTTAGACTTTTTCTAATTTTATCTTATCACTCTCAAACATAAAAGAAAATAATAGCTGTAATAGGTATTTAACCTGTAACTAAGTACCAGTTCAAAGTACCAACCATCAAACTGATGGCCATTGTGCACTAATGAGCCAGTATGGAGCCCTGTTGACTGTAGGTAGAATAAAGATTAGGCCCCAGTCCTTAAACACAGCATCACTTCAAGTAAGATAGAGCTAAACTTCTGATTCTGCAGTATGCCTGTCTGTTGTCAATTGCAATATCAAGGCCATAGCATATGTAATGTTTGCAAGGCGAAATCATGTCTTTGCTTGTTTTTGTGTGTAATTTAACACATTTTGGGTGCTGTAAATTAATGGTGATATAAACTGCTGTTTTTCCTTTTGTTTTGTTTTGCAACTTCTAAAATAGTCTTTCTTATGCTTTGGTTGCTTCATATTTCAATAGACCTTCTTTATTCAAGCTGTGTCCTATGTGGTCCTGCATTGAGTCAGTTATCTGAACTTGTTACCTATTAAAAATAAATCTTCTTGTCCAATCAGGCACCATGCAGTTCCCCATAGTTGCTTCATTTCCTAAGTACAAGAGAAACCTCTAATAACTCAAGCTATGTCTACATTAAAAATTTTGTTTTGATCCCCCGTGGATTGACACAGCAGGATCGATTAAGCAGCCAGTGTATACACACTCAATTGATTATGGAAGAACTCTTCCTTCGATGGAGTAAGTCCACATAAAGTCCATATACCAAGTTAGACAACTGTTTGTTTTTTTGTGGAGATTTTTATGGCGATCAATGAATGCGCTATCAAAGCATACCTGATAACTTGAATTTACCTTGAGCTGTCAGCTCTCCAGCTCTGTGATGCAAAAACATGTTTTCACAAGTGAAAGGAGATGTTTCTGAGGGCACCGTCTTTTGCTTTTAGCACAGATTTTAACTCTAACAATGCCTGTTTTCTTTGGAAGTGGGGAATTTGGAAAAAACAAATTCCAATTTATGGGAAATCTCAAGTGAAAAGACTAATTGTGACAGAAAATTGTGTCTAAATCATTTCACAAAATGAGACAGATCTGTACCTAACTCAGGGGGAGGACATTTTCCTGCAGGGCAGAGGAGACCATTGGTGCATCTTGCTATGTCATACTGAGGAGGGTGATTTCAGCCACCTCACCACATTATACCTTTTGTCTGTATAACCGGCGAACAAGGACAGGAGAGGTCTGTAGATGATCCTGGGCAGAATATGAAGTGTCCCCAACCCGGTTCTTGTACCCAGTCTCCATGGAGAAGTATATAAAGTCTTAAGTTGTAGTGTCCTCTTATCAGGTCCCATTCCATACAGTGGAATCCCCCTTCTAGGAGGCAATTCCTGGGCAACTGAAGTTCCAGGGGGGGAATGGATTGCTGGATATGGGCAGCAGTGAGGCATGAAACTTTTGCATAATTGACCCAGTCATCTGTCTGTTTCCCAAAGATCCAATCAATCAGATCTCAGAAGATACAGGGATTGTCAGGCTTCTTGAAAATTCTCTAAGACAAATCCACATCAGGATTCAAAGGAACCTTTATATGAAGAACTTCTTAGTATTTCACTCCCAGAGGCCTTCCAGAGATTTTACAACAAAAGATCTTGAGTTATGAGTTAAACTTCTGCCTGCTAATAAGTTAATAAGGGCAAATAGGCTAAATACCCTCCCTAGGATGCATAGACGATTTTGAATTTTTCAGATGTTTGTGCACTTCTCTTGGAAACTGAACTACTTATACATATTGTTGTTTATTCTTAAATATTATGCAGTCATGTGATCCATTGGTCTTGATGTTGACAGATTGCTGTTTGTCACAAAGGTTGGCAGGTAGGACCTGATTCTCATTTACAGTAAGTCAGGCTTACACCGTTCTTGCAGCATAAAAGAAAAAAAATCCTTAAGTTGGTGTAAATAAATGCAATGTCTCTTTATACAGCCATAGTGATGCAAAGTATCCTTAGTGTAAATTAGAATTAGGGCCATAACTGCAATAACATATCAAGCATAAAAGAAAAGATTCTAGTGAGAAACAATTTATTGAAAAGCAAAGTCACAAATCCAGTTTCCATGTAAAATGTAAAAATGCTAAGATACTTTAGCAAAATGCTGTTCTCATGCTTCAAAAGTACATGTTTATGTAGGACTTGTACAGTGTACAGAAGTAGAAATGATTCAGGATCTGCACTAATCACTCCTTTTTATTCTTAATTGAAGTGTTCTTTCATTTAGCTTCTCTATAATATATGATTAGAGATCCCTGTAAGGCATTCATTCATCATGTAGGTGCCTGGCATTTCTAAACTTTTGGGAGTTACGGTGTCAGCTGAACCCCTTGAATGAATTACTGCCTTAAAACCACCTCTGTATTTGAGAAAGTGCTTTTATAAATGCAGAAACCTTTACATCTTGGCAACCTTTTGTGGCATTTGAAATTTCTTTGTCTCTGGGCACTTTAAACTAATGTTTCATTAGTTGTTAAAATAGGATAAGGTCTATGCTCTTTATTGATTACCAAATAAATTGTGGTGAGATTTTATGTTCCTCCCTGGTATGTCACTTGTCCTCGTTTGTTTCTTTCTAGTGGTTCATTCCAGTTGGAACAGGTACTGCAGGTTTACATTATTAGAGATGAATGATATCATTGCCCTATTCGATCTCACATTTGTTTTTTCCATGTATTGCATTTTGATTTTTCAATACTGCTACAGTTGCACCATTAGACAACCTTGACTCAGTATAATTTATTTTGACAGTAAAACTATAGGTAAGAAGCGTGTAATATAATTGTAATGCTAATACTTATACAAGGTAGATTGTCACATTATGGTCTGTAATAAAAACACGTTGAAGTGTTGTGAAAACACCTCATAGACTCATTGTGTTCTAATCTTTGCTAACCTTTATTTCTAGACAAAGGTGTTGGTGTACAACATTGTATCACTCATAGTAAACCCCAGTTAATGAGGTGTTCTGCCAGGAGTGAGTATGATTCCTAAACGGATCTGTAATATTCAGTCAAATATTTCCTTACCTGTTCTAATCCTTTCTGAAATTGCTCCTTAAAAATTCAGTTCTGCTGCATCACTGTAAAATAAAATAGTTTCTGACTCCAAATAAAAACAAAACAAAGCTCTCCAACACTGGAATCAATAAGTTAAGTGCATGTCTGGAATTCATAACCATAATGTTATCTGTATAATCTATGTCTTTCTTGTAGTCCTGGGTGGTGTACATAAATATAAACATCTGTGGCTGAGCCTAGCTCTGCAAGAAGATATAGTGCTCTGATAGTGAGAAACCTGTGCTGACTGCAATGGAAATACCATGATTATAGTAGTAGTCTAGAATTTTACAAATGCTTTCTACTGATAGTTCAGTGCAATTATCAGCATTAGACATTTGATCCTTTGTTGTCCTCATATCGAGTCATATGACTACATAGAGACTTCTCTCATATGCTTAAATATACACATGAAATGAGTTTGACTCATTGAGCCAAATTATTAGATTGCAGGAATGAAAGTGATATTTGTAAATGTCTAATGCAGATGTAGTAATCATATATGCACATTGTAAAGTACTCCACTTTAAAATCATTGCAGGAAATAATATAGTCACACAAGTTAAAAGATTATTACAGTTATGGTTTCAATGCATGGAATAGCAGCTTCCGAAATGCTCAATGACATTAAAATGGTGCTGTAATTTGCTACAGAACTGAAACACAAGAATGCAAATACCAATCAAAATAACCAAATGAATGACTAGCCTCAACACCTAAAGGCTCTCCTATAAGCAGCTAACCTTTAAGAGACTTCCGTTTCTGGCCACAGAAAGATTTGCCAACTGCAAATCACCAGGGTTATGAACTTTCACATTGCAACATAATTTAGTAGACAGGGACAAATTCAGACTTTCACATTGGAACATAATTTGTCTATTGAAGGGTCAAAGTTCAGTGATTCCTACTATATATATATATAAGAGCTGGACAGCACCTGGCCCAGTCATGATACACACCTACTGGCTAAAGAAACTAACAGCAGTGCATGAACGCCTAGCAGCACAGATGAACCAATTGCTAGCAGCAGGCTCCCACCCAGACTGGCTAACACAAGGAAGGACAGTGCTGATCATGAAAGACGCCCACAAGGGAACAGCGCCGTCCAACTACCAACCAATAACCTGCCTCCCCACAACATGGAAAGTCCTATCAGGCACCCTAGCAGCCAAGCTACAGGACCACATGGGCCAGTACCTGAGCACAGCTCAGAAGGGCATTGGGAACAACACCAGAGGTTCAAAACACCAGTTGCTCATAAACAGAGCAGTCGCCCAAGACTCAAGGTCTAGACAGACCAATCTGAGCACAGACTGGATTGACTACAGGAAAGCCTACGACTCAATGCCGCACACATGGATCTGTGAATGTCTGGTGCTATAAAAAGTCAACAGGACACTAAGGACCTTCCTCAGGAACTCAATGGGACTGTGGAAGACAACACTGGAAGTCAACTCAAGAGAGCTTGCACAAGTGGCCATCAACTGCGGCATATACCAAGGTGATGCGCTGTCCCCACTGCTGTTCTGCATTGGATTGAACCCCCTCAGCCAGATAATCACAAGGACTGGGTATGGATACAAGTTCAAGAGTGGAACTACCATTAGCCACCTCCTCTACATGGATGACATCAAGCTGTATGCTAGGAATGAATGAGACATCGACTCGCTAATCCACCTGACACGGATCTTCAGTGAGGATATTGGGATGTCATTCGGACTGGAGAAGTGTGGCCGGATGGTAGTAAAAAGAGGGAAGGTAGTCAAGACGGATGGGGTGGAACTACCAGCAGGCCACATAGCAGACATACAGACCAGCTACAAGTACCTTGGCATCCCACAGTCACATGGGAATCATGAGGAGGAGGCAAGGAAGGCAGCAACATCCAAGTACCACCAAAGGATAAGACAGGTCCTGAAGATCCAGCTCAATGGGAAGAACAAGATCCATGCCATCAACACGTAGGCCCTGCCAGTCATCAGATACCCTGCCAGTATAGTGAATTGGCCAAAGGAGGACATGGAGGCTATCGATGTGAAGACCCAGAAGCTCCTCACAATGTACGGAGGTTTCTAACCCAAATCCAACACCCAGAGGCTGTACACCAACCGGAAAGACGGTGGGCAGGGTTTGGTGAGTGTCAAAGCCACTGTCCTGGATGAAACCCAGAGCATCCAGGAGTACATCAGTAAGTTGGCACCCAAAGATGAGCTGTTAAGAGAATGCCTGAGGCAGCAGCAGCAGACACGGGGGGAAGATCAAGCAGAAGAAGTGCCATGGCAAGACAGGCAAGTGACTATACTACAACAGCACTGAGGTGGCTGACATTGGGAAATCCTACCAGTGGCTGGAAAGGGCTGGACTAAAAGACAGCACTGAGGCACTGATCATAGCAGCACAAGAACAGGCACTGAGCACCAGATCCATTGAAGCAGGGGTCTACCACACTAGACAGGACCCAAGGTGCAGACTGTGCAGAGAGGCCTCAGAGCAGTCCAACACATAGTGGCAGGATGTAAGATGCAGGCAGGAACAGCATACACTGAACAGCACAACCTAGTAGCTGGCATTGTGTACAGGAACATCTGCACAGTATATGGGTGGTATGTGTCATCCTCAACCTCGGGTCCTCTACCAGAGGCCTGGGAGTTTGAGGGCTCTGCACAGTATCTTAGGTGTTCCTAGCACTGCACTCTTCTGGACAGACAGCTCTGATGTCGTTCCTGGGATCTGTTGGAGCCACTCTCCCAGCTTAAGAGTCACAGCCCCGAGTGCTCCTACCACCACTGGGACCACTGTGGCCTTCACTTTCCACATCCGCTCTAGTTCCTCTTTCAGGCCCTGGTACTTCTCCAGCTTCTCATGCTCCTTCTTCCTGATGTTGCTGTCACTTGGCACTGCCACATCTATCACCACCGCTGTCTTCTGGTCCTTGTCTATTACCACGATGTCTGGTTGATTGGCCAGTACCTGCCTCTCCGTCTGGATCTGGAAGTCCCACAGAATCTTAGCCCTGTTATTCTCCATGACCTTCTGTGGCATCTCCCATCTGGTCTTGGGAGGGTATATATATATGTAGTTTATAAATTCACCTCAAATTCCCCCATATTTATTTTAAAAACTGAAAAAAAATATCTATCTAAATAGATAGATAGATAGATAGATATCTAAAGAGGAAACTTAGAAAAGGATCTATCCAGTAGTAAAACTGTGTATCTGGGATATCAGACAAGTGAGATTTCAGAGACACAGTAGCCTTCTGCAAACTGAAGTAATGGCAAAACCCATCCTTTTCATTTTGAGTGGAGATCAGTCTTCTTTTAAAGATCTGCTGGCTATCTGGGAAATGTATTTATCTCCTTTCTGGAGTAAGCATTGAATGCCAGCAGGAAAACAACTCTTCCAGTGTGTTTTACTAAAGTAAAATTTGTTTCATGGATTAGCACTCATATTATTTCAGTTAAAGAAAAAAGTTTCATGGAATTTTTTTGACTTTTTTGGTAAATATTCTACCTGGTAAAAGATAAATACTATTAAAGAACAAAAACATCCAGTGCAATGAACAAAAGGCAATTTAAAGCAAAATAAAGGAAAATAATTTTATTGCCCATTGCACTATTAACATGTGGAACTCCTTGCTCCATGGTATCATTGAGCATGATTTAAAAAGGCACTAGATGTATATTGATTATGCCAGCATCTGTAAAACATATGTATCTCTGTCTGTCTAGAAAGGGGTGTTAACTTTCACAGTCAATCTTCAACTGATTATCAAGAAACATCTCCATATGCAGGCTGTTTGTATAGTTTTCTTTTACTGAAGCATCTGTTGGTGGGCATTGTCTTATTCAGGATACTGGACCTGGTATGGAAGGTTCTGTGTTTTTGGTTTTTCCTGAGGCCTATTTTACTAAACCTGAGCATGTAGTCTTTTGACCTGCAGGTGGATCAGTGGAGTTTATGTCACCTAATGTTGATTTTTGTGCTCAAATATGAAAATCATGACAACTAGTCTATATGCATAATGCTAACAATATTTTCCTTAGTTATTTCTTTCATTTCAGCTGTTCCAGAAGATGTAACAGAATTAAACAGAGTTGAAAACGCAATGCCAGATTGTGATTAACTTGGCTTTTAGATTAGGCGTCTCAATCTCAAATCACCATGAGGGCCGCTTAAGAACTAGTAGAGGGCCACATGAGGATTAGTACGGTAGCCAGAGGGCCACATCACTGTAACCTTTCCATACAATGATATTGCAGCTATTGGTAATGACTGTGTCATTGTGGGCCACAGGAAATAGATTTAGGGGCCGCACGTGGCTCACGGGCTGCGTGTTTGAGACCCCTGTCTTAGACTGCAATCTGTAGCATGGCTTACTATAGTCTTTTCCAGTGCTGTTGTAGTATAGTCACTTGCCTGTCACCCATTTCCTGTTCTATGGGTGAGGTATATAAAGAATAGTGAAAGTTATGTTTTATGTGTCTACTGATATGGGCCTATATGAAAGTATGTCTACCCAATACATCAATATGTAGATTTCATGCAGCTATTCACCGCCTTGAAAAGCCAGCTGACTCCACCCTGTGAAGTCCTGGTCCATACTGCAAAGCGTTAGGGAAAGGGCCCCACGGGGAAGAGATTGTGGGGAAAAGCTACTCCAGCTCCCTTTCGCTGGAGTCTTTTACTGCCACAGGGAAATGGTCTGTCAGAAGAGAGCTGGTGGTGCTTTTTCCTGCTCTTTTCTGCATGCCATTGACTTTCACTGCTGGAGCAGACTTTTCCTGAGAAAGAGAGAGGCTCTGTCAGTGGAACACTGCACTGCTAAAAATAGCAATACATTTGGGGAGCCACAGCTTGGAAAAGTAGTGTGTGTGCAGGATATGTACTTGCATACATAACCACACCCTTCAGGCATGTCTTTACTTGCCTACGTCACACCTCATCAGTTATACACCACTGTTCATACACATTCTAGGTAGTTATGTGGGCATGTACTTTATACTGCTGCCAAAAAAGCATGCAGTGTAGACCAGTGGTTCCCACCCTTTTTCCTCCTATGGCATACCTTGATACATTTAATTATTTTGAGGCACTCCACCATATAGTCTCCAAATGAACTCATATATATTCATGAGCCAATCCAGAACTCACCAAGTAGTTATTCAAAAAATTCTGGGGCACACTTGCCCAGGCCTGAGGGCACACCTGTGTGCCATAGCACGTTGGTTGGGAAACACTGGTGTAGACACAACTTACAATCAGTGTCTCATCATTTAGATTGCTATTTAGTCATATATTTTGGGGGAAGTGCAGTCTATCTACTGTACAGGCTGCCAAAAGGAATTTTCAGGGTAGATTTAAACGTGAGTGATCTTTCTAATTTCCCTTCCCTCTGCCTTTCTCTGTCCTCTGTCTCTGCTGCTGGTTGCCTAGGAGGGCTTCAGATGCAAATGATGCACACATTCCTACCACAAAATTAGATAAACATATTTTTAAGTAGGTTTTTAGAATTAATCTCCTTTTGTGGTTACCTTCCTTCACTGTGCTGCTATCTTTTTTTGATTAATAGGAGATTGCATTGCAGTTGTGCAGTGCATTCAAGAGAAAAAAAATCCTTTTGTATAATGCTGTGCTTTGCTCTCTTTTAAAGCTGCCTAAAAATTGTGCATGACTATCAGGAAGCCCAAGCCTCTGTCCTCACCCCATGATTTGAATGTGAAAGTTTTGCCCTATGAGTCACTTGTTAAAATATGTGATTAGACTGTCCTTAATACAAGCTTGGACTTATGTTAGAACTTATAATATTAAACACAAATATCACTAGGTGTTGGCATTATGGGGCTGAGCCAGCTGAAAATTGCACAGGGATATTTTAGTTACATAATTGTGAATCGGACTTAAGTAAAAGTAAGTTGCAAAACAATGGCTTAGAGAAGATAATGTTTCCTTAGTCTGTGGAAGAGCTCAGATTGAGTCTGAAAGATTTGTTCATGTTGAGTTTTTGGGCTCTATTTGGTAGCCCTATAAATCACTGCTCCTGGACAACACCTTCCCTTGATAAGTAGTGATGAGCATGAGGAACTTGGAGGAAGCCAGCCAAAACTCAGCCTAAAACTGAAGGGTCTTCTGGCTGAATGTCACTCAGCCTAAACCTGAGGAGAAAGAGACGAAGATGTCTGTTGTAAAGTGTGCTCACTTGAATCTTCCTTCCCTCATAAAATCCCAATATGTGCCAGCCATGATTAAGAATCATATAAGCATGGAAGTTTAGAGATGGAAGGGACCTCAGCAGAATATCTAATCCGTCCCCTGTTTCAAGTACTCCAACTCCAACTCAGTCATCCCCCTGAAGTAAGAACCCTATGCCATTATGTAGGCGCTAGTAAGTGCACGGTGCATCTGGCCCACCAGGCAAGCATCCCTGGGGGGCCATTGGGGAGTTATCGTCTCGAGTATCCCAGCTGGCCCGTCACCTCCCTGGGGGACGGGCAGCAGGTAGTCGATCCTACCCCACGAGGGGGCGTAACTGTCAGCTAGAGGTTGGGTGGGTCAGTTCACCCAGAGTCCGGTGCCCCTAGGGGGCGTACAATCCACAAGTCACAATACAGTTGGGGTTACGCGGGGGGCGGGGTAGAGTTGAGGTCGATGTCTCAGGAGAAAAAGGGGAGAGGAGGGGGTAGGACACAGGCCCGCCCTACTCCACTGTGTCCCAGCCCAGGGCCCTAATAGCAGCCTGGCCTTGGTACCAAGGGGTCAGCGGGGATCCAGCCGCAACACGCTGACCCCAATCGGGGGATGTGCAACTCCCCTGGGCTACTACTCCCCTCCTCTACCCGGAGTACCTGGTTTGGTGCAGCTTCCACGTCCTCAGGGTATTCGCTGAGTGGTACCGAGTAGAAGTCCTCCATACCGTCCACCATGGGCAGGTCTGCAAGTCCCAGGCTGACATCCATCTCCTCAGGGGGTAGCTCGGGTAGCGTCACCGGGTCCGAGACGCGGGGAAGCTCCCCCGGGGCTGCTCCCTCTGTGGGCTCCGCTTCTGGTGGGGCCAGGGGCAGTTCCTCCAGGTCCTCCCCGGTAGGCTCTGGGGTCCCTTTTCTGGAGTCCGGAGCTTCCCAGGCATTGTGGGGGGTACGACTAACGTTGGGCCCGCTGTCTGTCCACTGTATGTGGGGGAGGATCCTCCCACAGGGCTCCCGCCATGGGAGGCCCCAGCCAGCCCTCCCAGCGCAGCCTCTGGAGGCAGCCATCTTGCAGCCTCTTTACACGTTACAGGAACCAACTGAGCTGACTTTATCTCCTTTGCAGACTTGTCAGGCTATGGGTATTGGTTAATGAGATCAATGCTCCACCCAATGAGCTACAGAGCTAGTCGCCTGGTATCATCAGAACAGGATGGATGTTGGTTCGAGCCAACACACAATGGACAAATGAATAATGAGATGACAGTCTAAGGTGAAAACTGCTATTCAGGGCCCTGAGATTTGATGGTGGGGAACAAATATCTGGGCTGGAGAGTTCTATAGGGCTTTTCATTGCCATTGCTCTTTTCATTCCACTCAGGCCATCCTTTGCTGATCAATCAGTCTGTTCCTCTCCCACTCTCATTTCTGAATCATTAGGGCAGAGCTGCAAGCTAAGCACTGATTATAACCCTGTGTAACATGCAGGTACTGTCCTGATGAGTGATTGGTTTCCTCCCTTCTGTGGCTCACAGAAGGACCAGGGAGAATTTCATCTCCTGTTGTCATGGGGATGTGTGATAGCTGACAAGGTGCAGGGAAGGATGAAAAGGGGTTTAATACAGTGAGTCTGTGCTTCATATAAACACTGGTCAGTGGAGCTGACTGGCTACACATGCTGAGTATGTTGCATAGCACAATTGCATCTCTGAAAGCAGAATAACATCCTGTACCTCCCTGTGGCAATGAAAGGCTGGTCCTAAATGGCATAATCTAGCATAAACGTACTGAATTATGTCATTGGAGTATGTATTTGAACAGCTTTGCAATATTAATTTGAATTGTCATTCTTTTTCACTATCCATATTATGGAACCAGGTGAATAACCTGGTATGTGTGTGAATAATCTATACATGTGTCTCTTTCCCCACCTATCTGTCTAGTTGTCTCTGTCTGTCTGTCTCTACTATCCTACTTTGCTGTGTGTGTGCATGGTGTGAAATATACCATGTGACAACCCATGTCCCGAATGCATGTGCAGGGCAGGCAGGCTGTCATGCTCCAAAATGTGCCGACAGGAGCCCAGGGTGCTTTGAGGAGCTGTGTAGCTGGCCACCTCTTGCAGCTCCAGAGTGCAGCTGAGTCAACCAGGTAGCTGCTGGGAACCTGGGGCTCCTGGGGCCATGCATGCTGTGCACAGGGTGGATGGGAGAGACCTATGCCATGCAACCAGCAGAGCTAAGTGCTAAGTAGGCTGGGGTGGCAGAGCTGGGGGTGGATCCCAGGGATGGGGTGGGTGGGGTCCCAGCAGCAGTTGTGTGGGGGGTCCCTCGTGCCTGGCCCTGCTTTAGCCCCTTCACGTCCTGGGAACTGTCCATCAGCACCATACTCTTCTTTTCCCTTCAGGTGTAGCTGCAGCCTCCCATCTCCTGCCTCCACCCACCCCTTCTCTGCTTCCATCTCCTGTAGAAGCCCCCCTTCACAACTCCTCCTCCTTCCCCTGCCCCTCCCCATGTAAAATACATAAGTATTTCATAAATTCTGTTTTGATTTTCCCCAGTCATTTTTGACAGGTTACAGCTGATGCATGTGTGTGTGTGTGTGTGTGTGTGTGTGTGTGTGTGTGTGTGTGTGTGCGTGCGCGCACATGTTCAAATACATAATTCAGTGATGATAATGTGACTACATCTAGTCAGTTTAGGCTAGATCATATATTTGAAGGACTGGAGCTTGAGCTAGGAAACCTGACTTATTATCTTGTTTTGGCCAGTGGTCTATTGGATGATCCTGGGCAAGTCACTTTGCTTCCCTTTGCCTCAGTTTCACAATCTAGAAAGAGGGGATAATGGTTCATTCCATCTTGGTAAACTGTATTCAGATCTGGTGATGAAAAGTTCTGTATAAGTACTACATATTACTATTAATTAAAAGAAACCTCTATCATTTGCCAAGTTACTAGTCCATTTTTTATCAAATAAGATTTTTCTTTTTTTTTCCCTTAAAGGGATCCATTTGTTCCAAGGTAAGAAGAATATTTGTAGTTCATTGGGCTGAAAGCACCTATGATTTGATGGTGAAAACACACAAATGATTAAATTAACTTTAGACATGTGAGTAGTCCCACTGATTGGGTTTATAGTCATTTACAGGTTTTTGCAAGATCAGAGCTTATATTTTGACAATGATGTAGGCCAGTATATGATTTTTCTATCAAACGGAAGAAGGTGTTTTCCATTTCCACTGTGAGACAACTTTTTTTTTTTGCTACCATGCACATTTAATGCAAAATATTACATTTGCTATCTAAATAGGTGAAAAGACACTTCCTTTTAAAAAGACAAAGTGGTTGCAACCACTTTAATAGCAATGAAGGCAGAAATATCTGCATTGCAGTAAATGGTGGAGTAAATCTATTGCCATCTGTCATCATTAATTTAATCCACACAACAAACTAGTGATGAGGCAGTCTCTTTTTGCTGTTGTTTTAGTACTTGGTAGTTTTCTTCCTTGCCCAAGAGATCCATCAATTTTGTTTTGAATGTGGATGAAAATGCTTAAAAATTACCTATTTATGATTGATGTTGCAGAGCAAGCATGGCCTGATACACATAACTGAAGTGTTTTGCTCCATTGCTTGGGCAGAGAAAGAGAGTGCATTTTCCATACCTTGCCAGATAGAGGTGATACATATGTTTCTGCTATTACTGCTTTGAAAATTCACTTTACTCCAAAGGTTAATATAGTTTCTGAATGTCATAGATTCCAATAGCATGGAGAAAAGTCAGAAGGAATTACAGTCCAGTACATTGCAGTTATCCATTTTCTACCTGGTGTAAGTGTTAGTGATGACACAGATGAACTACTTAGGAGACTAATTAGTGGAAGATGCGTACAAATTCAAGAAAAATTGTTACACAAACCTAATTTTTCATTGCACAAAGAAATTTTTCAAGCATGCCATGGTTTGTCAGCTATTAATAATGCAGAGATGCTTGGTGAGGGAGATGCACTGCCCATCAAAGTGGCTCTCACAAGATAGATTCAGCAATCAGAAAACAAACATCATAAGAACAAGGCTTGCTTTTTTCCCTGCTTTTTTTTTCTTTCTGCAAGACAGAAAAGAAGGTCATGTTCATGTTTTCACAGTAGTTCAATTACTCACTTAGCAAAGCTTTGGTGTATTCTGAAGAGAGAGCATAATATAAGGATTGTGGGCAAATTAGGTTCTTGCTACATTGCATTAGTGGGCAAAAGAGAGAGAGAGAGAGACAGAGAGAGACAGAGACTCAGCAACATGAAAGGTGTTCTTAAAACACACTGTAATATATTTCTTTGATGCCAAATCTTCAAAATGTAGAATACCTTGTAATATCAACTACCTCTGGCCTACAATGCTGGGGGAGCATATGTTAAGTGAAATTCGTGAAATATTTTGTGCCAAATAATTTTTCATGATTTCACACTCCCATAATTTGGAATTTATTTTAAATGAGATTTCAGAAGATTGTATGAAATCATAACAGTATGGAAAAAAATGTGTGAATCCTTTCTTCTGAAGAAGCTGGAAAAGAGAGTTTGCTCCCCTTGCCTATTTTCCCCAAACCAGCTGGTAGTTAATCAGAAGGTGAGACACAAGATTCTCCCAAATTTTATTTCTTACTCTCATTGGCCTTTATATCACTTCACACATACACTGTATTTTAAAAACCCAATTAAATTATGAAACAGGCAATAGATAAGTATCATTCCCATTTCAATCAAAGGAAACTCTGGTTCAATGACTTGTCCAAAGTCACTAAGCAAACCAATCTCAGAGCCAATTTTAGAAACCAAGTTTCCTTGCTCTTGGTCCTGCACCTAATCAATAGGCTGTAGTGCAGGGGAGTCAGAGCCTTGTACTCATGGTGCTTTATAGAAATAATAAATATGAGTAATAAAGAAGACCTGAGGACTAATTGTTTTCTCACACTTCTACTGCTATATCTATCAGACAGACATAATTATTAGAGCTGATGGGGAATTTTCTGACTGATCCTTTTTTGGTCAGAAATTAACTCATTGCAACTAAAGCCGTTCATGGAAAAGAGTGGTTTTAATAAAAACAAAAAAGTTGCATGGTACCTTAAAGACTAATGCATTTCTTCAGGCATAAGCTTTCAAGGGTTGCAACCAGCTTCATCAGTGGTTTTGATGAATCTCCCAATTCAAAAAAGCATTTGGAAAAAAAAATGAAATGGTTAAAATGTCTTATTTCTACCATTAAAAAAAAACAAAAAAAAAAACAAAGGCTCACTTTCCAATCCAATTGACTTTTTATTTTGTTAGGTATTTCATGCTATAAAAGTTACAAAATGGAAAGGTTAAAATTGAAAAGGAAGCTTTTGAAATTATCTAAATTAAACTTGTTAATTGACCTGATCTCTCCCTCCCCCCCATTAACATTTGCAAATGATCTGGAGACATCAACTATTTATCCCATTTTGGAACTCAAAAAGATGTCAAAATATTGAAAATTCTTATGGAATGTGAAAACCCTTTCCTGCCCAGAACTAATAATTATATTTCCTTACATTTTGGATAAAATATACTATATTTGCAATGTACTATTCAGGGTATTGAGTGGTAGAGGTAGGATGAAAGGTCCTGAGTAGTAGACATTGGACAAGAGATCCTGAACTTAGAATGCAGTGGGTTATTTGGTTACAGGACCCATAGACATGAGCTCTTTCTCATGAGGGTTTTTTTTTCTTTCTTTCTTTCTTTTTTTTTTTTTTTTTTGCCAAACATTGCATTAAACTGAACACATAATATTTTATCCAGCTCTGATAGCATTTTGTGTGTGTGTGTGTGTGTGTGTAGGGAAGTGGTTCCCACAGGAAAACAAATAGACAAAAACCTGAGGCATTATGCCAAGAAAACTGGCAATGCTATCTCTATTGAGTGCTCTATGGTAAATGGAATCATTTACTCCTCAGTAAAGAGTGTAGCATCTTCAGTAACTGCTAACTTCTTATACAATGAAAGATGGGACTAATCTAGTGTTTCCTATAATGTCCAACATTTTGGAGGTGTCACAGCAGCTGTCTAGGCTGCTCTGTTTGCATCTTCACCGAATTGCAGTTGTTTTTACTTTTGTATGTTATTTCTCATATTCAAGTAATTTCAAATTAAATTCCAGTGTACAGAACAGTATGTATTCTATAATGCTGCAAGTCATGCTTTTGGCTCTGTTGTGGACATAGACTCTTGAATGTTTATATTATCAAAGTTTTTTAACCAGAAGTAGAAAATAATTTCCATTTGACATTACCTGAGGTATGATATAACCTTTTCTGGAGAAGATTTGCTTGTGTTAGTCTGTTTTGAAGTCCATACTATACATGATGGCATACTTCTCTGCTTTATTTCTTTATCGTCAAAGTCAATAACTTTTCAGTATTAATCTGATGTTTGCCCTTCAGTTGCAGATTTCAGGGTCTCTGAAATTTGACAATAATGGTAGAATCAATTAATGATTCTGTTCAGGGCATAGAAAACACTTCACCTATGTGCTATCTTTGGAGAAAACATTTGCATTCAAAGCAGAGAGTCCTTGTTTTGGGCATATTGCCAATTCTACTTTCTACTGGCATTTCATCTGAAATTTTTGTAATTGCAAAAAGGCAGGTTTTGAAATTGAAAGCTACTTTCTCTCTGACGAAACTACATCTGAAAAAAACACAATCCTAGATGCTAAGAAAGAGTACATGAAATTCAGTTTTGTAGGTCCATTCCTAGGAGAAAATAATTCCTTTTTAAAGGAGAATTCTGATATGGCCTTTTGCCAGGTTTTATGTTTCCTTCTGTTTTGCAGATGTTCATTTCCCTTCATGGATAAGCAGAAGTACTGTTTCAACTTGAACAAACAAATCCTGTGGCACTTTTAAAGACTAACAAATTTATTTATCTCATGGGCTATTGTAGGAGAAAATTCCACTTTGTCAGATGGTTTGAAGATGGAGAACTTAGAGAGAGGAAGAAAATAAATGCAGAGAAGTGTAAGTCATAGGATCAGTTCAGGCTGTTGCAGTGTTGTAGTTTAGAGTCAAACTCTGGGGAACAGCATATAGAGGAAGGGGAAGGAGTACCTGTTGTAATGATAAAAGAACCTGTAGTCCTTATTTAACCCTGACTTCACAGAGTCAGATTTGCATATGAATTTCACTGTAGTTTCTCTTTGAAGCTTCAGTTTGTTATTCATTTGTTTGAGCACAGCTATTAAAAATCAATAGCCCAAGGCTTTTTGTCCCTCAGCAGCCACCTGTTGTGACACAGGTTGGTGTCATTCTACTTGGTGATCTGTACAGAACATAGATTACATGCCACGTGTGACAGGTCCTGTGTGATTGCATTAAGCTGCTGCTATAAAAGAGTTAAGGGAGTTTACAAGTTAAGCAAAGGCAGGCTGAACTATTTGCTTATTTCACCCATAAGCACTTTTTAAAAACCTTTTCTCTGTACATTTTTCTGAGTAGGGGGAAAAGGGCCCTGAAATAGATCTGGAAAGTCCTCTCCTTATTCTCCTCAGGACTTAATGCAGTTGCATTGCCTTCAGTATACTGCCCTCTAAAATTGATTAAGCAGATGCCAAATTGAGATTGCTGTGCGTTATACAAAATGGGATGTTTTCATGTTTCCTCAGTCTTCTAATCCCTGTTTATTTATCTGTTCCATGGACATGTTGCCTCAGCTTACCCACTAGGACCCTTTGCCCACATATCTACACAAAAGATCATAGAATCATAGGGTTGGAAGGGCCATCTAGTCCAACACCCTGCCAGAGGCAGGACCACTCCCACTAAACCATTCCAGTCATGGTTTTGTCCAGCTGGGCCTTAAACACCTCCAAAATTGGAGATTCCACCACCTCCCTAGGCAGCTCATTCCAAGGCTTCACCACTTGCCTAGTAAAATTGTTTTTTTTCTAATATCCAGCCTCGACCTCCCTAACTGTAACTTGAGACCATTGCTCCTCGTTCAGTCCTCCGTTACTAGCGAGAATAGTCAAGCTCCGTCTTCCTTGGAGCATCCCTTCAAGTAGTTGAAGGTTGCTATCAAATCCCCCCCCAATCTTCTCTTCTGCAGGCTAAATAAGCATAATGCTCTCAGTCTTTCCTCATGTGCTCTAGCCCTTTAATCATTTTGGTTGCCCTCCACTGAACTCTCTAGCATGTCCCTGTCCTTTTTGTAGTGGGGAGACCAAAACTGAACACAGTATTCTAGATGTGGCCTCACCAGTGCAGAATAGAGAGGAATGATCACATCCCTTGATCTGCTGGTAACACTTCTTTTGATACAGCCCAGTATGCCATTGGCCTTTTTGGCAGCAAGAGCACACTGCTGACTCATATCTAGCTTCCCATCCACCATGACCCCCAGGTGTTTTCTACAGTGCTGCTACTTAGATGAACGCTTCCCAGCCTGTAGTAGTGCATAGGGTTTTTCCGTCTCACGTGCAGGATTTTACACTTGTCCTTATTGAAGCTCATAAGATTTCTATTGGCCCACTGTTCCAATTTATCTAGGTCTCCCTGAATCCTGTTCTTGCCCTCCAATGTGTCTACTGGTCCCCCCAGCTTGGTGTCATTGACAAATTTACTGAGAGTGTAGTCTATTCCATCATCCAGATCATTGATGAAAATATTAAACAGAACTGGCCCCAGGACCGACCCCTGGGGCACACCACTTGTTACTGTTTGCCAGCTAGACATGGAACCATTGATTCCTACATGCTGATACCATCATCGGTCCCAGTCAAGCCAGCTAGTCAATCACAGGCTCATTTACCTGCTCCTCTACTAATGTGATCTATGCCATCATGTGCCAGAAATGCCCCAACACCTTATCCATTGAACAAACAGGATGATCCCAGCGCAAAAGAATAAATGAACACAAAACTGACATCAGAAATCACAAAACAGAAAAACCAGTTGCTGAGCATGTCCATCTTTCTAGTCACTCTATAAATGATTTGTGAATGACTGTACTCAGGGATGTCAGTGGGACATCAAGACTTCAGAGAGAAACAGTCGAATGGGAATAAATATGCAAATTAGATTGTGTGAAAGTAGGATTAAATGGAGACTATGGCTTCTTTTCCCATTACAACAGGCAATTTGACTTCAGCCTTCCCAGGGTTTGAACCTTAACAACTGCTCTGATTTGCTGTTACTTTGTAACCTGATCCCATGCTTTACACTTCCTTACATTTATTTTCATTCCATTTTGTAAGTTCCCCCATCTTTGAAGAATCTGATGAAGTGGGATTTTCTCCCACAAAAGCTCATGCAAAAAATAAATCTGTTAGTCTTTAAGTGCCACAGGACTCCTTGTTTTTTGCTGGACACAGCTGCCCCTTTGGAACTTAGCAACAAATTTACCACTGTCAGTTGAAATTCTCTGGTTTGATTGAGCAATCAGTCAAGACCTTCTCAATCAATCTAGAGTTTGACTCAGTGATTCCACCCTGATAAAAAGAGTACTGCTGAGTTGAAGGGACGGCATTTCCTTTCAACTCAATGCAGTGGAGGCAGGGGAGGTAAGTGGAAGTTAGAAAGTCAAAGGGAGCTACACAGCTTTTTTTACATAGCTTGCATATCTCCCTTTGACTGCCACTAAATTCTGCAATACGTATAAATCAGGTTTAGGAGTGTAATCTTAGGTCCTATGAGGTCAGTGGTCAAGCTCCAGTTGACTTCAATAGGGCTGGAATTGCACACTTACTTCTCTAGGACATGGACTGTCTTTTTACTGTATTTGTTTGTACAGCACCTCATGTAGCTGAACCTACTCCTTGATTGGCACCTTGGTGTGCTACCGTAATTCAAGTAAATAATGATGGAAACATATGCGAAATACAAATGTGCGTTATACCATTCCTCACTGCCTCTTGGAAATATTTATTTTATAATATTCTTTGTGCCATTTATCTTGATCTTGTCTATTGATACATTTAGTGATACTTTTGGGATGCTTAAACTAAATGGGTGTCTCATATTATCTGTGCTTAATTACTATTTCCCTTTCACTTGTCAGCTACCTTCTGTCTTATGAATTCTCTACAGCTGCCACAAAAATATGCATGCTAAACAGGAAAGTGATAGTCCCAATCAAGGAGACTAATGAAATAGTCCCATATTTCCTCCATGAAAAGTAGGTACCAATGGAAAATTAAGTTGTATAGGGAACTAAGCATAACAGTATTTAAACCTATTCTAAGGAACTAGAAAAATAAAAATCATCAAAGTAGAATCTCTGAGTAACTATAATGTCCTGCACACTGATGATTAAAAAACAAACAAACAAACAAACAAACAAAACAAAAAAAAAAACCCTCAGCTAAATCTATTAAAAAATGATAAGGGATGGTCAATTAAATGACAACATTGCCACAGGCCATGTTTTCTTCTTCAGTCAATACAGCTGGCTTATGAACCTTAGCCTAATCTTTCTATTAGTACTGTTCGATTACCTTTTGGTTTCTTGCTATACCATGCTGACAGTTGATTATTACAGTAAATGCTATTCTTGCTTCCCATTATGATTTACTACAAATACTATTATTATATATTTGGCTTCCATTATTAGCCACAAAGAAAATCCATTTTAGATGATTTATGATAATGGATGCCAATTTACATCTAGTGATTTCATTTATTTATTTATTTGGTTGCTCTCATGTGAAAGATATAAATACATGTCTTGGTAAACCATTTACTTCCTATGGGGAAACTTAAAGATCTAAAAGTTGCATATTGACTGCTGCAAAAGAGCAAATAAGCTAGGGAAGACCTTTATTACTGAGTTTCTTCAAAAAGACAAAACTAGGCACATATAACAACAGCAGTGTCTCCTACTGAACCTGTATGTGGGTGTAAAATGAGAATCAAACTGAACATACTGGCCAGTTGTTAATCTTTCTGTCAGTGAATTGTGCATGACTGGGTTAAGGAAAAAGTCTCAGCCAAATGTATCATGGAATATACTCAGTATACTCATTTCAGTACAGAAACAATAATAATAAAAACCATGACAGCATAGCATGGCAGGATGGGTATCCAAATGCGGGCCTGTCATATGACAAAGGTTCAAGGAGCCGGTCAGAATTAAGAGATACCCAAAGTAATGAAGGTGCCAGGACACTCAGTCCAAATACTTCCATCTCCAAAACATAGAACTTTCTTGTTAAATTGTTATTCCAGGGACATGCACAAGAATTGAAATTTAACTGCTTTTGGACGGACATATTATGTGACCCCCAACATGGCCCCAGAACTGGAGAAGATCTGTGGCTCCCTGCCATGCCCCTAGGCTAAATGAGTTCTGTGCTCCCATAGATTATTGGATGGGTAACTTGTGCTCATTCTTGTTTCTCCACCCCCTCCAGTTCTCCTGGTGTATATCCCTGCTTACATCATATTGACTGATTATATAGCCCTTTCTTACTGAAATATGGAGATGGCTCAAAGCAATGACAAAACTAACTGAAGTAAATAAAAACAAACAAAAACAACAACAACAACAACAAAAACTGAATGGTCAGCTGATTCTGTACTTACTAATAAAAGACAGAGAAACAAGTGACCTGTGAAGCAAAATACTCAAATATACAGCCCCTCCCCCCCAACCTGATTTTACTCCTGATGCAGAAGCACATTGATTATAAGGAGCAGCCCACCATTCCCCTAGCGGTGTTCTCACTGACTTTAATGGAAATAGAATAAGATCAGTTCTAAGCACTTCAGAAAATTTCACCCCATCTCTGTCTGAACTATTATTTCAAATAAAGGGAAGGTACACAGTGGTAAATAAGATAACTGTCTTAAATTATGCAATCACAGTGGGGCACATGCTCCTCTGAAATGTCCAGAATAAGACCCTTTTTAATAGATACTGGTAAAAAATACTGGCATTACATGTCTGCTGTTCTCTAACTTTGCATAGGTACAGATGAATTTGGCTAATGGAGCCCCTGCTCATTCTACCTTTGACATACAGAATAATATAATGTGGTACTTTTCAGCTTTAAAGTACACACTAAACAATCTACACAATAATGTTTCTCATGGCTTAAGAAGGTGAAGTGCAGTAAAGCAGAGGTAACTCAACCCCTACCTTTCCCCCACCCCTTGCAGAAAAGAGGAATTCCATGTCCACAGACAATGCTCAATACATGGATCTTGAAGAAAAATTCCCCCACATGATATATTGTGCTAGGAGAAAGTAAAGTGAGAAAAAAAGCCTATGAAAATTGGTGGTATCATGGTCTAATGAAGATGGGGTAATAGAGTTGGAATCTGTCATTCCTAAATCTATTGTATGAATGACAACATGCTCCCTGAAAGATTTTTCTATTTATAGATTTTTCAGGAATTTTTTTGTCTCCCTTTTAGTATAGTACAATTTTCAATATTCATTGTCAGTGGAAGCTCTCTATTATTTTGCTAGAACTATACAAGAATTGACATTGTTTCCCAGTTAATGAGATTCTTTTTAGTGTTGTTAGCATTAAATAGTAACCTAAAAATCCTATACTGGACAGGATTCTCAGAGACACTACTAAGAATTAATTCTGAAAACAAGACTGGTTGTTAGTTTTTCTTATTGTTAAGAGAGAACAGGTGGTTAGGGCTAATGGTCCAACTCATGAGTGTACAATAGTGCATCCAGGAAAAAGGAAGATCAAAGCACAAACAACCATTAGGAAAATGATCCATTACAGACTGCTAGGCAAGTCTATCAATCATCCTCTAGATATTTTATTTTAAGCGAACAGATGAGGGGGAAAAAAACAGTGGCAATGATGTAACGGGGGGAAAACAAGTCCCTTATTATGCAGCGACAAGGATACATGACAGAAGAGATCTATCTGCTATTTACAGTATCAGAGCAGATCTAGCTGGTATCTAGCTAGTAAACACAGGGTAGAAGTACTGGAAAAGCTGTATGTTTCTGTAATGTCTTAGGTTATGTCTACACTTAGAAGGTTAGTTCGAGTTAACTTAATCTGACCTAATTAATTCAAACTAATAGTGATTAGTTTGAATTATGTCAATTCAAACTAACACGACCCTAGTAGGAAAACCAATTTAAACTAACATGTCCATGGACAGGACTTGCTAGTTTGAATTAGAAGAAGAGCACCATGGGAGGTGTGGCAAGATGGCCTCCAAGAAGGCCATGCCCCCACACAATATATAGAAAGAGGAAGGCACCCATGAAGGAAGAAGGTGAAAAAGCGTTAATTCAAACTAATGGTTAATTCAAAATAACATGGCTACACTGGGTCAATTCAAACATATTAGTTCAAATTAACCCTTACTTTGAAGTTAAGTGAAGTTTTATGACTTTAAAGTAAGCTTTCATTAATTCAAGCTAAGATGTTCCTTAGTTTGTATTAATGAAAGCCAGTGTAGCCATGCATTAATTTAATTTGAATTAATCATTAATTCCAATTAAATTGTAAGTGTAGACATACCCTTAGAGAATGAGCTCTTAACTCACAAGTATCACTTTGGAACACATGCTGAGTAAGGAATGCAGACTCTGGTCCTGCACACATAGGGTTAGTTTGTATGATGTTCATACTGACCACTGAGAGATAAGCAGGAAGGTCTCCTCTTTTCTTGTGTGGCTGCACAAGGGTCTCAAACATAGTGGTCCTTGCTTTTTGGATAGTGCAGAATGTTTCACTACAGGTAGGTAAAGAATGGATTTTTTTGGTTTGCTGGTAATTCTGAACAATAAAAATAAATTTAAAAACAGTTTTCAATTCATAAAAACATTTCATTCAACCTCAGATGAAATGCATACATTTAATTCTGTGCTTTTTGTATTACAGTTTAGAAAATAAAAATAAAGGAAATTCAAAATGATGTTTTGAAAATCCAAATAATTTCTTATGAATATATCAACTATTTGTTTGATTGAGGGAGATTTTTTTTTAGATGATATTGTTTTGTTTTTAACTGAACCTGTTGAATATCATAGAAACCAGAAGGGAACATGAGAGGTCATTGAGTTCAGTCCCCTGCACTCATGGCAGAACCTAGTAACATCTTAAACCATCCCTAACAGGTATTTATCTAACTTGCTCTTAAAAACTTCTAATCATGCCAATTTCACAACCTCCCTCAACAACTTATTCCAATAGTTAATCACCCTGGCAGTTAGGAATTTTTTGCTAATATCCAACCTAAGCCAGCTGTGTGGTAATTTAAGCTTCTTGTCCAATGACCAGCAGTTAAGGAGAACTCCTTCCTCCTGGTAACAACCTTTTAGTTACTTGAAAAGTCTTATCATGTCCCCCCTCAGTCTCCTCTTTTCCAGACTAGAGAAACACAGTTCTTTCCATCTTCTCTTATAAGTCAAGTGTTCCTGACATTTAACCATTCTTGTTGCTCTTCTCTGGACTTTCACCAATTTGTCCCCATCTTTCCAAAAATGAGGTGCCCAAAAGTGGACACAATACTACAATTGAGGCCTAATCAACACAGAGTAAAGCAGAATAATTACTTCTCATGTTTTACTTACACTACTCTGGTTAATACATCCCGGAATGGTGTTTGCTTTTTTGCAACAGCGTTATACTGTTGACTCATATTTAGCATGTTGCCCACTATAACGCACACATCCCTTTCTGCAGTACTCTTTCCTAGACAGTCATTGTCCATTTTGTATGCGTTCTGAGTGGAGTACTTTGCATTTGTCTTCACTGAACTTCATTCTGTTTACCTCACACCATCTCACCAGTTTGTCAAAATCATTTCGAATTGTGATCCTGTCCTTCAAAGAACTTGCAGCTCCTCCCAGCCTGGTATTAGCTGCAAACTTTGTAAGTGTCCTTTCTGTGCCACCAGTATCACTGATGAAAATAGTGGAACAGAACCAGACCCAGAACCAATCCTTGCAGTAACCCACTCATTATGCCTTTCCTGCATGAATCTGTACCATTGGTAACTACTTTCTGGGAGCTGACACCCAAACAGTTTTGCACCCATCTTATAGTAGCTCCACCCAGACTGTACTTTCCTGGTTTGTTAGTGAAAAGATCATATGAAACCATATCAAAAGCTTTACTAAGACTAGATATATTACATCCATCACTTCCCCTCTATCCACAAGGCTTGTTATCCCTTCATAAAAAGCTATCATATCAGTTTGACATTATTTGCTCTTGACAAATCCATGTTATCACTTAACACCTTATTCTTTTGTAGATGTTTGCTAACTGATTCCCTCATGATTTGCTCCATTATTTTTTCTGGTACAGAGGTTAAACTGACTGGTCTATACTTCCTTGTGTTGTCCTTATCTCCCTATGTATAGATGGGCAGTATATATTTTTTTCTTTTCTGGTCCTCTAGGATCTCTTCAGTCTCTCATGATTTTTCAAGGACAATAGCCAATGGCCCATATCTCCTAAGTCAGCTCCTTGAGTATTCTACGGTGCATATCATCAGGCCATGGTGACCTGAATTTGTCTCAGTAATTTTAACTTGTTCTTTCTGTATTTTAGCTTCTGATCCGGTCTCATTTTTATTGTTCTTTCCTACATCAGACATCTAGTTTCTACCATCCTTCTTGGTGAAGACCAAAACAAAGAAATCATTTAGCTCCTCTGCCATTTCTGCATTTTCTGTTATTCTTTTTCCTTCTTTTTTGAGTAACAGTTTTATACTGTTCTTGCTTTTCCTCTTATTTCTAATATATTCAAGACATGTTTTCTTTTTACCCTTTATGCCTTCAGTGAGTTTGATTTCATTTGTGCCTTGGTCTTTCTGGGTTTTTGTTTGTTTGTTTGTTTGTTTGTTCCCTTCTACATGATTTTGTTATTTATTTGTAGTTATGCTTTGTAAGTTGACCTATTTTTCCACATTTTTAGGATTCTTTCTTTATTTTTAGATTATTGAAAATCTCCTTTTTAAAGCCAGGTGGTTTCTTCCCATATTTCTTATTCTTCCTAGACAGGAATAGTTTGCTATTGTGCCCTTAATAAGCTGTCTTTGAAAAACTGTAAGTTATCTTCAGTTGTTTTTACTCTTAGCCATGCTTCCCATGGGATCCTACCTACCAACTCCCTTACTGTGCTAATGTCTGCCTTCTTGAAATCTATTGTTTTTATTTTGTTGTTCTCTCTCCTACCATTTGTTAGAATAATGAACTCTACCATTTCATGATCACTTTCACCTTAGTTACCTTCCACTCTCAAATTCTCAGCCAGCTCCTCTCTGTTTTTCATAATCAAGCTGAGGTCTCCATTACATTCTAAAAAAATGTTGGATAGTCCCTGCCTTGCTGTATAAATTTTCCAACAGATGCCTGGGTAGTTGAAGTCTACTATCACCACCAGGTCCTGTGCTTTGGATGATTTTGTTAATTGTTGGAAAAAAAGCCTCCTCCATCTCATGATTTTTTTATAACTTTATGGTGTTACTTAATCTTCATTTCTTGATGAGAAAAGTTTAATTTTTTTTTGTTCAGTTCTAGTTTTGGTTTTTGCTTCTGCAGCAAGGAACAGAACTGAAAAGTGGGATATGAGAGTATGGGCATGTCTCTACTACTCTTCCCCACTGGCTTTTTACTCCCCAATGTGATGTTTCTATTCAGTCTGGATTGGAACAGACTTCTCAGCCATCATATGCACAGGACAATATCAGAAGACTGAGCCTTTGCTAGCATGTGGTCTGTCATGGTACAGTTCTATAACACTTCCTGTGAAGGGCTGTGACTTAAAAAACACAATCTCTTTGTTTCAGTTCCTTAAAAGCTTATGAACATTCTTGTTTTGAAAGCTCCTTTTTAAAAATTTATTTTTTTTAAATGAACTATCAAGCCTCTGTCATAACCCCCATAGGTCATCTCGACACTATCCCAGATAGACAATATGTGAAACATTTTGAATGGGTACAAAAGGTGAAAAATTATCATGGTGTTTTATTTTTTTGTTTTGTTTTAAAGTGGAGAATCCCCAGCTGTACTTGGTTTCTGCCACTGCAGTGGTTCCCAACTTGTGGTCCGTGGACTACTGGTTGTACATGAGGGTACTGCGGATGGTCCATGGGGTTGGAGGAGATAATTACTGCAGGTAAATGTGATGTTATGAGTGTAATATGTTTGTGAATGAGCATAAAAATTACTAGAAATAGCTGTGTTTTTAATACCCCTTGTTATACTAGTTTGCCTCCCTTCAGCCATAGGCTGTGTTAAAAAAGTTCAAAATAGCTTGCTTATATGGTGGTCTGCAAGAGCTTTTGATAACAATGTAGTGGTCTGCATAAAGGAGAAGATTGGGAACTTCTGTGCTAATGCACAGGTAGGGCCTCTTTTTAGAAGACAGCTGTCTTTCACTTTGCCTGAACTGAAAAACCAGTCTCTCAAGTACCTTCATTTAAAGAGTTTTAAAATATAAAAATGCTTGTTTGTACTACAACAACATATATAGGAGGTTCAGTGTGATAGGCATTATAAAACTAAAGGTTCACAAGGACATTGGGTTCATAATACAAAATCTAAGATAAGAAGCAAATGGGAACAATAAACAGGCAATGGGAGCCAGGTCACAGTGGAATAGTTGTGAATAGTGTAATAATTAAATAGCATAACACACCAAGGTGAAATTCTGGCTTCGCTGAAGTCAGTTGCAAAGCTTCCATGGACATTTCCAGGCTACCCTAAACCTTGTTGATCAGATCAGTAAAATCAAAGGGAGGAGGGATTGTTTGTTTGTTTGCTTGCTTGGTTGCTTGGTTGCTTGCTTGCTTTTTAATTAGGATGTAAATTCAACAGAAAAAAATACTGGCAGGAAGCAAGGTACTTTTTTCAAGATATGTTTGTGGCATGATATCAGAGTAAGTTACAATATATACTCTATTGGTATAGGAAGGAAAGATACAGATGTGTGTTACAACAGTAATACAAAAGCCTAGAGGTCTCAAGGCTGTAAAGACAATAGCTTAGGCAAATTAAGACCGAAGGCCTAAAGATTTGTTGTAAGTAATTAATTCATAACTAACTCTATAACACAAGATGTCATAAGGTAGACTGATGCTATTGGTAAGTGTTGCTAAATTGCTGACAAGTAACCATAAGCTAACAGTTTGTAACAGCTATAGATATTTTAACTCAGGGACACCAGCATATGTTCAACCACAGCAGTACTATTGTAACTAATTGTTCTATATCCTAATAAGCTTGAGTTAAAAGGGCTAGTAACCTTTGGGAAAGGGCACCTCAACATTAGTAGAGTGAGGAACTACAGAGAAGGAAAAGAGGCTGAAATCTCCACTGAATATGCATTCTGCGTTCATGGGGATGTTCCAGGATGACTAATCCTGGTGAGGATGTTGAAAATGCTCATGTACATGATAACTGACACTTTGTGTTTTTCACATGCAGTGGTGCTTAGATGCTCAGATTCTGGATGTTTGGCCACTCTGATCTCTGTCTCCTTTGCTGGGTTGGAGCTTTTGTGCTTTTGCTAATTGTGTCAATAAAAATATTACTGCAAGGACAGCATACCTTTCCTAAATCTTATTGTCTATCCTATGCACACTAGGGCATATCTAATAATTCTAATGCTTGTGGGTCTGGTGACAAGGTGAACTGACATTTTGAGTGGTCAGTATAACTAATGAACAAATTAACATATCAGGCAACACATGAGCTGAGATTGGGGTTCAATCTAGCACTACGATCCCAGGCTACTTCCCCACTGCCATGCAGACAGTTTGCCCTTTCTACTGAGCACCACTGCATGTCACAGAGAAGTTGACCTAAAATTAAGCTCTTCTGCACTGATGACCAGTCCCTGCACATTGGAATTTGTGGTTAAAATGTGCTGCTTGAGTGAATGCCTCTGACAGTAAACATATATGCTGGAATTGTTCATTCTTATTCTTATTCTTATTCTTATTCTTATTCTTATTCTTATTCT
>ML681992.1:2494123-2541919 GCA_007922195.1 Podocnemis expansa
ATTCTTATTCTTATTCTTATTCTTATTCTTATTCTTATTCTTATTCTTCTTTTTCATTATTTGTATTGTAACAACACCCGTATACTCTGCTAAGTGTTGTTGAAACACAGAACAAAAAGATGGTCTCAAAACAAGCAAAAAAAAAATGTGTTTAAAAATCTAAAGCAATATTAGCTGAAAAGGTTTAACAGTATTTATCCAGATCTACTTTCTAACAAATGTTATTGATGGATTTAGTAATTATCCTTCAAAGCAATATTTTATCTCAGTTAAGTGAAAGAAGCTCTAATCACTTACTCGTAGTTACAGACAAAGGTGAGAGCTAACTCAGTATTTGCGACTTTGGTGTTCACATAATTTTTAATCAATGATACATTTTAGTGCGGTTGGCTGTCTAAGTTGTTACCTTGACAGTACACTTGGGTCTAATGATAGAAATACTCAGACATCAGCCACAGAAGTAATAGCTTACAAAAATAGATTGAAGATGACAGGGTGTAAGTGCAGATAAAAGAAATGAAGATAACGTTTACAAATAGTTATAGTGAGAGAAAATGCATCCTCAATAATTGGCTTTAAATTAAGGTACTTATTTTTGAATTGTGAACTAATGCTAGAATATTCAAGTAACCTGGTCTGTGAATGAGTAAAATGCAATTTTAGAATATCATGTTGATTTTAAGATGGAAAAGTACTTAATATGTCTGACAATTTCTATAAGAGTCACATAGTTTTTTTTTTGTTTTTTTGTTTTTTTTTAAATTGGAAATCCATTAGATGCTGGTGAAACAAATTCAGCTTTTTTGGATTACTCCTATTATTATTTGGGGTGCTTAATACTA
The DNA here is from genome assembly GCA_007922195.1 of Podocnemis expansa. Classification (NCBI taxonomy): domain Eukaryota; kingdom Metazoa; phylum Chordata; order Testudines; family Podocnemididae; genus Podocnemis; species Podocnemis expansa. The sequence goes on from ML681992.1 coordinate 2,494,966, forward strand.
TAGTGCAGAAATATACTGTATATAGGTTATCTGATGGCATATAGTTGAGGGAAGTAATTTTGTAGAAATTATTAATATATTGCTATAAATTGCATGGTTACTATTAAATCATAGTTGTTAGAAAACAATGGAAAAGGAAATTATGTTTTTCATTCTTTTACAGAGGAAGGATTAATAGAAACACATTATGAGCTATTTTGAACTACTACACAGTAAGGCCATCCGAAGGGCTGATTAGCCTTTGGGAGCCCCTGACAGCCACCCCCAGAATTGGGGGGTAGGGGATAGCCCTGGCCCTGGGCAGCCCGGATTGCTTCTAATGGCAGCAGGGGTGGTTGGGAGGCAACAGTACAGAACACACTGAACCATGGGGTTCAGGGAAGTCACCCCACTCAACTCCCCCCCCCCCGAGATACAGCCCTTCTACACGGACATATAATTTGAACATTGCAAGATATCTGTGCACGCCTGTCAAAAAAGAGTTCAAAAAGGGAAATTGCATCCCTACAAAGAACTATTTTTTTTAATTTATGTCTCATGAAAGTTTATATTTTAATTAAGAGTGAAAAGAATCTAAGCTCTCACAAATGTTTCAATCAACAAATGCAGAATGTTTTCTCACATGGATGGATTTTTAGGAAGGATGAAATATCAGGCATTTGGGGGCATGCTTTCATGTTTATAATCCCATTAATTTTCATGAGATATAGCCAGGAAGTATTTTCATAAGTAATTTTTATAGTTAAATAATTTAAAATCCTAATTAAGAAATAAATGATACTGTTCCTTTTTTTTTAAATAATCAATTATACAAATGAAGGCTAGAGAGGGAGGTATGTGTATTTGCAAATAGTTGAAGTGAACCAAAATTTGTAGATGCATATACATACCTATGATGTCAACTTTGTGTTTGTGTCTAAGCCAAGAGATGTCTTCATAACCTCAGAACAATATATTGATTACTGTAGAAAAATAAATGCTATGAATAAATTAAGGGAAGTTCCTCAATGATCTCTTATGTGTCCCTTAATTGTACACAGGGGAAATTGTATTGTAAATGATTTTAAAAAGGTGATGATGAAACAGAAGAGGGTAATGCAGCCTCATATGTTAGAAGAGAAGAAAAAAAAAAAAGTAACAAAGACTTAGTATATGGAATTACAGACAGGAGAGAATCATCATGACTCAAAAAAAATGATGATTAATGGTGTGATCTTGCATAGTACAGGGGGATTGAAAACAGGGGAGTCTGAGAGGGAAGGAGTTGGTGAAGCCCTGAGAAGGAGGTGAATGGGATCCCCTAGCTGAAGAAGCAAGGGAGAGAGTAAAGCTTGGGCAAGTGAATTGCTGACTGTATGTTTGTTTGTTTGTTTGTTTGTTTGTTTGTTTTTGAAGGTGATTCCTGCAAATAGTGTAGTGGCTAGCCCCTTTACTTAGTCTGCAGAAGGTTCTGGTTTCAAGCCCCAGGGAGTTTGACTTGATGATTTCATGAGGTCCCTTCCAACCCTGTGATTCTATTCTATTAGTTGTCAGTTACTGTAGGAAGTGGGTCTGTGATTGGGGGCCATTTGTACCATTCTTTCCTGCTCACCTTTGATCACCAGCTTCAATGAGCCTTGTGATCATCCTTCCCCTGTGTGCTTAACAAGGGCAAGGACTGACCTAGGCAGAGAAGGCCTTAAAAGCCAGTGGCTGAGTGACCTGGGGGAGCTTGCAACCAGGGGGGCTGCAAACAAGGGAGTTTGAGAGGGAGTTTGGTGAGGCCACAATGGTGAAGAGGAGCTACACTGTTTGTGCCAATACCCCTTCTGTCTCCTCCACCTGTGCCTGTAGCCAGACAAACATCCTGAGCATGGTTATCTCTACCCAGATCCTGGTGTGGACTTGCAGGGACTGTGGCCTGAATTTCCCTGTCACAGACAATCAGGTGCCTACTGGTGGAATCTCTCAGGCGGCAGGTAGGAGAGTTACAGGAGGAGGTGTTTAGGCTCAGGAGTATCCATGCCCTGGAGAAATTTCTCGATAGCATCCACAAGGAGACATGCAAGAATGAGGATACTATCCAGCTGCTGAAGGCTACTGCCGCACCACTGGAGAAGGATGGGATGCCTATGGCAGAGGGAGGACACTGGCAGCTGTTTACCTCTGGCAGCAGACAGTGCTCCACTCCTGTTCCCATCCCACCCTCCATTGTGGTGAAGAACCATTACATGGCTCTAGAGATGATGGATGAGGTGGAGGAGGAGATGCCATGCACCCCCGAGGCAGGATCACATCCACCACAGCCAGGAGGAAACATAGGGTTGTGGTGGTTGGGGACTCACCTCTGAGAGGAATGGAAGCACCCATCTGTTGCCCTGACAAGGCCTCTCGGGAGGTATGCTGCCTGCCAGGTGCCCATATCCGAAATGCTGCGGAGGGATTGTCAAGAATCATCCACTCCTCCCCCACGTTACTCATCCATGTGGAACCAATGATACTGCGAGAGGTGATACCTGGCAGATCAAAGGTTACTGCAGGGCTCTGAGAGGTGAAGGACTTTGGAGCACAGGTGGGGTTCTCCTCGATCCTTCTGGTCAGTGGTAGGGGCCTGAGCAGAGACAGGTGCATCTTGGAGGTGAATGCCTGGCTGAAAAGATGGTGTTGTCAGGAGGGCTTCCTTGGCCATGGGGTGCTGTTCCAGGAAGAAGGACTGCTAGGCAGAGATGGACTCCATCTGTCGAGGAAGGGGAAGAGCATATTTGGATGCAGACTGGCTGACCTAGTGAGGAGGGCTTTAAACTTGGTTTGAAGGGGGAAGGAGACCAGAGCCCACAGGATGTGACAATGTGGGAGACCTGGGGGAAGGGATGGAACTTGGGGGAGGGGTGCTGGGACCGTAACACCGGGGATAAAAGAGAGGGTAGTTGGAACATGTGGGGGGAATCAAAAAATTGTCTTAGGTGTCCTAATGGAGCCCTAATACCTGAGGCGAGTGGGGGAGGATGACACCAGGAGAAAATACAAGGAGGTAGATGCAATAGAACTGAAAATTGACAGGGGAAAGCAGGGCAATTGGCCTGGTATTTTAGGTGCCTATACACAAATGAGAGGAGTGTGGGAAAAAAGCAGGAAGAATTGGTAGTATTGGCGCAGACAAGGAACTATGATATAATTGGAATAACAGAGACGTGGTGGGACAGCTTGCATGATTGGAGCTCTGCCATGGATGGGTATAAATTGTTCAGGAAGGACAGACAGGAAGGAAGAGGGGGAGGAGTAGCGCTATATGTAAAAGAGCTCTATGACTGCTAAGAGCTCCATTATAGAAGTGGAAACAAGCCAGTTGAAAGTCTGTGGGTTAAGTTTAGAGGAGAGGGCAACAAGGGGGATGCTGTGGTGGGTATCGCTATAGACCTCCAGACCAGAAGGAGGAGGTGGATGAGGCATTCTGTGGACAACTTGCAGAAGTTTCTAGATCACAGGCCCTGGTTCTCATAGGGGACTTCAACTACCCTGAAATCTGCTGGGAGGCGAATACAGCAGTGCACAGGCAATCCAGGAAGTTTTTGGAGAGTGTTGAGGACAACTTCCTGGTACAAATGCTGGCAGAACCAACTAGGGGCCTTGTACCTTTCAACCTGCTGCTCACAAACAGAGAAGAATTGATTGGGAAAGTAGAAGTGAATGGCAACCTGGCCAGCAGTGACCATGAGATGACAGAGTTCAAGATGCTGATTAATGGAAAAAAGGAAAGAAGCAAAACATAGACTATGGATTTCAGAAAAGCAGATTTTGGGTCCCTCAGGGAACTAATGGGCAGGATCCCTTGGGAGGCTGATCTGACGGGGAAAGGTGTCCAAGACAGCTGGCTGTATTTTAAAGAAACCCTGCTTAGGGCACAGGAAGATACCATTCCGATGAGCAGAAAGAACAGCAAATGTGGAAGGTGCCCAGCGTGGCTTAACAGAGAAGTCTGCACTGAGCTAAAGCATGAAAAGGAAGCTTACAGGAAGTGGAAGCTTGGACAGATGACTAAGGAGCCATATGAAGATATTGCTCGGGAATGCAATAAAATTAGAAAAGCCAAAGGACAATTGGAGTTGCAGCTAGTGAAGGATGTGTGGGATAACAGGAAGGGATTCTACAAGTATGTCAATAACAAGAAGAGGATCAAGGATGATGTAGGTCCCTTACTGAATGGGGCAGGTATCCTTGTGAGAGAGGATGAGGAAAAAGGTGAAGTGCTCAATGCCTTTTTTTAACTTCTGTTTTCACAGGCAGGGTGAGCTTCCAGCCCTCTACAGTAGGTATGGGAGATTGGGGAAAAGAAGAGAGTCCCTTGGTGATGGAAGATTAGGTTAGGGACTATTTAAAGAAGCTGGATGTGCACAAGTCCATGGGGCCATCCGAGGGTGCTGAGGGAGTTGGCCGATGAGATAGCAGTACTCCTGGTCATAATCTTTGAAAACTCATGGCAAACAGGGGAGGTGCCAGAGGACTGGATAAGAGCAAATATAGTGCCTGTCTTCAAGAAAAGGAAAAAGGAGGATCCAGGGAATTACAGACCTGTCAGCCTCACCTTAATCCCTGGAAAAATCATGAAGCAGATTCTCAAAGAATCTATCAAACAGTTGGAGGAAAATAGTTATCGGGAACAGTCAGCATGGATTCATCAAGGGTAAATCATGCCTGACCAACCTCATTGCCTTCTATGATGAGATGACTGGATTCGTGGATGCGGAAAGCGCTGTTTACATGATCTACCTCGACTTTAGCAAGCTTTTAGATATGGTTTCCCACAACATTCTCGTCAGCAAGTTAAGGGAGTATGGGTTGGATATGTGGACTGTAATGTGGACAGGAAAATGGATAGATCAATGGTTTCAGCGAGTAGGAATCAATGGCTCCATGTCTAGTCGGCAACAAGTAACGAGTGGTGTGCCCCAGGGGTCGGTCCTGGGGCCAGTTCTGTTCAACATTTTCATTAATGATCTGGATGATGGGACAGATGGCACACTCAGTAAGTTTGTGGATGGCGCAAGCTGGGGGGAACGGTAGACATGCTGGAGGGCAGGGGCAGGATTCAGGGAGACCTAGACAAATTGGAGCAGTGGGCCAATAGAAATCTCATGAGGTTCAACAAGGACAAGTGCAAAGTCCTGCAATTGGGATGGAAAACCCCCAAGCACTGTTACAAGCTGGGGAGTGATCAGCTAAGTAGCAGCACTGTAGAAAAGGACCTGGGGGTCATGGTGGATGGGAAGCTGGATATGAGTCAACAGTGTGCTCTTGCTGTCAAAAAGGCCAATGGCAATATTGGGCTGCATCAGAAGATCTTGCCAGCAGATCAAGAGATATGATCATTCCCCTTTATTCGGCACTGGTGAGGCTGCATCTCGAATACTGTGTCCAGTTTTGGGCTCCCCACCTCAAAAAGGATGTGAACAAATTAGAGTCCAGTGGAAGGCAACAAAAATGATCAAGGGGCTGGAGCACAAGACCTATGAAGAGAGACTGAAGGAACTAGGCGTATTTAGCCCACAGAAGAAAAGACTGAGGGGGAATTTGATAACAACCTTCAGCTACTTGAAGGGATGCTCCAAGGAGGACAGAGCTTGGCTATTGTCTGTAGTAACAGAGGACAGAACAAGGAGCAGTGGTTTCAAGTTGCAGCTGGGGAAGTCGAAGTTGGATATTAGGCAAACTTTCTTACTAGGAGAGTGGTGAAGCACTGGAATGGGCTATCTAGGCAAGTGGTGGAATCTCTGTCTTTGGAGATATTTAAGGCTTGGTTAGACAAAACCCTGGCTGGGATAATTTAGTGAGAGTTGTCCTGCTTTTTTGGCAGGGGATTGGACTAGACCTCATGAGGTCCCTTCTAACCCTATGATTCTATGAGTAATCCATATATGAAATGATAGAAGTATGCATATAGGGTGAAATCCTGTCCCTTCTGAAAACAATAACAAAACTTTGATTTATCTTAATAGGGACAAGATTTCACACAAAGTTGAGATTCTTATGGCAGATAAAATAAGACCAGCAGAAAAGAAGCCTAATAGCTATGGAAAAATCCCTGTAGCACAGGAATGTAGTGACTATCCTCTCAGGAGGACCCCCTCATATACACTGGTACAAGGGGTGTGCCCAGTGTCAGGCTGGGTCTGACAGAAGCAGGCTGGGACAGAGCTGAAGCATGGAGCTGTGGAAAGGCTGTGGAGCAGGCAGCCAGAAACTTGTGTATCTTACAGCATCCTCCACTGCTATTAAATTATGGGCCCCTTGAACTCAATGGGAATGTTGCCGTTACCTAGGCTGCCTGCATTTTTGCTGGGTGTCACTTCAGCTCTGCAAACAGTCCATCATCAGGAGGTGTTAAAGGTGCCCTAAAGTCACCTTACTCTCACTTCTCAGGAGCTGCAAGTTCTATGTTGTGCCTATTAGAGAAGCACTATCAAATCTCATCCTTCATGAAGTACACACTGATTGAGATAAAACACTCAAACAAGATTATTTACTAGCAAAAGATAGATTTTATGTGATTACAAGTATATGTGCACATAAGTCAGGACTGGTTATAAAAGAAATAAAGGCATAAACATGCAAGTTAAATACTACTTTTTACCTAGGCTAATAGGCTTAAAAGCAAAAGCTTTGTCTTTCCACGAGCAGCAATACATTGCACAGGCCACCTTACTTTCCAAACTGGGATCACTTACTGGCCTTTTCCTGTCCTTTTTGAGAGTTGTCTTCATCATGAGCAGAGAGAAAAAAGAAGGAGGGAGTAGTGAGGCATAAAACAAAATCTCATAATTTTACAAGCGGTGTTTACACACGTTTCAGTAGAATAATAATATTTGGCAGGCTGCATTTTCAAATGATTCCTCACAAGGTATGCTTTCTACAAAATATAATGCAAGCACATACAAGTGGTAAACATGGGATATAGGATGTCATACCCACTGAGGGGAAGCCATCTTCACAAGTTTGACAGCATTGGGATACTATTCCAATCACCATTTAGCCAGCCTGCTAATCAGACAACCATGCCAAAGTCCCTCTGCCATAACATGTGATACCAGTGGTCAGTTTTCTGCCCTTCAGACCTACTAAGACACAAAACTGTGAATACACACAACAAACATGCACTGCACTGATACTCCACATCAGTGGTTCTCAACCTTCTGTGGGCTGTGAAATGCATAGTGGTGTATCATGACCCTACAGGACACACCAGCCCACTCCCCGCGGGCCAAATCCAGCTATCTCCCTGGCTCTTTGTGACACATGGCTGCATTGTGACACAGTTATGTGTCCGGACACAGTAGTTGAGAACCTCTGCTCTTCATAGCTGATGGGAGAGTATGGGTAGATGGACACAGCTAGTTTGCTGAAGTTAACAATGTGGCCTTAGTGGCACAGACAGAGGGTTAAGCTAGCCACCTTTGTACATAGCCAGGGGTTAGGTGAGTGTGTACTTGTGCAGATAATCTGAATGGCATCCATGTCACATGACCATTTTGTTGTTTCTAACATGCTACCCCAAATCAAGGCAGCACATCTCTCTACCTGTGCTAGAAAGCATGCTTTCAGCTGCTGCATAGATGTACGTGAACAGAGAAACACAGAAGACAATGATTCTTTCCTTTACACACACTGCACAAAATAACCTTCCTTTCTGCACAGGTCCACACAGAACAGAAACAGAGAAATGATTGCCAGTCAGAAATACAGAACACAATCCCTGTATAAAGACACCAAAAAGATGCGAGTATTAGGACTTGCCCAGAAGCTAACGGCTGGAGTTGTGGCTGAAGCCACAGTACCTCATCCCAACATGAAAGCACAACAGCCGCCAGCACTACACTCCCACTCAATATTAAATTCAAGGATGATGCCAAACAAAAGCCAATTATCAGAGCCACACGCTGGCTGCAGACAGTGAACTGCAAGGAGTGAGATGCTGGGAATGGTGCTGCATGGGTAAACGTGTTCATCAGCTCCATGTAGTAAAATCTGTCTCAGTGATCTTGATCAGTACATGTTTGATCCACTGGCATATCACAAAATTTTATCACAGCAAAAGCAAGCCGTGTTGTAATGCAACATTTGTGAAACCCAATGGAATGTCTGCACGAGCATAATTTCATGTTAATAATGTAGGAAGTCGCAACTATAATACTGTAAATCAAATACCATTGAAACCCTGTAATTCACTGTGTTCAATCAAACAGCATAACAGCAATAACAGCATTTGGTTCACTGAAAGAAAGCAGGTTTGTTTTGAAATAATGTCCTACTTTAGCTACTTAGTGTGCAGGTTAATGGGTGAAGGGGAAAGTGCATGCCACAGAGGCATGCAAGTGATTGAGCTCATAATTTACTTCACTTTATAAATGAAAAACAATGTAAGGTCATGAGGGAAAAAGCATGAAAACTAACCTTCTGTGGGGAAAGTTATAGCACAATGGAAGAAGGGGTGGATAGAGAATTAAAAAAAGAGGAAAATGAGAAGTATTCAAAGCTGAAATTGATGTGTGCACTAGAATTATATAATGATCTCTGCCTAAAATGTCTGTATCAATGTGTTCAATTAAAACACTTTATTTGGTGTAATAAACAGAGCATTTTTCTACCATTAACTCTGAAAACTCCATGTCTTAGACCCAAACTTAAAGGCCGTTCATCAATATTATGGTGTCTTACTCATTGTAATTAAAGTTGTAAAGAATAATTATATGATAGCTTTGGATAAGGAGTAAGTAAACAGAGTAAGACGTTAATGGCAAATATATTATATACCTAGTCATTACTAGGGAAAAATACCAGCTGATCACCTTGATGCCCAATATATAATGCTCCCACTGCCTTCACATTTGTGACTGAGTCTTTCTGGACTTCTTCAGACTAGTTCTAAATTGCACAGAGAACCCCTAATCATAATCTTGCATTGAAACACCTCTTATGACTGGATGAGTTGAAATTCAGGCATGGGTCTGGTTTTTAATCCTGGCTAGGATTTTCAATGGTGATTAAGAAATTGGGGTCCCAATGCCAACTGAACTTAAATAGAAATTAGATGACTAAACTCCCATTAGCGCCTTTGAAAATCTGCGCCCCAGGCACCTACTGCCATCTATGTCATTCTACAGTGAACTGATCCAGTATCTCAGATCAAAATAATCCTTGACCCATCACATGATCAGAATCCACAATCATGTCTGTTATCTAGGTACTCCAGTCGATGGAGTAGCTGTAGATCATTCCATCGGTGCTTTCTAGGGGAGCAGTGGGATGAGCAATTCTAAAGGCTACTGTACTGTATTTTATGTTGACTAAAGAGTACTGCCTTATTAATTAAAAAGCAACAAAGGAAAGGGCTCTCTAAATTAACCTTCCAACTTCTTCCAGTGTTTAATTGTTGATGATTGGTGGTTTCCACCAATTCTGTTACTTCCCTAGTGGTTTTTATTATTTGTTTATTAACGTGGTGAAGATATTTCACAGAAGAAATCAATGACATGGTCCTTTCCCCAAGGAGCTTACAGTCTAATATGAAAAAAATGACACAGTAAGTAAGATCAACAAGCAGCAGAGTAGAGTGAAAATAATTACATGGTTACTTTGGTTGCTTTTATGCAAATCCTGATGCTACTATTGTTTTGTTTTGTTTTAAAAAGTGGGGGATATCAGACAGAGAGAGAAACTGTAAAGAGAATTAAGGAAGAAGGGAAGCAGGGATTCTAGGAGGACTGGGACAGTTTGGGGGATAAATTGAAGGCCTAGATTATGAGCAATGTCAGCAGTTCCAAAGGAGTTTGAAGGACAAGTATAGGTGAAATGACTTGCAAGAGCAGAGACTGAGAAAAAAAGGATGAAAAAAATTGGAACATAGGTCACTGGGCAGATCCTTGGGTCTCACTGAATTGAGCTCAGTACAAAGCCCAATGGATGATTTGTGGAATGTGGCTTTGAGCCACCTTTCCACTCCCTCGGAAGTGGAAGATGGACCCTGTGGTTTGATGGCTGTTCTAAGCAACGCTATTAGGAATTATTCCTAAAAGGATGGTTATGAAAGCTGAGGATCACAGATAAGCGCATCTTTCAACCTATGACTTTATTCAACTTCTGGTCTTCTCCCAGAATGCCTGGGGATACTGGTAGTGCATTGGCATAAAAGCGACAAGAATACTTTTACATCACCCGTGTTGCACTATGAGGCAGCAGCTGTCTTATGGGTGATTATGAAATCCTTTGCACTGTCCAAGCATCATAAACCAGCTGGAGAAAGGGCTGGAAATTTGGATCTGTGAAAACAGTGAACATGTGATGAAAGAGAGGAAATAAGAAGAAGGGGAAGCTGAGAAAATAGTGGAGGATGGGAAAAAAGAGGTAAAACTACTATGGAACGATAAAGTACTGCTGGAGGGGAAAAGTTATGCAGATATTACTGGGGCTAAGTATTATTTCATATATTGTTAATCAATTTGAGTCTTCCTCTTTGAGTTGTTACCACATTTCACTAACATAAACAATACAATCAGGACCAAAATTCTTTCCGTATATTGCAAGCAGAGGAGGAATCTACTCAACTTGGCACTGGCTTTGGTCTGCCCTGACACTGTAAAATGTTTACCCACCCTTGCTGCATTCTTAACTTTGTCCTCTGGGTTTAGATACTGCATGTAAATGATATTTTCATACATATTTACATGTTAGGAGCTGAGATTTTCTAATTTATGCACAAATGGTTAGGCACAGTTCCATCATCAAATATCTCCAAGTCACTCCCAAAGAAACCAGGCTTATAAAGGTCTTCTGTATTTCATTCAGTACCTGAACAGGACTCAGTCCTTTCTTTCACCGCTTTAGATGTGGAACAGTTGATTCAGAGGTAGGAAGCAGGAATGAAGACAAGATGGAGATGATGCAGCTGCATTTTATAATCTCTGGATTGCCATATGACTTGTTTCAAAGATAAGGTCACAGCACATGGACAGGGAAAAACACTTACATTCCCTCCAACTATGACTGATAGATGCAGCCCTGGCTTCTGTCCCTGGTCTCACCATAAAAGTGATGACCCTTGGTGAGTCCTCAATCCCGATACTAAATTGCCTGATGTGGTGTAATCCAGTAGCACTGCACAGGTTTAGGATACAGCTCAATCAGGCATATTCATCATTTACAGGACAAAGATGATATATACACATAAATAATATTATCACACTTAATCAAATTATGTTTCCCAACGATACCTGACATGGAATATTTTGTAGAATCATGACAGTTTTGTCAGATTGGTATTATCAGAAATGGTCACCCTTAATTCAGACAGGGTCTCAGCCTCATTAACTGAAAACTTGCATTGTAGGTTGTATTCTCTCTCTCTCTCTCTCTCATCTCACATACTTAACTATAGAGTTTGAAATAGCTTTCCACTATGCTTACAGCCACGCAACATCTGTCAGGAAGGAGCAAAATACAAATTCCTAATATATTGAATTCATTTTTCTTCACTTCTTGCCACTGGCTTCCACCTACAGCCTATTCAGTTGTCTTTCTTCTCCATATCTACCTAGCATACATATCTAAACTATCCATTAGTCAGTGTAATTATAATACTTAGCACTTCATAAACTTCAATTAATCATAGATCGCCCTCCTCTAGTAGACATATAAGTATCATTTGGCAGGTCTACATTTAAAATCCTGCAATGTGCAGCTGCGCTGACTCAAGTAAGTGAAGATGCTCCTATTGCTGACAAGAGAACTCCCCCTGTCCGTGTAGTTAATCCACCTCCCTGAGAAGTTGCTATGTAGAAGGGAGAAGCTCTTCTGTTAACATAGCACAGGGCACAGAAGTAAATTAGTATAGCTACAGTGCTCAGAGGTGTGGATTTTTCACGCTCCTGAGCTGTGTAGTTATACCTGCATAGATCTGTAGCATAGGCCTGGCCATTATCTGCTTTTCACAGTAGGAAAGAGAAACAAAAATGTGTAGTGAATGGTCAAGATCACAGAGGCAATGTCTACACCAGGAAGCTTAGTTCAGACTTCCTTAGTCCAAACTAACTACAGCTTTTTAGTTTGAACTAGCCACCTTTTTTAGTTCGAGCTAGCTTTTTAGTTCAAACTAAAAAAGCACGGCTAGCTCACAGCAAAGTATAAGGCTAGTTGGAACTAGCACAGCTACATCACACTAGTCTAGGTTTGAACTCAGTGCTTAGCTCAAACTAGGCTTTTCCTAGTTTGAACTAAAAACTTTTTAGTTTGAACTAGGCAAAGCCTAGTGTAGATGGGGACAAAATGAGTCTGGATTATGCCTCCTTAATCTGCACTAATTTGCTAGTGTAGACATAGCCAGAGAGAGTGTCATTAACAGAGCCTTGGAAATAATTGCATGCTACCCATCCTCTAAACCAGTGGTTCCCAACATTTTCTCTGCTATGTCACACCTTGCTACCTTTAATTAATTTGAGGTACGCCACCATATAATTTCCAAATGAACTCATGAATATTCATGAGCCAATGAGCCAATCCAGAGCTCTTGAAGTAGTTTTTCAAAAAAATTTGTGGTACGCCTGATCAGACCTGACGGCACACTGGTTGGGAAACACTACTCTAAACCAGTGATTCCCAATCTTTTTGGCTTGAGGACCACAGGTATCATTTTTACAGCCCTGAAGGACCACCAGTCTCTATCAGCAGATCCACCACATTTGCAGTCAGAAGGAGTTAGCAAGGAGACTGCCTCTTCACTGATCTTTAATTTCCTTGGCTGCAGCTGGGAAACTGCACTCTTTCTGTAGCACTGTGCTCTCCACTTGGGTCCTAGGCAATGGCTCCCTTCTACAGCAGAGGGGAAGGAAGATCAGTGGTCCACTCTCTCTGGCTCTGGTGGGGACCCTAGCACCTATGGAACTAGGTGGAGCATCGTGCCATGTTTCCTGCTACGGACAGTGGGAAAGAAGTGCTGATCTTTCATTGCCATGGCTGCAGAATCAGCACTGGTCTTTTAGGTCTACAGAAATGCCTGGGTCCTTAGGTAGTGGTTCCCCTCTTCACTCAACAGGAGGGGAGCTGTGGACCACTTTGAAAACCCCACAAGGGACACTTTGGTTCTCAGAGCACAGACTAGAAACCACTGCTCGAAACCATGTGGCTTCTCACTCTGGTGAATTGCTCTGCATCTGCTTATGGTTAGTCTTCCTCAGTTACTCATCCCAGTAGGGAGTAGTTACCGACTAACAGACCAAGTGCATTTGGGGTCTCAAAAAAAAAAAAAAAAGGAGTCTTTTGGATGTACCTATCAGGGTTCCCAAAGGTCAAACGTATATGATTGTAAGGAGATAGTGTCATGTGACACCTAGGGAAACATTCATCATGACAAATTTTAACCCTAGGAGCTGTTTAGATTTTAAAAATAAATATGAAATGATAAAAATAAACTTTAAAAAGCCTATATTTAATAAACTGTCTAGGGATCAGCGAACATTAAATCCAAAATTACAGCAATTTTATAAGTATGAGATATCTTAATTTCATTATAATTAGTTTCATTTCATCAGACAATAAGATGCACATTTTTACCATGACTTCCACTGATTCTCCTTGTTGTTCTCACTGTTGAGGGCATGTTTAGGGTTTTAAGAACCTGATTGTGCATTCAGATAAGGTATTAAAACAACCAAGCAACAGTAATTTTAAATGCACTTAGGTGTGGGTGCAGACTTGTTGTTTTAATCATGTTTTTTTTTTTTTTTTTTTTCCAGTTCCTATGGAACAATCAAGAATGGGGAGCCATTGTACTAGGCACTGGAAAAAAAAAAAAGCAAAGAAAAAAACAAAACAAAAACAAAAACAAACACTAAATACTGTCCCCGTCCTGAAGAACTTATTGTCTAAATTGACACAACAGACACAGGATAGCAGGATCTGATCTAATGCATCAGTAGTGAACAGTCTGACATATAGTTTAGTTAGGATAATCAACATGGAACAAAAGTGAAAGGAGAGGGGACATTGAAGAAAAGGACTGAGGGTAAAAGGGAAGGGAGGATGAAGTACAAATGAGGCAGGTGTTAAATGAAGCTCAGATGAAGAGACAGTGTGGGAGGGGGAAAAGAAAGCCAACAGTCAGTCATCTCAGGACAGAGAAAATCTAGTCTCAATGGTAGAAAAGTGTCTGAGTGCCTTTGGCTGCTTCTGCAGCTACTTCTGCTGGCTAGAGCCATTGGTTGGTTTCTCTCTGAAGTCTTTTCTGCAGCCTGTGTGCAGACACATTATAAATTATTATGTTTTTGTCATATTAATATTTCATATTGCACTAATATGTATGGAGCTGTTTAATACATTAATTGAAAAATGGACCTCATCATAAACCGTTTACAATCTAAGTTATTTTTCCATTATAATCTAGTGTAATTTTACCTCCCTTATACAGAATCAATCTCCTCTGGGCCACAGATTTAAATTTCATTGCACACCTAGATTAATTCTCTGATTCCAGCAAATGGGAACCGTCTTCTCTGTAGTAGAAAGTGAGAACCTAAGACATGAGGATCAGGGCCTGAATCTGAGGCCTGTGCTCAGGTAGCAGTTAATCCGTGTTATAAAACCAAGTTAAGAGAATTCAGAAATCACAGAAACTGGCCAGAACTGAGCTGGAATTGCAGAAACGTACAGGCACAGAGCTTGCAAGCACATTCCAGGTCGTCCTGATACCAGGAATGCTACAAATTCATTCCTCAGGTAGTAAAGGCATACTGCCCCTCACCTCTTTCAAGGTCAAACCTTTCCATACAAAGTAAAGGGTAGTATCTTGCCACATCAGAGGGTGACAACTACATGTCACAGAGACAATATGAAACCTGTTTGTATCAGTCTATAAAAGAAATTCCCAGAGGAAGCATTCTTGGCTGACAATGTGAAGAACAGAAAGTCCTGCCTTTTACTGAGACAATCCATTCTCATGGGCAGGCATGTATTAAGAGTACTTGTAGCAAGTATAGGGCATTTTTTACTATGCCTCATTGTCAAGAAACTTGATCAGGTGCCTTCATTACTGAAAGAGATCTTTGGTCTTCTTGGGTAATCCTATTGTGGTTTACTGTATCAGCTATCTGCACGGAGTTGGGACAGCATACACACTGAGAGAACATAGCTAACACCTGATAACATTTCCCATGCTCCTCTGGTATCTCCCACCCTCTGAGATCCTTCATCCAGTAGAACTGTACCTTAGGATTATCCCTAGGATTATCCTTGATCTTGTATCTGCATATATGTTTTTTCACCATCTCCACAACATTACCTACATAGTATATAGATATGAGTGCACACCTACTGAGATATCTATAAATGCTTCCATTTCCCCTCCTTTTTATTACCTCTTTTTTTTCTCTATGGTTTCCTGAAGTCTTAGTTCTAAACTCTAGCATGTGTGTCTTCTCACATGGGTAGAGTGGATCTAAATTCCTCCATTCTAAAACTATTCTACTGTCTCCCTATTCATTTCAAAATCCAGTTAATAAATTTACTGCCCTCTTCTTAAAACTGTCCATGAACTGGATCTGGCTTTGTTCCTTTCTCCTCATCTGTATGCTCTCTTCAGATATCTAGCTACTGAATTTTCTCTTTCATCTATTCTCCAGCTTCAGTTTCACAAATATTGTAAGTCTTTTCCTCTGCAATTGCATCAATCTGGAACAATACACCTGTATCTCTCCATTTCATTTCAGTCTCAATTGCACCGATATCTTCACTCACTTGTTTATTTGTTATAATTTCTCTCTACCTCCACGATTATAGTTCTATGCACAGTCAAAAGCTATTGGTTCTGGCTAGGAATCACAGTAGCTGAAAACTTTAATGGTGGGTCCTCATTGCATAGAATGGTTAGGAGTCCTGCTTCTCATAAAAGGGCATGCACATCTCATTCACTCTTAGCTACTACCATAAGGTGTGTCAGAGACTCCTTTGATTTGCCAAGTGTTAACAGAGACAGAAAGGTGTTAAATGACTGTATACCTGACTTGATGTTTCTTATTAATCAATTCCCTTTAAACAGATCAAAGTTGTTTGTGTCAGATGTAGTAAATCTCATAGATCTAGAAATAATATAGCTTGATTTGACTCTTGTACAGTTTCAAACTTGACCAGGCTGATATGGAAATATTTATTTATTTATTTATTTTACAGTATTATTCAATAGCTCCAATTGGATCAAGATCTCACTGTGTTGAGTGCAATACAAACATTTGTTTCTTCATGAACACATGGATCCAGGTTGTCAGCTGTTGTTGATTGGGATAGCCCCCTGAAATAAATGAGCTGCACAAATTTGCATCAACTGAAATGTATCTAGCAGAGGTGCATACAATATATGGTCCACAGGCCTAATATTTATTTTAAAAATATGAGGGAACAGTTTTATTTCATGAAAATTGTAGCTAATGTAGACTTGAAAGACTTCAGCAAACACACATGAAGAGTTACATAGGTCATGCTGATACTGTATTATACTTCACTCATTAGAATTTGATTACAGATTTGACTGTTCTTTGTTACAAAAGATATTAATTTGAAAGTTATAGAATATTCATCTTTAATGCAGATACTAACACAAATTAAATTTCTACAAATCTTTTTTAGAAGAAATGTAAACCTGTTCATAAATACAGAAGGTATTTCTTCAGGGCAACTAGCAGAAAGCGTGGACTGAGGCTTTCCACACACCCCCTATTAAGTGAGATGCTTGACAGGATACCCATAAAAGTTGGCAACTCCTCCTGATCCAATTTTAAAGGGTAAGCTAAAGTCAATATTCAGAATTTTATTACTCAGAAAAAGCTATTAAACCAATTAAGAAAGTCTACGTCATTCTCTTCCCTAAAAGCAATCTCACTTAAAAAAAAAAACAAAAAAAAACAAAAAAAAACAAAAACCAAAAACCTACTCTGTCTGAAATACTAGTGTAAGTAAAATCCTTCTTTTTTTCTTAAAAAGTATGACTGGGTGATAGGAAAAGGTGTATAGGGGGAAATTATACAAACAGCTTTGCCCTGACAGCAAAATATGAGAATCCTTCTCTGGCAAGGCAAATAGTTTCTGTGAAATAATCTTTGTTGTTTTAGACAGTATTGCTTACATGGACCCCATTACTACAGTATCTGAGCACTTCATTAACTTAAATATATTTATCTTTACAACACGCCTGTGAGGTAGGGGAGTTTGGTTACCCTTTTTTATAGATGGTGAACAGAGGCATAGAGAGGCTAAGGGTAACATATTCAAAAGTGCCTAAAACACAGATCCTTGAAGAACCTTAAAATGCTGCTCCACTTAGCATTGCAATACCTACCACCCCAAGTGGCCCGTCACTCTGGGAAATTTTCAGCTCTGAGCTTGGTGCTTAGGCTCCCCATACAGTGCAAGGAAGAGAGATGCCTAAGAAATGGGTCCTTAGAAACCAGAAGGCTGAGCAGAGAGTTGCCTAAACTAACATGGAGTGAAATGCAAGGGAGAGAAAAGGCATTTGGGAGCCTCATGCATATAATTGACTGGCCAGATATTTGCTTCAGCCATGATCCAAAATGGTTAATTATTTTTTGGAGATGGTACTCATTGCATGGCATCTGCTTAGGTTAACAGTGTCCTAGTCTGGGCTTTTAAAATAATAATATACCATATCAGGGGGACATACTGAACTCTGTAAGTTCCCCATCTTCAAGCACCTGATGAAGTGGGATTTTCTCCCATTAAAGCTCATGTGATAAATAAATTTATTAGTCTTTAAAAATGCCACAGGACTCCTTGTTTGTTTTCCTCTTATGGAATTGATATCTACAGCATAACAAAAAGTGATATTTGATACCAGCTTTCTTGACAAGCTGATCAAAATATTCATCCGGAAAGCATTGAACAGATTGAGACTATATTACCATTTTATCAGAAACTGGTTCATATCATCAGCAATTTCCCTTATTTTGAATCTTAAAACAAAACCAAAAAAACCCCCAAAACCCCAAAACCATAACTTGCTTTGCTAGACTCAGAATGTAAAGGGATTTTCTTACAATAGAAAACTACATGCTCTCTCAAAGCATCTGCAGTGTCAGATAGTTGCAGGAGAAATTAGAGTATATTTGGTTATTATATAGCACAATTAGTTCATCTTTCAATTGTTCAGCAGTAGAAGTGGAGTGTCCTTAAGCAACTGAGTCATAATTACCAGTATGATCTTCTGGGCACTTTGCAACAATCCAGTGATGCAAACTGACCATAAACCTGGGTTATGCCATGACAGTATGCTTTGTGTCACCAAACAGGACAAAACAGCCACAGCTGGTGAATCTGTGCGATAGTATCTGAGTGGCCCATAAGTCTCATGGCTATTCCAGTCTTTTCAACAAAATTCCTGAAATGGCACAGTAGTAATTTTCAATGGATTTGCCTTATCCTCATCAACATTAGTTAAACATTATTTCCAAAGGCTTTAGAAACAGTTTGAGACAGTCATTAGTGTATCTGATCCTATGTTTTACATCCCCTTTCATTTAGTTTCGTTCCTTTCTGTAAGTTCACCCATCTTCAAAGCATCTGAGGAAGTGGGATCTTGTCCCACAAAAGCTCATGCAAAAAATAAATCTGTTAGTCTTTAAGTGCCACACAACTCCTTGTTGTTTTTTTTTACTGGATTAGACTAACATGGCTATCAATTTTAAAATTAGCGTATCTACCAACTTTTCCATATGCCACTGAGGTTGTTTGTGTAAAGTTAGTGACTTCAGTATGATCAGTTTAAAAAAAAAATCAACACCACCACCACAACAACTTTCAATGGCATTTTAGGTAATTTCTCTATTAGGGAAATTACTTTTTTCCAGTCCCTAATGATGGGTTGACATTCAGATAAGATGTGACTAACTGCCAGGAGAATGATTAAAAGAGCATTTCATGATGATTGCTTTATATAATTTTGGTGGTGTTTAATTAGTCCAAAGTAATATAATAAAATATCTGGATATTTAAGATTATATAAATAGAGAGAAAATCTATTTTATGTTGTTT
The DNA here is from genome assembly GCA_007922195.1 of Podocnemis expansa. Taxonomy (NCBI): domain Eukaryota; kingdom Metazoa; phylum Chordata; order Testudines; family Podocnemididae; genus Podocnemis; species Podocnemis expansa. The sequence continues at coordinate 2,514,022 of ML681992.1, forward strand.
TTTGAAAATAAATCTTTTTATTGTTTTAAGACTGTAGGTTTCCAAGTGCATCAGGATTGTTTTAGCTCCTAAGCTCTTTCTCCAAAAATGTTTTTCTTTCAACACTTGTGCTATATATTGTTTCAGATCACAACCAAACAGCACTTTCATCCAGTGGTCAACAGATCTGGAACAAGATGGATATATGGTCATAATAAGCTATGGTTGTCAATGGCAATGATATTGCTTAAGCAGTGAAGGTCTGGAAGAGGCAATGTACCATATTGTGAGAGCAGCTTTACAGTTAGGCCTTCATTATAAATTATCAACTGCACCAGCTGCATAAACACCTTCTTTTTTTTGTTGACAGTTAGAAACAATCAGGAATCAAAAAGTTTACATGCCAGATTAAACTATTTGGGAAAGAACGTTCAGACCAAACACAACATTTAACAGGTGCCACCCAAGCCTCCAGCTATGACTGGAACATTTAGTAGAATGTGAGAGTTCATTTGCAGCAGGTGCATAAGAGAAATAGGCACCCCCAGACCACTGCTTCTTCAATGCCATATAATCATTCATCAGTCCCCTGCCTCACACCGCCTATGCTACCTTAGGTTTGATCACTTTTGTTCTGCAAATGTAAATTGCTTTTAGAGATATACAGCTGGTGTTGCATATTATTTATTAATTGAATTAATTGTTTACAGGGGGGTGGGTAATAGATGGTGGAAGGGATGGATGGGGAGAAAAGGAGCTTTTATCCATACAGAAAATGTTGAGTGTTTAAGTTTTAATTATATGGATAAAAACCCATTTCAAAGTTGTCAACACTGACAGTTTTACTGTGTGATATTTTATTGTGGGGTGATTTTTTTTCTTTTTATTTATTTTAAAGCCCCAGGTCTTGGAGACTTATGAATACATGAGGACCTTAGCTCTTTTATTTATTCATTTAAGAAACTAAGTTTCCAGGGCTGTAGAGAAGAGTTGAAAGTGTTAGTATACTACCCCTGTGTGAAAGTATGACTATACCACCATCAGAAGAGCAAATGAAAAGAACAACATTTATTATTATTGCCATTATTTTTAAATCATGATTTTATACCTCATTCCCAGAACAGAAAAAAATGACTTCATGCCACTCCTCCAGTTGCCCCCTAGATGATACGTCTCCACTCTATAATCCTCTCATCCTTTACCCCTCTTCAGGGATCATCACCTTGTTGTGGTGAAGGGACTTGTATATTCCAGTGATCCTCAGATCTATGTTCTCATGAGCTTCATGCTCCTGGTAGAGTCACCTGAAGTGATATCGCCCAAGGGAAGACCCAGACAAAGCACAGTCTAAATCCCTCCACATCCCACACCCAAGCTCTCAACAGTGCATCAAGCAGAACAGGTGCCTCTTGTACCTCAACTGATGTCATGATCATGTGCTATAGGTGCACCAACTGTCCCATGTTAAAAGAAATCACACGCGTGCACATGAGAATACTCTGCTGCAAAATGCTCCACAACAGGAAGGAAACATCATGCTGTCCACTCCTGGTTCAGCGTCTCCCAGTCACACACTGAGCACATGGGCTCTTCTCATTGCAACACTCTGTGTGCAGGGGTGTCGCTGCCCCGGGGAGGGACCCGGGGCCCGGCCTGCAGGCCCCGCCCCCTGGCCACAGGCCATGCCCCACAACCGAGGACAGGGCTGGAAGCAGCGTCGTGTGGCTGAGCCCTGCATCCCCATCCGGGGACTGGGCTGCTGCGGCTGCGGGTGGCTGGGCCCCAGATCCCCCACTGGGGACGGGGCTGCTGTGGCTGAGGGTGCTGGGCTCCAGATCCCCAGCTGGAGACAGGGCCAGGAGCAGCCTCCATGGTCAAGCCCTGGATCCCCAGCTGGGGATGGGACTGCCACGGCTGCGGGTGCCTGGGCCCTGGATCTCCGGCCCAATCGGGCCAGAGACCGGAGCAGGGAGGCTGCCAGACCCAGGGCACTGGCACTGGGATTCAGGGCACATGCCCTGGGTGCCCAGCACCAGCGACGCCCCTGTCTGTGTGGCTGCTGTTCTCATAGCATCTGACCACAGCACCAGGAAGAAAGCCTTGTGGAACATGCTCAATACTGTCACCCACTTCATTTCCAGAAGCTTCTGGAACTGAGCAACCAAATCTGCCCAGCTACATATCTCATCTTCAAGAGATCCCTAAAAGAGAGAGCTCCTGTAGTCATATGGGGTACACACAGATGGGACAGAGCTCTGCAAGGTGAGCACTGGGAGTGTTCTGATGTTGTCTTATATCACAGAGGTGGTTTTATGTTGCACTCAGATGGGCAGGTGTGAGGGTACCTAGTGGTACTCCATGTTCTGACAAACTTGTTAGCCAGGATTACTAAGGAGATGAGTCGTTGCGCCAGATACTAGAATATGATTTGTACTGTGACCGTGTGTGTGGATGGCCAGTGGGGAGAGAGGGGTTGGCAGTGTCTTTCTGAGCGCCTTTCTCATAATATAAAATGTGATCCCCCCAAATTAGTAGCAGATGTGGGGTTCTCTAAGTAACACAGACAGAGAAAATAAATGCCCCCTACCCTCTTTTCTTTAATGCATAAAGGGAATTATAAGACAGCAAGGCCAGAGGGGAGAAGGAGGGTCTTAGAAGGGAGACATATGAGCCCTAGAATGATCTAGGCCTTGTTCCCTGCAGACTCAGCAGTGATTACTTCAAGACAATTAGAAGCACCTGAGACCAATTAAGGACCAGCTAGACTCACGATAAAAGCCCTTGCTCAAATCAGGGTGGGGTGTGGTGGAGTTGAGACGAGATGAGACGAGGGTTAGAGCAGAGCCACAAGGAAGGTAAAGAGAACAAAGAAGCATAGGTACGCTGCTACTTAGGCAGTCTTTCTGGATTCAGCATTTCGTAAAGAGGTTCTCTTTCTTTTTAGTGATATCTATCTCCAGCCCCTTCTCCTGGGGTGTACTGCTTTGCAACTGGTCTGTACAACCTGGGGAGCAGAGCAGACTCTGACTCTCTCCTTCTCAACTGACATGTCTGTGTTGCCGGTAGGCTCTGAGGCGGGCAGAACTTCTTCTGGTCTCCACCCCATCCTGTGTCAGCTTTTCTTTTTAAAGTTCCTCAGTTCTCAGCAGAACAAGCTTTCTATGTGCACCTTGTTAGAACTGAACAGGGCCAGAAGAGCTCATTAGTTTCACCTCTTCTCATGTTCAAGGCTGTCTTTCTGGGATATGAGTTGGTCTTGTCCCAGTATCTTCTACAAAGTTTTGTATCCAAAGGCCATTAACTCACGTTTTTTTGAGAAGGATGAGGAGAATTTCACCTATTCAGAATAAGCATACTGTTGTGCATGGTGGTTTAGGTCACATTGTTCAGATATGAAAAATAAAAGCAAGTTTCAAACTTTAATGTAATGTATCCCACACTCTGCTCTAAATAGTTCAAATTCATACACTAACCAAATTGGATTAAACTAAAATCAAAGTCAGCTGAGCTGGATGACTTCTATTTGAGTATAATCATTTGGAAGTGGTATTTTCAGTAGTCTGCTTGTATGTCTAATGGTGAATCTGACCCCAGGTGTTGGTAAAATCACTTTCCAAAATACAAGAACAATCTACAGTTCCACCTCATTATACTGTATGAAAAAAAACAAATATAACACAAGAAAGGCATTACTATCTGACATTCAAATGCTATATAAAGCATATGTGCCTGTCTGATTATGATTAACAGAGATCAATACAAAATGATCCTATTCTCCATCAATTTCACAGCATCTAAAAAGGACAGTGCAAAATGGAAGATGGCTTGAAGCAGTGCAGCAGTCTGAAGACTAGTTATTGCAGATATATATGATTGTATCAGGTCCCATTTAATTGTTGTGGCTAATTCTTACACTGTTTTTTCAGGAACATTCTGGAATAGTAGCCAAGTTTTCCAGTGTAGTTGACTAGAAAAGGCAACATAGCCCATTGTTTGGAAAATGCATGTTTAAGTGAAATTTGGGATATTCTTAGTTAATTGAAAGTTAGGAAATAGTGTTATTCATGCAGTTTGCTTACATTTTATAGTCTGATGAGAAAGGCGCAAAGGCATTTGCTAGATGTGTAGAATGGGCAACACTGCTGGAACGTCCTTTTGGAATGTTTGTGACACTTTCATAACTCCATTGTCTTCATGGGTGTTAGTCCTGATTTAAATTTCTTTTATGGAGGATAATATGATCCTTGGTACACAGCACAGTTCATAGGTTGATGGAGAGAGCACAGAATCCTGTAAACCACCTTTATGACTCCCCTAATCCAGGGTTGCTCTAATTTGCATTCACAGTAAGGGGATGTTATTGTAACTAAAGATCACCATGTTCCAAGGATACGCCAGCAATGGCTCCTTGACAATTCTTTTCGGATGCTCTTCCTTAGCTATGCACCACTAGGTAAGAGCTGATTCAGTGGTAGCAGAAGGTTCTCTGCAAAGGGACCCACAGGTTAGCCCCTCAAATTGTCTGTTGTGTTCAGTAAGATCTCCTAATGTATGTGTATCATATTCACCTGTATATGTGGTGGGGGGGCAGTGGAGCAGGCCAGACCAGAGGCTGGCCCCACACTTCTGCCCCTCCCCTGAGCTAGTGACTTTGCCCCCACGGGTGAAGTGGGCTGGCCTGGGGGCCAGGCTCTGCTCTCCTATCCTGCTACGAGCATATTGAAACCTCAGGAAATTCTTCCCGAAGATGAGCTAGGGGGCTATGGCTTTTTTTTTTTTTTTTTAATAATTGTAAAGTAAATTTTAAATGTTAATAGAAAACTTTTTAATGTAAAGAAATTTGCAAGTAATTTATAAACCTTATATAGATCTACAACCACCAGCATAGAGAATCTTCACCAGATGCTCTACAACCTTACAGCTGTGTCAATAAAGCCACACCCCTATAGCTTTCTAGTTTAGATTAATCCTTAGGTGAGATGCATTGCACTTGCAAGATCTGACCACTACTCAAGTCATTTACTTTGCTTTGAATTAATTCAAAGTATTCTAAAGTTTAGTGCATTTCCTTTGCTGGCCTCCACACTAATTCAGTTTCTTGCGACTGTGGGGATACTATTGTTACTAGGCATTTTTATATTGCTGTAATAATGATATGTACACACCTTAGTTAGACAAATTCCCCTCCTGTAAATCTCATCCTATGTATCTTCATTCAGCTATGTTCACCTAGCCACATAGATTACAGTGGATATGGCTGAAAAGATGCATAGCCATAGACTGCAGAGTCTTTTAAGGCCTATAAGAGTAATGGCGGACTATATACGATTTAAATGCCAATAGCTGCTAAGATTTGTGGATGAACTGGTGAGGTACGTGGTCATGAAGCTGTAATCAAGATAACATGATTGTAACAGACATACATCTATATTTCATCAGTGTAATGTGGGTTTTGAAAATTTATTTTGAACCCATTAATGAAATTTAATATTTATAAGCATTTGCATTTTAAAAAATATTTTTATTTGCACTATTTCATTGCTGTTTTTGTGAGGCAAAATAATTTAACAACCTTTAATCTGACATCTTTAAATAAATTGGCAAATTATTGAGATTTGCTGTTCTCCAACAGTAATATACTGTGTATTAGGAAGAAAATCTTTTTTTCTTCTTCTTCTTCTTCTTTTCATAAAGCCAACACTGATAGCAACTGTGTAGCTAGATACAGTCTCAGTACAAAAATAGAATGATACATATAGGACAACACAACTAATCCAGTCAGAACAAAATGTTGTTGGTGTAATGGTTCAGTGAATAAAATCGTATAGAGCTGTCAGATTATACTTATACTATTTCACCTGCTTGATTGCAAAAACCCTTTGCAATCCAAAGACTTTGTATTTTTTATTTGTTTTGTGTTTAGCTCGCTGTTCTCTACTTTGAGTTTTTCTGTTTCATTTTTCATTATTTTATTCTATTCTTTTCGGAGGAAAACAATATATTGCCAGGTGCTGGTTGAACTAGGCTTTGCATGAGGTCTTTAGGTGTCAGCTGGAAGACTATGCAACTGAATTGAAGTTTTATGCTGTATACTAGAGGTCCTCTATGAAGCTGTAAATGAGCATCAGTGTTGAGAACACTGTTTTAGCACCTGCTTTATTGTTGGCTCTTGATATAATTAGTATATTTAAAGACAGCCCTATTGGTACACCATATGGCTTGCAATCATTAGTATAATAATAGATGTAGGCTTAAAGAAGAGTTTGAAAGCTCAGTTCTATTGTTTCAGATCGAACAATATTAGTATGTTTGGGAATATCCAACTAAATACATTTTTAGAAAAATCTCAGGATCATAGGGTTTTGGAATCAAAGAAGTTGATACCTTATTGTTAATTATTATTCTCTATTACAGTAGCACTAACTTTTCCCAATTAAGAAATGCTAGCACTGGTCCATTACTAGATGGAGCTGGTGAACTGTCAATAATGACATAAAAAGGCAGAAATGTTTGATAAATGTTTTGGCTTAATATTCAGAAAGGAGTCACATGATACGTGTATCACAAGAGGACTATGAAGTACTTTGCAATTAATTAGTAACCACATGCTATGGTTAGACACTTTCTAAATCCAGAGGTGCATATAATTTCTACAAGAGTCCTAAGAGAGGTGGCTCAGACCTCTTTCTCCTGTTGATTTAAGATCTTAATAAGTCTTAGAATATTAAGGAATTTCAAGAAGACTAGAAGAATGTTAATGATGTAGCAGAAAGGGTCAGTGGTCAGTCCAGGAGAAAATAAGGACAAGGTGATATGCAATTGAAGTAATAAGATTTAAACAATAGGAATATGATGAATGCCAGTAAACATGGTTATATGGCAAACAGATCTTGTCAAACACACCTGATTTCTTTCTTTAAGAGATTACAATTTTAACTGATAATGGTAACTATAAATATAACATATTTAGATTCTTGTCAATTGACCTACTACCACATAATATTCTGATTAAAACTATAGTACTAAATAAATAAAAGATGCACACATTAAATTGATGAACTACATGCTAACTGATGGATCCCAAAAATAATAAGGAAGCAACCTTGAATGTTTCTACTGAGGTGTTGCAGGGATCAGTTCCTGTCCCAATGGTATTCAATGTCATTATCAATTCTACAGAATAAATATAAAATCACTGCTGATAAAATGTGCAGATAACACAAAGACTGGTGGAAAGGTCAAAAAAAAATAATGACGACTGGTCAGTCATACAGTGTGATCAGGATTTGGATCTTGGTAAGCTGTATCTGTTCAAATAAAATGCTTTTCTAAAGATGTATAAGACACCGGTTCCCAACCTTTTCTTATGTGGACGACAAGATCATCATTCAAAAGCTTTTGCAGGCAACCATGTAAGCAAGCCATTTTAAACTTTCTTAACATAGCCTGTGGCTGAGAGGAGTCAAACTTGTATATCAATGGGTATTAAAAATGCAGCTATTTCTAATAATTTATTATGCTCACAAACATATTGCACTCATCACAGTATATTTACCTGCAGTAATTATTATCCTTTCCCCTTTACCCATGGCCCACCTGCTGTACCCTTGAAGACTGCCAGTGGTCCAAAGACAAAAGGTTGGGAACCCAACCCATGATCTAGGATACAGCATCTTCAAATAAAGACCTAATGTCTTTCTGAGGAATATGCTTTAGCAAAATAAAAATTAAGCTTTAATTTGCAACAATTTATTGGGCTCAATACAAGGGTAACTAGGTGAAATTTAATGGCCTTTGATGTACAGATCAGATTGATGATTTGATGGCTTCTTCTTGTTTTAAGACTTATGAACCTATGGAGATTAAGGCCCCATTGTGCTGGGCACAGTCCAGACAAGTAATAAGAAGCCAGTCCCTGTCTTGGAGAGATCACAATTTAGATTTGTGACAGGACACAACAGGTGTATGAATGAACGGCCAAGTATGAGAGGTGCCATGGGGCTATGAGGGTGGGGGGAAACAAGACAAATAAAACAGTAAGGTTATGTCTACACTAGCAAATTAGTCTGGACTAATTTGAACCCTGTCTACACTAGCCTTTGGCTAGTTCAAACTAAAAAGCTATTTCAATTCAAACTAATCAAAGGTTAGTTCAAACTAGCTAGTTCGTCTGCTTAGTTCGAACTCATTTGCATTTTTAGTTCAAACTAGCCCGATGGAGACATGCTAGACATGCTAAAAGTTAGTTTGAACTTTTACAAAAAAGTTCTTAGTTTGAACCAACTGGTGAACTACTTAGTTCAGACTAACCAAGTTTAAACTAAGATGTTTGGCGTCGACATAGCATAAAAACATAATTTTTTATATGACCTAATAGTCTCCACTCTGCACCTTCCTAGTAACATGAAAATTAATTTTAGTCTTCTGTAACTGATGAACTTTAGATTACTTAGCAAAACTGCCCACTGAAAAACAGTTCAGTTAGAGGGAGAGCTTAGTTTAGTGTGAGAGAGAGAGAGAAAGAGAGAGAGTGTCTAGTTTTAACACTTAGTTAGTTATGCACAATCCTTTGGCAAAGGTTGAAAAGAAGCAGAAATTGTCATTTTTGGTTGAAGCTTTGAATGCTTGAGCAATTTACTACATCCTCCTCTGTGCCCCCTTACTCTATTTTGACAAACTGTAGCTTGGAGTATCAGGATAAATTAGAGAGAGAGATTTCAGTTTACGATGGTCTGAGCTACTCTAACTCAAAATCTTCTGCATTTTAAAACCAAAAGGTCATCAATCCACTAATTCTTAATGAGAATTAATTGCTTTAATTACTTTGAAAGAAATATTTTATTCATGGAGAAATTCAGCATTATAAATAATGTCCAGAACATATGCCTGTCAACATTTCTATAGCATTTCAAATATCATTTAAATTAATTTCAGTTAAGAAAATTAATCTCAAATTGGTCACTGAGCATTCTGACATAGTAGACATTTGAATGTTAATATTCCAAATTGTTCATGTCAATTGCATTATGTATAAACAGTGAAGAAACATCTTATGTTGTCATTTTAATTATATATGAATAAGTATTGTCATCAGAGACAGAAAATATGACTTTTCTAACATTAACTTGAATAGCTCGAACAGTTTTTTCTCTAGTCACATAAATTATGATAGACATTTCTTTGCTATTTTACATTAAGAAAAGCCTTGAGAATGTTGAAAGATGATATTCTGCCCTCATCTCATTTTCTGTCTCATTTGATTTGAGTCAGATACTTGAGAAACCTAAGTACAGAGACTCATAGTACTTAGCATACTAATCTTTTTACAAACAGAAGTCCTAGAACATATATTTAGCACATATATATGAAGATAGGGACTTCATTCTAGTGAACAATTTCTATCACACCTTCTGTGCTTGTAATAATAATTTCCCCCAAAAAACTAAATACTCCCTCTTATTGTTTCAGCAATGTTTTGGGGCTTCTTTGCCAGCCTCCTCCTGACACTGGTGAAACTGGCTTTGTTCAGAATGGAATATGAATTTGCTTTTACAGTCATTATTCAGCCAGTCTTTAGATGTACCCATGCAGACTGCCTACTCATCGTGTATAGAATGTGCAGGCCAAACCCAACTATTGAGTATTTATGTTGTGTTTGACTTCATTCCAGATTTGGTGAATTGGACTAAGACTTAAATAATATCAAATGTTTTATGTTTTCATAGTCCTGTGGCCAGAGTAAGTCCTACACAAAGAGAGAGATGTCTGTAACCTCTTATATTTTATTTAGTGCTATTGTATTATACCACTATGGGATTGGCTCTGGTAGCTATAGTCTCTCGTTCAAGTTATCTCTGCCACTTGTTTCAAATTCAAAACATACATGAAGACCAAATGATTTTATGTGCCACTTTTCAAGAAAGGGAAGAGGTGGAGGCAGATGACAGCAGGCAGTTGAGATCAAAGAGGTGACCAGAGTAGTACGTACTGGAATAATAGGACAGCTCTTTTAGTGATATAATCTAAGGGCAGTGTCTACACGTGTGCTTCCCCCCCTCCAAAAAAAATTGCTAAAAAAGGCTCTATGCCTCTCATCTAGGTAGTTTTATTTTTTTTAAAAAACGGCAGTTTTGTCGACAAAAGAGTCGTAGTGTGCACAATAGAATTTCTAGTGTGTACAAGGCCCTAGAGGTAAGGTCAGCTGCTAACATCTGGCTGGCAGTTTCTATTAATCAGAATGGGGGGAGAAGAAGAAGAAAGTCAATAATTCAGGATTAAAAGGAAACAAGTGGAAGGGAACCTTGAATTCACATGCCTTTGATAAAGAAGATTATTATGGCTAAGATTGTTAGGAATGTGGTGTTAATAAGTAGCATATTGAAGTTAGAAGATGTGATGACCCATTAAGGTTACTATGATTTATGTGTTTTGAGATTGTTACTATGAAAAGACTAGATAATAGAATATAATTTGGATCACTTGTCTACAGTTATTCTGAAAGATTTTCTCAACACCTTTACTTCCCAGTGGGGAAGCATCTGGCCAGCACTGATTTGCTATAATTACTCAATATCAGTCCAGATTCTAGATAATTATTGTAAGGCTCTACAACTATTACTTATATGTGTGTATGCTTAAATCTAATACATAGTAGGCTTAGATAAAAGTCTTGCTTGGTTATATTAATCTACATCAGCTAGAAGGACTGTGTTCTCACTGATTTTATTCCTGAAACCACCAGCAACAGTTAAATTCCTAGTGGCGCTGGTTCTGAAAACTCTGGGTAACACTCCAAGGGTCTGAGGGATAAGTATTGTTCAACATGTCTATCAATGATCCAGAGGAAGGGGTAAACAGGGAGGTGACAAAATGTGAAGATAATACAAAACCATTAAAGAGAGCTAAGTCCAAAGTAGACTTACCAAGGGATTTCAGCTTACTAGGTAACTGGACAAGAAAATGACAAATAAAATTCAACGTTCATGAATACAAAATAATGCACATTGGAAAAATAATCACAACTATATATGTATTATGATGGGATCCAAATTAGCTGTTAAAACTCAAACAAGATCTCTTAAAGATCATTGTGCATAGTTTTCTGAACACATCCTCAGTGCGCAGCAGCAGTTAAAAAAAACAAACAAACTAATAATACTGGGGCTTATTAGGAAAGGCATAAATAATAAAACAGAAAATATGTTGCCTTTATATAAATCCATGATCCACCCACCTCTTGAATACTACATGCAGATCTGGTCCCCAATTTAAATATAGATATAGGAAATGGAACAAGTACAGAAAAAGGCAACAAAAATTAGGTGTATGGAAAGCTTTTATATGAGGAGAGATTAATAAGACTGGGACTTCTTAGGTTGAAAAGGAGACAATGTAGGGAAGATATGATAAAGGTCTATAAAATCATGATTAGTTTAGAGAAAGTAATTAAGGAAGTATTATTTAGTCCTTTTTCAGAACACACAAACTAGGCATCAACAAATGAATTTAATGGTGTTCAATAAAGAACGAGATGGCAGATACTGTACGTCCACGGAACAGGGCCAGCTCAAGGGGTTGAGGTGTCCTAAGCCAACTTTGCGGGGTATGCTGCCCCCAGCCATGGCATCCCTGTGATAGGCAAGAAGGGCAATCATCCTTGGACCTGAAATTCTGTGGGCCCTATGCTGTCCTGCCATGAGTAGGACAGTGCATGTCCCCCAATGTTATCCCCCACAGCCATGCTATCCCCCACCCCTTCCCTGCTGCCTTAGGTGTGTAGCTGAAAGAAGCGGGGAGGCGGGGGCGGGAGCACAAAATGGGCCTCTGCTCTGAGTCGGTCCACCAAGCCCCCAGAATGGGGAACAGCGAACCAGAGGCCTATCTTTGTTCTTTTGCCCCTCCTGGGCCAGCTGTTCTGCCCTGGGGATGGGGAGGACTGGCCCAGAGGTGGGATGGGAGAGTACAACCCAGCTCCTGGACCTGCCCACTCCAAACCTGGCAGCAGTGCACCAGCATCATCACCAGCACCCCTAAGCTTTGGTACCCATAGCCAGCGCCACACTGGCTTTCCCATGACACCTGTCATGGAAGGTAAGTCCATCAATGGCTGTTAGCCAGGAAGGGAACGGATGCAAAATCTTGCTGTAATGTGTCCCTAATTCCATTTCCAGAAGCTGGTAATGAGAAACAGGGATGGATTACATGATGATTACGTATTCTGTTCATTCCTCTGATGCACCTGTTTTTGGCCACTGTTGGAAGACAGGATACTTGGCTACATGGATCACTGGTCTGAACTACTTTGGCCATTCCCATGTTCTAAAATAGGTAAGCTAAAATCTTACAGGCCTCAGCCTATAGATCTTGCATTTCAGCCCTCCTTATTTATATACCTGCTACATAATTATCACATATAAATACTCATCAATCTTATACTTTTATAATGATACAATTTAACTCCTTTCAGATACAATGCTTATTGTTAATGATAACATTGCACACAAAATGAATGATAAAAATGAAATCATTGGCTGTAGCTTAGCCTCTTGTCTGGGTGAATATTAAACTTAATAGTAAGAGAATGAGAATCCTGTAACATAACATATTGCATAGTGGTATACAACAGATTGATATAGCAATACACACTAAATATAATTGGTATGATATTTAAAATCTGATATGCAATTTAAATCCATGCCTAAAGTTTATAAGTTATCTCAATGTGTACTTCATTAACTTAACTCTCAGTGCTTCATTATTCTGTTCTTGTTAGGAATTAGTTCTTCCAGGGATCATTTCAAGTAGTAGACCTATTATTCTAAACTGCAGCATATAGTCATATGGAGCGTCTGAAATTTAATATGTGTTTGTGTTACGTGTATTGTAAGCATCTACTTCTTCATATTAACTCTAGCTGCTATTGGTGAAGTGACACTTGCCAAAAATGGAAAGGAATAAATATCTCATTACAGAAGACTGTGGGTTAACCCTTTCTGTACTTGAATTCTAATTCTTCCTCACATGTTATATGGTACACACAGTAAGCATAATTAATAATCCTTCAGTGGTCCATAATCTATCACTTGTGTCCAATTTTGTTCTTCAGGTGTACTGTACTGTGAGCTGCTAGTATCCAAAATTTCAGGTATTGCTTGGTGTGCCTTATGTCTTTGTTAATTTGTGTAAAATGTGAATCTTTTGTTAGAAATTGTTTTAGCTGTAAGGTAAATAGAAGTATTTATGCATGAAGCACTAGGATATTTTATTTAAAAGATCCTAATAATCCAGGTTATTAAAACTAACAGTTTCATTTAAAAAAAATCAATTCTTGTTATGTCCCCAATAATTACAGGTATTTCTGGTTTAAAACAAAAACCACAAGTAGTTTATTTATTTATTTTTAAAAAATAATTGGATTAGAGAGCACAGATCTATATAAAATTCCCTCTGAATCCTTACTATACACTACTGCAGTAGATTTGGAAGAGGTGTCACAGATCCCATGTTCCTAATTGACCAGATGATACTTTTTACATTCTATTTGACATTCAACCTTTCTCCTCCCCCTTTTTTTTTAACCCATTGAGAACAATATTAATTCATCTTTGATTAATTCTGGTACATATTTTAGTTCCAAGAAATGTAAGATATTTGCAATGGCATTGATTACATAATACCCATATACTAAACAAATAATTTTGTTCCCAGTATAGTGATGTTTTGCATGATCATAATATTTTATCAATTGATTAATTTTCTCTCGAGTTTTATTAAACACTAAAGGTGTCATGTGTATCTTTCACCATAAATTCTTCATAAATTCTTTTAACATTAGATCAATTACTTGATTCACTTCTTTCTGAATTGCATAATTAATATGCTTTTTATTCTTTTAACATCAACACTATTCCAAATAGAGATTCCTGTGCCAAATAAACCCGTGATATGTTTAGAACGCCTTGTTTTCTTTTAGGAATATGCAGGTATCCCCCTTTCACAAGTTAACAATATCTTTTTTCTCTTTGGCTCTGTTCACACACAGAGGGCTTGTTTCGAAACAAGCTGTTTCGAAATAATGTGTTATTTCAAAACAAGTTATTTCAAAATAAAAAAACACCGTCCTCGAAATAACACAAAAGTGGGAAACAAAATAGCATGTCCACACTGTGGGCTTGCTATTTCACTTAAGGGCAAGGCACCATGAGAGGTATGGCAACATGCCCCCCCCCGGGGGCCATGTTGCCACTGAATCCCCTGCCTCGCTCTCACCCGGAGAGCCAGGCAGGGGAAAAAGCCCCAAAGGGCAGGGATCTCCCAGCCTTCGGCAGCAGCTGCTAGACCCCCTCCTGCTAGGAGTGCCCCTAGCCCGGGCAGGCTGGCAGGACCCCTTGCAGTGGCTCCAGCCAGCCCCCCAGGGCTAGGGGCTTCCCCAGCTGGCAGGGGTCTAGCACAGCTTTCCCTGCCGCGGGGCTTCTCCTGAGCCCTGTGGCAGGGAGCCCGGTGCCCCCTTTCTCCCGCCACAGGGTTTCTCTGGAGCCCCAAGGCAGGGAGCCCAGCGCCCCCCTCTCCCGCGACGGGGATTCTCCAGAGCCCCACGGCAGGGAGCCCCGCACTCCCCTCTCCCTGCCATGGGGCTCAGGACGGTCCATAGTTATTTCACCCTGGGAGGACGGTCCATAGTTATTTAAAAAAAAACCAATTGTTTCAAAATAACATGTCCTAATGTCGTTATTTTGAAACCAACAGTTTTGAAATAACTGTCCTTTCGAAACAGATGGGGTTTAAGCCGTTTTGAAAGGAGGGCTGCCATTTCGAAACAAGGGGTTTGCTTGTTTCGAAATGGCCGTACATCTTGTGGCCATGGTCTTTCTTATTTCAAAACAACCTCTGTTGTTTCAAGATAAGAATGCTGTGTGAACACACCCTTTGATAAGCAGTAATCTTCTCCACAAGAAGTTCTGAAAAGAAAGATGTAATCTTAGCATCTTTCTAACAACTAAATTCACTCATTTCCAATTAGATCAATTTAATACACCGGAGATATGCGTAAGTTGTACATTGTTAATTAATATACCTGTTATAGACATAGCTGTGAGACCAGTGAAAGGGCCTTCTTGCAACTCTGGACATTTCCTTGAATTCTGTGTGTCATGGTCATTTCTCACTATTATTTGCCTGTACCTTTACTTCAAAGGTTTTTTTGTTTGTTTGTTTGTTTGTTTGTTTTTTTCTCTCTATCCAAGAATTAGTTTGCATACAGTCTTCATATTCACTTTCATCTTCATAATTTAGATTTTATATGCTGATAGTTATATTTCTCAGAGAACTTTCACATTTGGTTCTCTTTCTCCATCACTGATATGGAATTCCATCACTTAATCACTGTAAGGTGGACAGAGAACTGGCTAGATCAGCGGTTTCAGCATGTAGGAATCAATGGCTCCATGTCTAGTTGGCAACCAGTAACGAGTGGTGTGCCCCAGGGGTCGGTCCTGGGGCCAGTTCTGTTCAATATTTTCATTAATGATCTGGATGATGGGATTTATTGCACAGTCAGTAAGTTTGCAGATGACACCAAGCTGGGGGTAATGGTAGACATGCTGGAGGGCAGGGAGAAGATTCAGGAAGACCTTGACAAATTGGAGCAGTGGGCCAATAAAAATCTTATGAGGTTCAACAAGGACAAGTGCAAAGTCCTGCACTTGGGACAGAAAAATCTCATGCACTGCTACAGGCTAGGAAGCAATCAATTAAGTAGCAGCAGTGTAGAAAAGGACCTGGGGGTCCTGGTGGATGGGAAGCTGGATATGAGTCAGCAGTGTGCTCTTGCTGTCAAAAAGGCCAATGGCATACTGGGCTGCATCAGAAGAAGCATTGCCAGCAGTTCGAGGGGTGTGATCATTCCCCTCTATTCAGCACTGGTGAGTCCGCATCTGGAATACTGTGTCCAGTTTTGGGTTCCCCACTACAAAAAGGATGTGAACAAATTAGAAAGAGTCCAGTGGAGGGCAACAAAAATGATCAAGGGGCTGGAGCACAAGCCCTATGAAGAAAAGACTGAGGGAACTAGGCATATTTAGCCTGCAGAAGAGAAGACTGAGGGGGGATTTGATAGCAACCTTCAACTACCTGAAGGGATGCTCCAAGGAGGATGGAGCTCAGCTGTTCTCAGTAGTAACAGAGGATAGAACAGGGAGCAGTGGTTTCAAGTTGCAGCTGAGTAGGTCAAGGCTGGATATTAAGGAAAACTTTCTTACTAGGAGGGTGGTCAAGC
Source organism: Podocnemis expansa (assembly GCA_007922195.1). NCBI lineage: Eukaryota > Metazoa > Chordata > Testudines > Podocnemididae > Podocnemis > Podocnemis expansa. The sequence continues at coordinate 2,530,274 of ML681992.1, forward strand.
ATTAGAATGGGCTTCCTACGGAGGTGGTGGAATCTCTGTCCTTGGAGATGTTTAAGGCCCAGCTGCATAAGACTCTAGCTGGGATAATTTAGTGGTAGTGGTCCTGCTTTTTTTGGCAGGGGGTTGGACTAGATGACCACATGAGGTCCCTTCCAACCCTATGGTTCTATGATTCTATGAATTGCAAAGAGTGACTTCCACCTTTAATATGTTTTACATCCTCTCTCCCTTCCCCTGATCCTGCCAGTAAGGGAGAGATTTGTCTTCCGATCTATAAAAGACATTTTTTTAAAAAACTTTTCATCTATACATATGCAAGAACAGTTTGTTTGCCTACTACTTCTTTAAGGCTTTGGTAAATTTGTAATGATTAGTTGGATAAGTATTTGACTGCCTAATTTCTTTGGCAAATAATGTATACATTTTTCTCCACATCTTTGGACCTCCAGTGGAAAAATCCTTCTACAGTATAAATTTTCACTGACACTTCAGTACTAGATGTAATCCTCCCAGTCTATACAGACTTGACCAAATTGTATTATTAGTCCATGCACTAAACAGTGTTTTATCCAAAGTCTTATATAAAATTGCCCTTGTGCTGATTGATAATCCCATTCAAAAATAACAACAAACAAAAAATAAACTGTTGAAAGGCATAGTATGCCCCCTTGTCCTTGATCTGAACTCATTGTTTCTCACATCCAGATTGCTGTTATCTGTACATCCTGAGCCTCAATAGGCAAGTTTGAGTTTAGTCCCAACACAGCATCTTGATTCACTTCAGTTATCTCTCTCTCTTGTTGCCCTGGAACAGTCTTTGGTCCAGCTTGAAGGGCAGCATTCAAGCAAAAATACAGGATCAATGTTTTTGGCTATGTCCCGGGGTGTTATTAGATAGCAAAAAGATCCAAGGCCCTGCACCCCAGCTAGCCCCACCCCTAGTCTGTGCACCATGCCCCCTAGACACAAGCCCCAGGGCCTGTGTGTACTAGTCAGCCCCTCCACATTTCTAAAGGCATCACCCTACACTGGAAGTGTTTATATACCTGAAACAATTCACTGTCTGCTACATTCCCCCCTGCAACTATCTGGTCTGATGTGCTGTTTTGCCCCTTCCCACTCCCGCACTCCTGGACCCCAACTTTCCTCTCTTCACTAGATGGGCCGCCCCACCTTTGGGTCAGTCCACACCAGCCTCCTGAGTATAATTTGTCACAGTGAGTGTGCACTCACCAAGCACTCAGGGCCCAGTCCTCCAGCAAGTGCTCCCAGACCCAGATGCCACAACAAGAACTTCCATCTTGCAAGAATCTGGGTCTTCCTCTGATCACTGCAAGCTCATTTACCTCTGGTTAACTGCAATGGCAATAATCTTTTGTTCTTGCATACTCTCTAAAGTCCACACAGCTTTAGATAAGCCAAACACTACTGTTGATTTGATATAAGTCTGACCTGATCCTATGACTTACACTTTCCTCCATTTATTTTCCTCCTATTCATCTGTAGTTCATTTCCAAACATTTTCTCCCATGAAAGCTCATGAAATAAATATATTTTTTTTGTCTTTAAAAGTTCCACTAGATGCCCCATTTGTTTTGCTGAACTAGAAAGACACAGGCTGTCAATTTGGAACTAGTTTATTGATTAAAACATGATTTTAAGTGAGTATACAGCAAATCAATTAAAATATTTAATAAAGCAATCAGGAGTTAACCTCTATCAAATAATATAACACGTATCCTAACCTAATGTTTACTATTCAATCTTATTCATAATGGTTGGTTGACGATGGTTTTGCAGCTAGTGTCTGCCTCACTCTAGGCAGGGCTCCTTGCTTGTAGGTGGAAATGGAGTTTCTCTAGCAAAGAGCCTCTAACAGAAAGTTAAGTATGTGTCCTTGTTTCTCCAAAACACCATCCCCCTCCTGGCATCAGGTGATATTTCCATTTGTGGCAGAAGCAGGCAGTCTGCATACCCATCGTGATGCATCCTTTCTATCTATATGCAGGAAGATAGTTCAGATTCTCTGGCCCCCTTCTGTGCCATGTGAAATACACATAAGTACACGTATGATGCTGTAGGAAACATGATACTATAGCAATACTGCAGAGCATGTTATGTATATTTGTAAAGGAGCCCCATCTGCAGAAAAAATCAAGTCACATCAAGGTGCAGTGACTAGTTGTACCACAGTAAGAACTGCCTGCTGAGGTAGCTCACCTCATTGTTCCTCACTCCAAGTAGCTTCCAGTGATCATGCACAGGGGTACATGTACACCTAATTGGGAATGGATGTGAGCAATGACTTGAAGTATCACTTTTACAACTTTTCATTTATTAAACCACATTTTGTAAAAAATTGAAAAGGACTTTAATTTCTTTTCAGGAAGCATCAGTGTGTACCTCCTCTTATGCATGTTAGCAAAGTGGTCAATGATTGCATCCACTGACACAGATTGTGGGGGAATTTTTTCAATAGAAAGCAGTGCAGGGTGCATTAGCCTATCATGTCCCATTGTGTTTCTCAACCAGGTGGGTAAACATCTTAATCACCTTTTCCAATACTGGGGAGGAGAGAGAGAGAGAACAACAGTAGATGTTCACATATTCACACCCTGTGATGGGTAGGGGGAAATCACACATCAAGAGTGTAGTTTAAAAACACAAATCCATTTCCTGCAGTCGCTCCCCCACTCTCTGCTTAATTACAAAGAAACAAGGTAGAGGCCCCTGTGTCTCACAGCATGGAAGCTGATGAAATTAGAAACATGACAAAGATAATGTAAATAATAATAATAAAAAAAATCACCTAGCAAGGAGGAGAAGGGAAAAAAGAATCTGAGTCACACCTGGGAAAGGGGAAAAAAGGGAGTGTCATCAAGAAGTATCATTAAAATCATTGGTGTTACAGCCTCTAAGACTGAAGATGGAGATATGCAGCCTTAGCCATTTATCAGCTGCCTCTGGCCTTCAGCATGCTATGTTGCCAAGATCCAAACAAGCAGCTGTGTTATTTTAGTTTAGTAAAACAAACAAGGAGTCCTGTGGCTCTTAAAGACTAGCAAAATGCTTACTGACTTTAGAGAATTATTTATAAAATATGAATATGAAAAATAATAATATTTGTAATAATCCATACATGACATGTCATGTTTGGTACCAATGGAAAGGCTGTAATCAGCTAAGAATGATTCTATGGGTTATGTGAAGGTGTCAAATCCGAATTAGAAGTTAGGAAAATAAATTCTGGTTTTTTTTCCACGTTCTTGAATTCCAAGGGCACTCCTAGAGTGGATGTCTACAGACTTTGGTTTCTCTTACTGCCCCCGGATACATTAATAGGCCAATAAAAGAAGCAAACATCTGTGGACAGCCACTCTGGGAGTGTCCTTAGAATTCAAGAACTTGGAAAAAAAATAGATTTAACCTATTTTCCTAACTTCTAATACAGATTTGACACCTTCATATAAACCATAGAATCATTCCCAGCTAATTACAGCCTTTCCATTGGTACCAAACATGGCATGTCACATATGGCTTTTTGCAAATATTATTTTTCATATTCATATTTTATAATGGATCCTCTGAAGCCAGAGAGCATCACAGCAGGGTTAATTACTGGGCAGGGGAGGAGATGGGCAGAGAGGTGGGGAGAAAGGTCTTGCACCAGGCAGCTAAAATTGCTTTTTCCAGTACTGGGAGAGAGAGAGCTAAATGGTCACTCCTCCACCCCCTGCTTTATTACAAACAAAAGAAAACTAAATTTCAAAAGCACAGAATAAATTTTCGGCACCCCATCTGGTGCTGGTCTGCAGAATTCATAAATAGGGTTGACACTGGCATTGCCAGTTGGGGGTGATCCCTGGGCCACCCACCCCACAACTGACCTCAACAAATGGGTGGGGGGAGGGTGCCAGTTCCACACCTGTCACCCTGGAGGTCACCGCCCACTCTCTGGCTGCCCACCAAGCCCCTGACACATGGGGCAGGGGATGATACCCAGCCTGGTCCCCAGAACCACCTGACTGACCTGGGGATGGATCCCCTGCTCCCAATGCCTCCAACCCTCCAGGCTGCCTTCAGATCCCCCCACCCCACACACAGTACCTACCACTACAGTGCAGATGCTGGCCCTAAAAAAGCAGAACAGGGCCTGTGCAGCAGGGGAGAGACAGGTTTAAATTTACCTCTTCTCTCTGCTCCCTGTCTGAGCTGGGTGCAACCCTCAGCCCAGTTCACAGCTTACCTCCTCCCGTGTTCATCTAATCCTGCAAACAGAGACAATCAGATCCTGGGCCTCAGGGCAAACAGCCGGGGCTGGTGCCCAGTTGGTCCAACAGCAGTGATGTCCCCGGCTATGTCTACACCTAAAATCTTTGTTCAGACTTGGTTAGCCCAAACTAAATAGTTTGGAATTTAGTTTGAAGTAGCCACACTTTTCTCTTTTTTTTTTTTTTTTTTTAGTTTGCACTATCTTCTTAGTGTAAACTAAAAAAGCACATTTAGTTCAAACTAAAATTAGTTCAAACTAAGAAAGTGCTCTTAGTTTGAGCTAACCACTAATTTGAACTTATTTAGTTCAAACTAAGCAGTTAGTTCAAACTAACCAGCTGAACTAACTAGTTCAAACTGAGCTTTTCTTAGTTCAAACTAGGCAAAGCTTAGTGTAGATAGGGTTCAAATTAGTTTGAATTAAGGCCCCCTTAATTTGAACTAATTTGCTAGTGTAGACATAGCCATTATGTCCAAGATTTTTATTTCTTTTTGTGATGCTGGGCTTGACTCACTTTTACTCTCCACTTCCTCTTTTGCAATTAATATCTCTGATTCTTCTCCCTATGGCGGAGTATTTGTCTTCCAGTTCAGCTGATTCACATAGCCATATTTATCTATGCTTCTGCTCCAATGTGAAACTCAGTTTTGTATACAAAGGTACTGGGTCTGACCATAAGAACATGTGGCCCACTCGGTTCATTACTAAAACTGTATTTTTTTTACAGAATATGTTAGGAACATAACTTGATCTCCAGGTTCCCAGGCTTTCTCTCTTTGACTTTTATCAAAGTAGTCTGGATTTACCAAGTTCGAGAGCTACCTGCAACTGAATCTGATTCTGATTATAATACTCACACTTGTATTTTTGTACTTGCAAATGTAGTTTAACTCCCTCTAGCTGGGTACCACTAGTATGTCACATATGCTCTGGCATATTTGGCTCTGTTCCTTTGCTGCTCCTGTTACAAGAAAATCTGAAGTAGCCATCGGGTCTATATGCCATAGTTGCACCTATAGGATCCCACTACAATTTCCCTTCTTAGCCAACAAATCAGCATGATGAGTTTCCTGAGCATATGGTTCCATTTACTAAGCAGTCACACCTCTGGACTATGACTTGCTATTCTGCAGTGGACATGCACGTAGCCAATTTGCCAATATACTGCAAAAATGCGTATTTAAATGAAACGTCATCTAAGGATGGAGCACCATAAGTATACCATGCTGGTAAGAGTACTGTGAGTGAATTACATATCCCAGCTGAATTTGTAAAAAGGATCAAAAAATGTCTCTCTTAATAATGAATAGTTTTGGCCTTGTTCAAAACCACAAGCCATTGCTGAAACTTCTGTATGTTAAGCAGAATATGAAATGCCTGAGCATGTCAGTTTCCCAGGCCATGTCCATCTCTCTTGGATTTACTTTAACCTGGACTTCAGTGGAGTGGGTTTTGATTTTGGAGCAATGCCATCAATTCCGAATCCTGTATATGGTTTCCTCAGATCATAGTAAGTAGACTCATCTATGAAAAAGCAATATCATTCTGTAATTTTGCGTGTAGGGAAGCATCAATGTAAAAAATGATTCAAGATTTTCCCTTGATTCACATCTCAAGAGGGTTGCCAGAATACATGAGGATTCCCAGACACATGAAGATTCCCAGAATACAACAGACCTTCTGGTAATGGAGGTTGAATCCATACTGTTCCTGTTGTTCTGCCTTACAACAAGGAGTGGTGTGCCAGTCAAGTGTTAGACATCTGTCTGTCCTTGATTTGATTAGAAAGCAAAAACTGGGGAGAGGTGTTTGCACAGAATGCAAGACTACTAGGTTTAAGTTAATCAAAACTGCAAAATGGTTAATCAGTCAGTGGGTGGTCAACAAAGATTTCTCACAGATGGACTGGATCAATGATCCATTGAACTATTTTTCCCAGAAGCATATGCTAATGAACTGATTTTTTCCTATGTCGTTCTTGAGAAGTTACTGCTGCAAATTCAGTTGTACTCACAGATACCTATGGATCATATGGTTTATTAGGAGCTAGGGTGGTCAGCATATTTGTCTCTATTACTACTTCCTTTAATTTGACAAATACATTTTATATGCTGGTTCATCCAGACCCAAGCAATGTCCTTTCTTAATAGACTGTGCCTGTGTAACCTTCAAAGGTGGGCTAGAATTCATTCATTTGACCCTCCCCAGTGCCTAACAGAGATAAAACCCTGAAGAAAGGATACAGTTCTAAAGGGACTCAAGATGAAGATTGCTCAGAGTTACCAACCCAATTAAAATACTACTCAAAATAAAGATAACAATAAACTTTATTAACTACTTACTAACTTAACAAATCTTATCCTAAGAAAACTAAAATGAACTTACACAGAACAGTAAGAAACCCAAGAGTTTCAAAGTTCAGGTGGAGTCACCATTATCTCAGTTGCAGTCTCTCTTCAAGTCCTTGAGGCTTGAGTGGAAAGAAGTCGCACTCGTCTTCTGTGGCTGCAGGAATCTTCAGAATTCCATGCAGCCTTTTCTTTCTCCTCTGCAACCAGCACTACTCAGTCTGTTTACTGGTTAACCAGCTCTCAGTCCCATTAGAGAAAACTCCACCTCAAAATACTCCACAGCCAGGAGAAAACATCTTTCAGTCCACTCCTGGCTCACCTCCTCTCACTCAAGCCCTGAGCACAGTCTCTGCAGCTTTCTGTAGCTGCTGCTCTCAGGGCTGCTGCTCTCAAAGTTTCTCTCAGGCTTCCACTGACACCAACAGTAGAAAACTTTTGGAGAATTCTCAAAATGCTGCCACACCCTGTTTCCACCAAAGATCTGGTTTCTAGGCAGCTAATTCACCCAGTGACAGTAACCCACCAGGAATAGGTCTCTTAAAGAGATAGTCTGTTTAAGGCATATGGGTTACCTCTCCCATATAAGAAAACTTAGGGATAAACTCTCTATGGCTGTGTCTACATCTGCCCAAATTAGTTTGGACTTTCTAGTCCAAACAAAGAAATTTGAGGTTACTCTAAACAAACCGCAGTTTAGTTCTCACTAACCGAGAACTTTTTAGTTTGAACTACACATGCATTCTAGTTTGAACTGTTATTTCAAACTAGAACATGCAGTTAGTTCAAACTAATGGCTTAGTTCGAACTTCTTAAGTTCAAACTAAGCCTTAATTTGGGTCTTGCCCACACCTAGTTTGAACCAAAGTTCAAACTAAGCGTGGAAGTCCGAACTAACCTTGATACTACTTAGGTCAAACTCAGCTTTCCTTAGTTCAAACTAAGAATTTCTTAGTTTGAACCAAGGAATGCCTAGTGTAACCATGGGCTAAATTAGTCTGGACTAACTTGTCAGTGTAGAAATAGCCTATGGTATCCTGCCAAACCTAGTAAAGTTTCTAATGGACATATGTCAGTTAGAATAGGCAGTTCCTGATTAAATCCACATTTTGTTGGGCTGATGTTCTACCTCCTTGAGACAATGTGAAAAAAGAACTTCTGGCATCATTAGTCATAGCTTTGAGTTAATTTCTAGTCCTGCTTCCCTGATGATTTGCAAAAGCTCATCCGGGCAGTCCAGATGTTCCTCTTAAGTCTTGGTTGTTAAGCAGATATATTCTACCTTCTGAAATAGAACAGATGGTGTGACCGGAGCCTCCTGGGATAACCTCCTGAATGTGCCAAAATCAGGGCAAGCTGCAAAACCAGGGGCCAAACCACTGACATGTGGTACTTAAACCAGTCTCCCAGTCAGTAACAAAACATGCATCTTATTCCACCTCTGGTCATCACCAAGCATAACAAAATTAGAAACAGCTCCTTTTATTGCACATCAGCTACTCTGGTCCCCAATTAGCCCCTGAGTCTCTTAAAGAAATAGGTTCTCCTGACCCCAAAGGACCAGCCACATCTCTGAGAACAATATAGGCTTGGATCTTACCCAAAATACCATGCTGACAGCCAATCCTTTAGTAGCTACAACTAAAGGTTTAATATTAAAAAAAAAAAAAAAAAACAAACAAAAAAAACCCACCAGAACATGAGATATGTTAAAGGGTCAAAGTGAATCACATACATACAAATGATTTAGAATCCATAGGAAGCAAGTCACTGAAGAATTTGCAGTTTGCAATTTAGTCCAGTTCTTCTGGTATGCACCCAGCACCTGGGTGGGTCTCAATCCTTTGTTCAGTCCCAGAAGAATAGTTCCAGAGGGTGGCATTGATTGCAGGTTGCAGACTGAAGAGTGAAGACAAAATGGAGATGGATCCCCTGCCTTTTATCACCTTTGCTTTCCCCATGCTCTCAGAGTCCTTGCCAAATCAAAATGGACCTAAATCACATGGTCAGTCTGGGAGACTCATGAAACCACTTTCTTCCTAGGCCCACAGTATCTGGAAGTTCCCTTAATGAATAATTAAGATGAGAATAGTTTTGTAGATGCCTAGTCTTGGATTTCTTTAGAACACATATAAAACAAATACATTCCTAATTTCTAATACAGATATGATACCTACATATAAAAAAAATAATCATTTCAAGGAGATTACAAACTTTCTATTGGCACTAAATATGGCATATCACACATGGAGTATTGCAAATATGAAATATTAATATGAAAAATAATCATAAACAGCCCCCTAGACCCAGACAGCATCACAGATGCCTTGGAAAATCTAGACAAGATTTGCTTCATTTGTCCATGAAAGATGGTTGGACTCTGACAGAGTCCTGGGAGGTAACACTTGGAACCTCTTAAAATGTGAAAGCCAGATGGTGTTGACTGCCCCTAGAAACAGGCACTGATCAATAACTATTGGCAATATCAGTGGTGAGAAACCAATTTGCTTTGGGATTTACAGACTTAATTAGGTTAGGTATTTAGCTACAGCAGCTGCACAAGCTGGAATCACTTGATTTAATTTTCAGTAATCAATAGTAAGGCACCATGGCCCATCTGGTTTTTGTACTAGCCAAATTGGAGACTTGCATAGTGAAGTACACTTATGATTGATTCCTTGCTGCGGCAAAGATTCAGTGCTGTTAGCAGTAGCACATGTCTGGCCTGATCTGGAAAAGGATACTGCTTCCATGGAAGAAAATCTTTTTTCTGCAAGTTTAAGTTAGTTCCATGCTTCCACACTCATGCTTGTATTTAGCAAAAGCATCACCATGTTTAGCCACTAACTCCTCCATATCAGCTTTCCTTTCTTCAATGCTTTTTAGGTTCCACCTTCTGATTTTGTTGCTCTTGAAACAATGTCCAATAGGGAAATTGACAACAGGTTGGTTGTCTAAAGCCTGTGCTGTAGTTACATATAGAAGCAATTGGTGAAATCTGTAACATAACCCATATTTCTTTAATTAAAAACAAAAACAAAACAAAACAAACAAAAAAAAAACAACCCTACTCCCAGTAAACTGTAGTGTTCCTTCAGAATTTCAAGTGCAAATACATATGTCCTCCTTCTATATCGTATTTGTACCACCAAAGATTTAGATAGCATAGCTGCAACCTGGTAACCGCCAAATATTGGTTGCACTGTAAGGCCTAAAAAAAAAAGAGGCTAAAATCTTAACCAGCCTCAGTCCATGGGCATTGTGGTTCACTTTTCTTTCGCTAGATAACTGATATATAATTATCACTTCTAAATACTCAACAATCATATATTTATATATTCCTATAGTTTAACTCTACACTTAGCATAGAATGATATATGTGTCATGATGTGATGGTTAATCTTAATATCACACAATAAATAAATGACAACACAATAAAAATGAAATCATTGGCTACATGGCACACATTCTGAACCACAGTAGATGCAATCTTTGATTTGCTGGGATGCTTCTTGCTTGGATGGAAATAAATAAATAAATAGATAGATAGATAGATAGATAAACAAACAAACAGGAGAGGACAGTCACAGGCTGTAGCTGTATAGAATAGTAGAGATTTGGTTACCCCATTTCTAGGTGTAGTTATATTCATATTAAAGAGTTTAGTTTGACACCTCTCTGCTAGTCAGCAAGGGTATGTCTACACTTAGATTTTAGTTTGAATTAATGAGGTTTAATTCAAACTAAATTAATGCATGACTACTCTGGAATAGGAATGAAATTCCTTAGTTCGAAGTAAATGAATGCTTACTTTTTAAGTTATAAAACGTCACTTAATTTTGAAGTAACAGTTAATTTGAATTTATTAGTTTGAATTAACCCAATGGAGCTGCATTAATTCAAACTAACTGTTAGTTCGAATCAATGCACTTTGACCTTCTTCATCCCAGGGCACCTTCCTCTTTCTGTATATTGGATAGGGGCATGGCCTTCTTGGGGGCCGTATTACCATACCTCCTATGGTGCCCCCCTCCTAAATCAAACTAGCAAGCCCTGTCCATTTGGGTTTCTAGTGGGGACATGTTAGTTCAAATTAACCATCGTTAGTTTGAATTAATTAATTTGAACTAAGTTAATTCAAACTAACTTCTTAAGTGTAGACATAGCCCAAGATACAACTTGGTAGTAAGAATACAAGACACAGACTGCCCGAAGACAAGATGGAAGATATATCACTGATATGGCTATTTCAGGGTCTGTTCAACTTCAAGAAACACCCCCTCTCCAGGCTTTAGAACCAGAGGAAATGCTGAGTATTCCTTGAAAAGGTTCAGATGGTAATTTGAACTTTATATGAAAGCCACAGGATAAATACATTCAAGGCTGAGCAAAATATCATTCTGATCACAATGGCAGGCACAATAGCCTTTGATGTATATGATATATTGCATATAGATTGTGACTGGGGAATGAGAGAGTCTTTGCAAAAATATGAAAATACTTGAGAACCTTTTGCTCCTGGGGGAAAAATAAGATATTTTTGAAGGATAAATATTCAAGATGAGAATACAGAATGAAGGGAAAACAGCAGAGAATGTTTGTCATAGAGATAAGACAAAAATATTTTGGATGTGCACTATTAAGATTCTTTTATTGAAGATGATATTGTCCAAAGTGTGACAATTAAAAACAACAACAACAACAACAACAACAACCAGTGAAGTGTTATTAAAGGAGATGGATGTGACACTAGAAGTGGTAAGTAGCAGACTAAACAGCAAGCTAAATAAAAAGCTTACAGAAAGGCACGGAGCTCCTCACTGTGACTCCTATAGCTAAATCAGCAAAGGAATCATTCATAGAAATTATACTGGCCAAATACAGCAACATAGAAAACAGAAAATAATGCCCACGAGGAGGTAACCAACAGAAGTTGGATTAAATGTCCAGGATTCAAGAAAACAAGTAGGAACTGTAAACACACACACACACACACACACACACACACACACACACACACACACA
>ML681992.1:2541929-2585427 GCA_007922195.1 Podocnemis expansa
ACACACACACACACACACACACACACACACACACACACACACACACATATATATAAAATATGGGTTCTATATTTAGGGGTTTCCCAATAGTTTACCACCACCAGCTGGCTTGTCTCTAACCCAGATTTCTGGGGAATCCTGAACTGTTCCCTGGGAACCCCAAAGTGGTAAGTCTTCCCCACTCGCAAGCATGAGTCTGAGTGTAGTAAACAGAACTTTTAAAACAAAATGCAAACGGTCAAATAACAGAGATCAGCACTAATCTAGAAAATGTAGTATAGAGCAAAGTTCCCAACAACCCACACTGCATAACAGAACATACAAAGTTAATGGCAGAACTGGCACTGATCTGGAAAATCAGTGCTAACTAGGCTCCCAACCAACCCTAATGTACATATGGAGTGCCTTTCACACCAGCTGTTCACCGGCACCATCTACTGATTACTCACTTCATCCTCTAGAACTAGTTCTTGGCTCCACCTGCTGTCTGCCAGCTCTGCCCTCTGGTCACTCGCACAGCCCAGCTCAATGCTGGCCACTCTCACCATCCACTGGCTCTGCCCTCTGGTCACTTGCACCACCCAACTCGCCACTGGCTGCTCTCACCATCTGCTGCCTCCACCCACTGTCCGCAGGCTCCACCCTCCAGTCACTTGCACTGCCCAGCTCACTGCTGGCCACTCTCCTTCCACTGTCCGCCAGCTCCGCCCTCCAGTCACTCGTGCCACCCAGCTCTCCGCTCAGAGAGAGAAATTTGTCTCTAATATTTTTGGTCAGAGAGAGAGCTTGCTTCTCTCCCTGGTGATTCCAGCTCTTACGTAACTGTGAACAACTATCTGTAGCTAAATGACAGAGACCTCACAGAAGGCTTAGCCATAGCTATCGAAAGACAGGGGAAGCAATAGGGTACATCTACATGGTAACTGTTATTTTGAAATAACCCATTTTGAAATAACTCATTTTGAAATAAAATCCTTATTTCAAAATAAGTTAATTCGAATTAACAGTTTGTTAATTCAAATTAAGGGAAAGTCTGCTTTTGAAACGGCTGTTATTTCAAAATGGTTATTTCGAAATAAGGCCGTTCAGACATGTTGTTTCGAAACAATATGTCTGAATGCCGTTGTTTTGAAACAACCATTTCAAAACAACCGTTATTTTGCTTTCCTGCTAGGTTTAACGGTTTCAAAACAATGGCCCTTATTTCGAAACAACGGGGTCCCATTGTTTCAAAATAATGGTACATCATGTGGACATGAGAAATTTTATTTTGAAACAATGGCTGTTGTTTCGAAATAAAACTCATGTCTGAACACATAGAGGAAGAGACCAGAAAAACCTCAACCCCCCACCCCTGTCTCTTTCCAGTTCTTTCAGGCTGAAACATGAAATCACCTTTCCTACAAGCCTCTTCTTAACTAAGAGTAGTTTTTCTTTGACCGCTGCTCGGACGCATTCAGTAATAGGTGTCTCCGTGCCAGAGTGCCGGATTGGTCAGAAAAGCTTTTGTCCTAGCCTGTCAGGAGAGGGCAGGTGGCCACCGCCCCCCATGCCACCCAGTAGCTATATATATGGCCACCTCCTGACCCCTCCCCACTTTCATTTCTTCCACCTTGCACGTTGGATCTGGAACGTCCACTCCTTGTGAAAGCAAGCAGCCTGTCCGCGATTGTATGAGCTTCATGCCCGACTGGGAGCACCTTTTCCTGGATATAGTTCCACCAAAGAGGACTCCAGCTTTCAGGCCAGAACATCAAGATCCACCTCTCACCATGCTGGGGTTTAACTCCTGCACTGAGTGCAGCAAGGCGTTCCCCCGGGACTACCCCTATGGGAATTGCCTCTGATGCCTAGGCAAAGACCACTTGGTCACTGCCTGCTCCATATGCCTGTCCTTCAAACCCAAGGCAATCAAGGATAAAGAGCAAAGGTGCCATGCCCTAGCCTCTGAACAGGCTCGGCACTCCTCACTCAAGGCTTTGGGAGCCCATCTGGCACCGCGAGCTGGCTCAGCACAGGGACCCAGCCGGCACTGTGATGACAGAGGCCACAGGAGGATGAGCTCGGTACCGACTTCAGTACCTCAGCACCGACTTCAGTACCTCAGCACCGACACAGTCCATCAGAACCAGGCTCTCCCAGGCGCCACTCAAGGTCATTGCCAGCACTGCAGGCTCACCACAGCGCCGTACCGATGGTATAGGGCCCGCTCAGGTGCTGCTCTGAGTCACCTCCAGTACCGTAGGCTTGCCACAGCCCTGTACTGATGGTGCTGGGCATGCCTCGGCACCAGCCACCCTCAGCACCAGCAGGTCGAATTTCACCCTCTTCCCCGGTGCTACTTCACAAGGGCAGCCCCATCTCTCCTGATAGGGGCTCACCACGGGTTCATTTGGGGTCGCTCTGGATCCCAACAACCCCGGAGGTGGTGGAGGCCATATGGGCACTCCTTTTGTTGTCCACACCTCCCTCCCCAGTCCTGGTTAGGAGGGGCAAGCCAGCCTTCATATCAAAGGCCTGGGTGCATCATGAGCGTCACCGGTCTCCCTCCCCCTCCGACCCCGGGCACTCAAGCCCCAACACCCATGGCTCCTTCGGGCCTGGGTACTGTAGATCCATCCCCGCAGTGACATATAACTTTGCCATCTCCGGTATCACCTCGGGGATCATGCGATGTTTCCCATTGCTCAAGTCCCAAGGAGGGAGCCCTTGACAGACCAAGCGGCCTTGGCACTATGTTTCGGCACCGTCCCCATTCTGCTTCCACCCTCATGAATGGTCCCCACATGAGATGTCATTGCCATCAGTCCCGCCACAGGTACCGGGTACCACTCTCTCCCTGGTACTGGGCTCATACACAGGTGATCTATTAGCGCACTTTGAGCTCTTGCGCCACACCGCAGCCCATCTGGGAATGGAGGTGCAATCCTCCAAGCCCCCCTCAGATACCCTATTTGGGCTGGTGTTTTCCTCAGCAGAGCTGGTTACAGTTCCGCTTCAACCCAGTGTTTGGGACCTCGCCTCCTCTCGATGGCAGAATCCGTGTTCCATCTCCCTGGTGTCAGACACGGCTGGCATCAAGTATAGAGTCCTGGGATCAGAGTTCCCTTCCCTTATGAACCACCCAATCCCACCCCGGGATGTGGTACAAATGGCATTTAGCCCAGGTGAACCCCCCAGTGACCCCCCTCCTAGCATCAAGGGAGGCAAGAGAGTTAGAACTTCTAGGGAGTAAGGTCTACTTCTCTTTGGCTTTCCATTTATGGGTTGCAAACAACCAGGCCTGAACCAGTAGATACATGCTGCATGTGTGGGAATTCTTCGCAAAGTTCAGACATCTGCTCCCACCAGAGGCCAAGGAAGAATATGATGCATTCCTGGAGGAGGAAAGAATAATCTCCCAAGACCACCTTCTGTCAGCCCGGGATGCAGTAGAAACAGCAGCCCACACCATGGCCTCAGCTGTAACCATCCTTCGAGCGGCCTGGCTGAGGGAAGCCAGGGTGCCCCCTGCTTCGCAACAGGTGGCACTCGACCTGCCCTTCGGCAGTGATGCCATGTTTCCACCCAAGACCCTGGCAGTAGTGGGTACCACACAGGACCCTAGGGGAGAGGTAAAATACCTCAGCCTCCTCCCATCAGGGCCCCTCCCATGCGTTCCGGCCACATAAGGCTTATGGGCTCAAGACCCACCCCGCCCATGCCCTTCCCTGAAGAGCCTTGGGGAGGGACTTAGTCCCTCCCCATCACCCTTTCAGTTAGCATTTTGGGGCCCGGTCAGAAGGCCCTTCCTCCCTCCCTTTCTCCACAGGGAAGGGGAGCCCATTCTAATTAATCTGTGACTGCCTTACCATGGGCTCCCAACAGACTGGGTTATTCCCACAGCTCTGGCCTACCTCCAGAGAAGGTAGGCAACACTTCTTCCCCTTCCTTTCTCTAACTAGAGAAAGAGGGAATTTCTTAGCGCCATCTACCCCTCCCCCCCACTTCTATAGCATGGATGAGGGGAGCCAGTCCTTAACCTTGCTTCTCTGATTTTTAGGAGGGCACTAACCCTGTAACCCAAGCCCACCTCAATTACTAATGGCCCAACCAGAGACTGCAGCTTCATTCCCGCAGACAATCCTTAATTCATTGCTGCCCTTAGGGCTGTCATCGGAGAAAGGAAAGAGGTAAAGAATACGAGAAGGGGAAGGAAAGCCCCGCCCCCCACCTGGCCCCCAGGTATTGCTCGGCCGGCGATCTCTCCTGCTCTTAAAGGCGTTAGGGAGACCTTCATTAAGCCAAAGGGCGAATCATCCAGTAGCTCTAGTCAAAGCTACAGACACCTCTGGTATGCAGAGATGTGTGTGCCCAACCGGATGACTGGGAAAACCCTTCGCCAGCCCACCACCTGCCCTGCAACAGGTAGGACCTGTTTCTGCACCTGAACTTGTGAGGCACCCTCTAAGCACCATCCCATCCCTACAAAACCAGTAAGTGCACGCGCTAAGTCGGTCCCAGTAGGTCCTTTGCTACCTCTCCAGGACTATAAACTTTATTTAATTACCCTGATCGTTAGAAGGGAGTACAACGCTCAGTAACATTTACCGCCCGCTGTTCTGTGCCCTGGAGGGGGATACTAAGGCAGAGTCGTGTTTATGAATCTCTACCTTGCTCTTCAATTTTTCCCCCTTCCCTCCCTATGGAGAAAATAACCTGTAGTGGACTAGAATTCATCCTGCTTCTCCAGGACTGATTTATATCTTCCCAGAAAATCTTTGATCAGGCATCCCTATTAGGCTCCACTCTCCCACGAAGGTGGTGGTACCTCTCCACCCCCCCACACCTGAGTCCGAAGCATCCATTATCAGGGTTACGGAGGGCTTGGGTTCCCTGAATGGAATACCCACGCCCATTGTGAAGCAGAGCTCTCTTCCCTCTTCCCACTCCTGAAGTGGCAGCTCTGTATACTCGACCTAGAATCAACCAGGTCAGTGGGATTCACGGGAGAAGAGGCAATACTACCCTTCCCCCCCACCCTTTCAGAAAAAAGTGGGAGGAAACTCACCTTATGCCTCCCAATTATCCCTTAGCCAATCCCGTGATGATAGCTTGCTGACAGACTTGCTACTGTTGGGCTTCACGCATAGCCATCACCCAACCAGGCTATATCCTAATTGGTCCATTCCCTGAGACAACCAGAAATCCATGATCATCCAGGCCTAGCCCAGGGCACTGTCACCCCGGTGCCTGGCGGGGAAGATTCATCTTCCTCTGTAGGATCCCCAGGTCTGGAAACCGTTTGGTAGCATTTGTATGATACTCTCACCATAAGAGACTGCTAAGGCTTTCTCTGTCTGCTTACTTGACAAAGCTTAATCAACCAAATCCTGATTTCCAACTTGCACAGATAATCAGGAAATATTTGTTTTTCCCATGGTGGAATTCTATCCTGGGTAAGACCAGATAACACCACAGGTCGCCTTTGTTGGATTCTCCAAATATCCAAGGTACGCCTGTGGAATCACCGACTGTACCTTGTGAGCATCATATCCCCACCGGATGGTCTTTGGAGAAGACCACTGCCACCTGGGTTAAGCCTTATCACTCAGAATGGTTAGTTTCCCTCTTACAAGCTTTCATCCCCAACTCACACTTAGGTGCATTGTAGCTCAGGGCCAGTATCACACCTGCTGGTGTCCTCGGGCACACAGGGTCATATAAATTAATGTAAATTCTAATCCCATAGGCCTCTGGGTTGTCACAACTAGGCATCTAGTTGGAGGCATCACAAATTCTGCTTTACTCACTCCCTTCATTCTCCATGCAGTCTTCCTGGTAGTGGAATCCTAGGGGAAACATGATGGGACAACAGGAAGATTCACCTCCTTGAGTCTTCATAAGATAACCAAGGCCAACAGTACTCCCTAAAGCCCACCTTGCTGGCTTGCAAGCACCTTGTAGGTCTGGAGTATTTCTTCCAAAAACGTAAGATGTCTCCCGGGTCAGGGCACTGTAGCACCACTGGAGGTCTGCTGTCGCATCCCCCCCAGCCGGCCCAAGGACTACAGGGCTGATATGCTATGTGGCACCAATCACACCACCTCTGCCATTTTTTTCCTTTCCCCTTAATCAGCCCGAAGTTTCTGCCTTTAGAATCTTCTTGCTTAATTCCACTAGCCCTTTTTCCCTTGCAGGTTGAACAGTATGCCAAATTCACAAACCCCTTGGGCATGTGATTTGTGAGTTGTTAGGTGGCTGGTTGGGGAGATGATGTTTTACCCCCTTTTATTGCTCTCTGCATAGGCAGTGGCCATCATGAACAGCCAGTATCTGTAAGGCTTCCTGATTTTTTCATAAGGTTTATGCTGAAGTTGTCTGTGGCCAGAAGATTAACCCTCTGGCCTTCATATCTCAAGCTATACTCTCAGGTACAGCAACCGAACATGACTTCCTCCACGTTAGTTGTGCTGCGCTAATACATTTTCTGGTGTAAGGTGACTTAGTCCGTCCGGTTCACGCACTCTAATTGGCTTGGGTGTATTGGACCTACCTGCTGCTCGGGGTTGGCCGTGCATTGAAGACTCCATTGCCAGGTCAAGAGCCCTAGCTGGTCTCTTAGTCCCTGTAAGGACGTTGCTCACTGGGTCTATACCCTTCTGGGGTTTTGCTGTGCTGAAGGCAGAAGAGCCAACACCACCCATCATCCATCAGCGTGGCTAGTAGTCACCTATTACTGAATGCATTCAAGCAGCGCTCAAAGAATGGTGGGTTACTTAGCAGTAACCGTCCTTCTTTGAGATGAGCTACTCAGATCCATTCAGGTACCTCCCCTCTGTCCCTGCATCTGGAGTTGGAGACTCCTAGGAACTGGGGAGGGGTTGGGAGGTGGCCATATAAATAGCCACTGGGTGGCATGGGGGGTGGTGGCTGCCTGCCCTCTCCTGACAGGCTAGGACAAAAGTTTTTTCTGACCAATCCGGTGCTCTGGCATGGAGACATCTATTACTGAATGGATCCGAGCAGCCCATCTCGAGGAAGGACAATTACTGGTAAGTAACCTACCATTTTTACCCTTTAACTAATTCAGACAGATTTGAAACAAACAGAGTAGCAATTCACAAATAAACAGTGTAACCCCCCTGGGGTTTTAAGGAGTGTGGTTCCTTTAAATCTTTGCCCTGTGGGAGAGGTTTGTGGAGCTGAGGAGGGGGGCTGGAGCCGAAGGTCCTGGGAAGGAAGCAGAGGGAGAGGCCCTGCCTGAAGCCAGGGAAGATAGAGTGGCTGACCTGGGATGCCAGGCCAGCACCCACAGAAGGACACCATGCTGGGGAGCATTGTCCAAGGACAGAGCGGGATCCAATAACTGGCCATCTGGAGCTGTGGGGCCATGAGTACAGCACCTGGAACTCAGGGAGAGGCTGTAGTTAGTTATGTGGGGAGGTTGTCGCTCTGGGTTTTTGGAGAGCAGCAGAAGAGGCATCAGAGGGTTTTCTTTTGCTGGGAAAGTGCTGGCGCCAAAGACTAGGAGCTGCTGGACTGAACACTGAACTGGAGCTGTGCTGGGACTCATGGTGCAAAAACAGAGCTCACATCTGCCTCCAGCCTGCTGCACTGTTGGGCCTTACAGGGCCCTGTGCTAGCTGTTACTCAATGTTACTGCTGCCCCATCTCACCTGTTGGTTTCCCCTATCCACCTCTGTAAATAAACCTTCCCCATTCCAATAATCCCTGTGCTATCCCAGTGTGTGTGTGGTCACTCTGGGGATTTGGAACAGGTGCCCTCTTCTCTGTCCAGAGCCGCCTACAAGGCAGACTCTATCTGGCCAAGTGGGTGTTACACTAGTATTTTATATCTCTCTTTAGCAGAATTACAGATATTTACAGATATATAGTATTTAAAGCAGCCATTATGCTAAAATGTAAAGAGAAAGCAGGGGAGTGCCTATATTAAGCGCTGAGAGGGATTTCTCAAATGAAGAGAAAGAGTTGTTCTTAGGTACAGTAATGGAGTAGACTGAATACTCAAAAGACTGTTTAATTGGTATATGCATAAATGGCATGAATATGACATGCAAAATAGACTGGGATACACATAGATGTAATCATGGAAGGTGAAATACACGTAAGTGTCACAGCTCAGGGCCACCATACCTGTGTTTCTCCTCAGTTGCCCATCAGAGTTACGTACCTTTTTCTGGCTCCCTGATCACCACATTTCTTGGGTAGAGACATTTTTCTCTCTCCCTTCTCCCTAGTTCCCTGCCTTCGCTGTTTTAATCCCACCAGAGACAGGTTGCCCAACCAGGTCGCCTTGCTTTTTCTTCAGAGATTAGGAGCCATGTGACTGCACACAGTTATCATTACCACACAGCTCGTTTTACACAAGTCTGTTTTATTCCTAAGGCAAATGCACTAAAGGGAAGACACATTACAAACAATAAAATAGCCAGCACAGACATCAATAAAAGCACCACAGATCACGCAAATGCTAACATGGGCTTTGGCAGGAGCTTCCTTAAACATTCCACAAAAAAGGTTTCCCTCTGGTTCAAGGTTCACATTTTCAGCTCAAAATAAGCAAACTTGTAACACAGAGTCTATCATTTATACAGGTCAGGGGTCTTTGATATGAAGGTTCTGAGTGAAGATAATTAGGCATAGTGTTTTCCTTCCTAGCTTAGCTACCCATTCCTTCCTAGCTTACCTTTAAAAAAATGAGCCATTTGTATTCCCTTATCCCCAGGTACTTCTTAGGAAATCCACTTCATATGTATCATTCCAAAAAGCCCATTTAAGTTCCTAACATCTTCCAGAGACTGCATTACTCGGTCTCCTCAAGAAGTTGCATACAATCTCACAACAACACATACACAATTGCTTTTTTTTAATACAATGGGACCCAGAGGTATTAAATCTATTTCAGTAAGGTTTCACTTAAATTAGCCTCTCAAAGTAAGGACAACGTAGAAATGGAAGAATTAAAAGTGTCTGTGAAAGACAACAAAGGAACAATTCCAGTGTTGGGATAGTACACAACAACACCTGGGAAAAATGATAAAAAAAATGATAAAAAATGATTAAAAAAAAAAAGTGGTACAGTGCGGCAAGCAACAAGACTTTTACCACACACATATGACATTCTTGGTGTCATTGGCTATGTCTACATTACAAAAGATAGTTTGAATTAATTAATTTTAACAAACTAATTTGACTTTAAGTCAAAGTTATTAATTTGAATTAGAGTCTTCACTAGAATCCTAATTTGAATTAAATTAGGATTTATTAATTTGAGTTAGGGAGTCTACATTAGACTGTCTAACTTAAATTGGAAGAGCTGCAGGGCAAGAAGGGAGCCATGTTTCCCTGGGACAAGAGAGCCTCTGGGGCTCTCTGGAGAGGGAATCCCAGGAGAAGGACAGGGAAGCCTTGGAAAAGTGGCTGCAGGGGCTCCCCTATACAAGGAGCCCTGGAGAAGTCATCACTGGGGCTTCCCTATTGGAGAAGCCCCCACAGAAGACAGCCACAAGCACTGCCTGGATGGGGGAGTTCCTGGCTGGCAGGATGCTTTTCCTGCTATCCGGCAGGATACCCTGCAGGGCACTTTCCTTGCCAGCTGGCAGGATTCTCCGCGGGGTGCTTCACCACCAGCTGGCATGATTCCTCGCGGAGTGCCTTCCAAACCAGCCAGTGGGGAAAGCATCCCACAAGGGAACCATGCTGGTGAGGGGAAAGTGCCCTGCAGGGAATCCTTGCCTGTTAGCAGGGAAGGCAAACTGCCAGCCAGGGACTCTTCTATCCGGGGAGTGTTGGCAGCTGTCTTCACTGGCACTCCTGGGACAGGGGAACATCTCAGTCTCCCCTGTCTGAGGAGTGTTGGGAAAGACTGCCACCAGTAGCACCCGGGACAGGGGTGCACTGGGGAAGAGAGTGTTGGTGGCTCTCTTCTCTGGGAGCCCTGGAGGCTCCCCTGTGCCTGAGGAGCCCTGGAACCATTTCTAGGGGTTCCCTGGTCTGGAGGGGGGTGCATCCCCAGACAGGGAAGCCTGACAGCTGTTTCTCCAGGGCTTCCCTTTCCAGGAAGCCCAGAGGATCCCTTCTCCTGTGGAACCGCAGCTTCCCGGCAGAAGGGAACTGTGTTCCCTTCTCCTGGGGACCTGCGGCTCCCTTCTGGCTATGAACCACAGGTCTGGGGAGAAGGGAGCCACTGAAGCAGTATGTGGCTCCCCAGCAAAAGGGAGCCACAGAGGGCTCCCTTGTCCCAAGCCAGGAAGCCCATTTAATTTGAATAAACACCATTCCTCAGCTAAAATAGGGATTTTTTAATTAATAACTCCTAATTAAGAATTAATTTGAAGTAAAAGGAGGTTTTATTAACTCGAATTAGCGCTTCCTAATTTTGAATTAAGGAAATGCTGAATTCGACTTAATGAAGTGCCTCCATGGGCAGGGTGGGTTATTGCAAATTAGATCTCCTTAATTTGAAATAAGTAGTAAGTGTAGCTGCATCCATTAAGAGTATGTACACCACAGAGAGACACACAGAAAAAAAAACACAACCGGGCACCCAGGGAATGTGCCCTGAATCCCAACGCTGGTGCCCCGGATCCGGTGGGACCACCCCTCTCCTGGTCTCTGGCCCAATCAGGCCAGAGATCCGGGGCCCAGCCGCCGGCGGCAGCAGCAATCCCATCCCTGGCCAGGGATCCGGCGACCAGCTGCCCATGGCAGTGGCAGCCCCGTCCCCAGCTGGGGATCAGGGGCCTGGCCGGCTGCGGTGGCCCTGGCCATGGCAGGGAATCCGGGTACCGGCCTTCCACAGCCACGGCGGGGAATCCAGGGTCCGGCTGCCCGCAGCGGTGGTGGCCCTGTTCCCAGCCAGGGGTGCAGGACCCAGCCACCCACGGCCGCTTCTAGCCCCATCCCCAGGCGGGGATGCGGGACCCAGCCATTCGCGGCTGCTTCCATCCCCAGCCCCGGCCAGGGATCTGGGACCCGGCCAAATTCAGGCACTTCCAGCTTCTTCCCCAGCTGGGGATCCGGGGCCTGGCCACCGTGACCACTTCCAGCCCTGTCCCCAGCTAGGGATGCAGGGCTTTGCCGCCTGTGGCGGCGCAGTGGCTTCCAGCCCTGGCCCCGGCCAGGTGGCGGGGCCTGCGGGCTGGAGGTGGGGCCTGTGGGCCAGGGGCAGGGCCTGGGCCCGTGCCCCGGGTCCCTCCCCGGGGCAGCAGTGCCCCTGTCTCTTGGTAACATACATGTACATGCAAAACCTGTAATACATGTTACATGAAAAGTTTCACAACCTTGAAGAAACAGGCTTGAAGAGGAATTGTAAAAAAAAGAGAACAAATGGAATAATTCAAAGAACAGAAGAACCAACAGATTGCATTAATCTTTTAGTAATTGCACAAGAGTAAAAACTTGGGGATTACATAGGACCTGAGGTCTAGAACAACAACTTTGGAAGAGAACACTTCCACTTGCCCACAGGGAGGAAACTTATCTGAAATGGCAGGAGCCAAAATTATCACCAGATTAGATGTATCAGGTGGATTTTGGCAGATCTGCTTGGACACTGAGTGGTCCAAGATCTGTAATTTCAACAACCATTTGGCAAAGAATGCTTTCTAAGACCCTTTCAGAATATGTTTGGCTTCAGAAGCGTGTTACTGTACAATAGGCTGGATCCACAAATGCTTTTTTTCAGTCATGAAGGAGTTCATTAATGCTATATTAATTTGGGATAGCATTGTCATGGAACATCAAGAATAACAGAAAAGAGTACTGGAATTCTAGGAACTTTGCAAGATCTAATACTTTCAAACTGAATAAAGCCAAATATCAATTTCAGACAATGGAAATGAAATACTTAAAAGAGGAAAACCTCCAAGGGAATCTTGCTTGATGAATCAAAATCAAACAGTGCTAAACATCCTGAGACCTGAAGATAAGAAAGGAATTTGAAGGCATATTCAGCAAATTTCCAAAGGGATAGCCATGCTAGTGTAGACTCCATGTTCAGCAAATACAGACCTAACTGTAATGCCTGCAGAACTCAACTAAGCCATCTCTTCCACAAGGGCACTGCATGGATGCCTGAGCATGAAAAAGATTTAAAGCATTTTGACATCAGATCCAGTTCTGTAATTTTTTGGCCCATTGAAAGTCATCATGCTCTCCACAGATTCTTTGAAAGGAGAGAGTACAAGTACAGTGTCATGGAATTGATTGGCTTCGTTTAGGGCTATGACAGTAGCAGACAGTAGGCATAAATTAAAAAAAAAGGGGGGGGGCAATCTGGCATATGCAAGTAGAAGATTCTATGGCTTTTCCTATGATCATAGTCTCAAAGCAGATATTGATCACAAACTATTAACAGCAATACCCCAAAAGAAACTTTGAAAAGCATGATTGTATTTGCTCATCATGGAATTTCAAGAACAGTGAACAGTAGGCCACAGCTTAAGCAGAGGCAATTCCTGGACTTTGCTAAAATGTACAACTTTCATCAAGAAACATCTGATCCCAGATATCCTGAAGTCAACATATTAGCAATTAGTGGAATGTACAGTACGTATAGTGAAGAACTTGTTCAAAAAAACATGATGTAAACGAATCATATTTAGCGCTGCTCAGCTTCAGAGCTACATTGCTGCCTTATGGAAAGTCATCTGCTGAACTTCTACAACAGACATATAAATACTTGATTATCAGATGTGAGGCAAAAAGCATAACTAAGGGGTCTGTGATAGTGAGAAAAAAGCTTGGACATTATGGTTAGACAGAATTCTACTGTAAGGGACCCAGACTTCTGCAGATTAAAAAAAAAAAAGACTTGGTGAGAATTTGGCAGGATGGGCACTTGCCAGTCAAAACTACTTTGAGCAAAGAAATGTCACTTTGCTCATACTCAGTGATCACAGGTGAAGGCGAAGTCTTGATGATAGTGTCATTAGCATCTGTTCAAGATATCTGACAACTTGGCCCAGAGAAGTGTACTGACAGCAGACATACATGGTAGAAGCAATTCATAGGCTGACCCTCTTAGTAACCCCGAGACTTAACAGTCTGATACAGACAAGAATTACTGAAATGCCCTTAGATAATTATTGAGACTTATAAGGTTTGTGTTTAAGAAACCTGAAGAATTATTGTAGCTCTAATAGTTTAAGTGTTTTAAATGTGAAAACGCTTCTAAAAAGGAACAATATGTTACAGAGTAAGTCCTCCAGGAAGTTCAGAAATGCCATGCTTTCTATAAACACTAGATGCAATCTTTCATTTGCTGGGATATGTATCCTTTTGGGTCAGAAACAAGAAAAATGAAGGACAGGGCAGTCATAGGGTGCAGCTTCACAGAGTAGTAAAGTTTGGTTACCTTATCGCTGTACATAATCTCTGTTCATAATAAAGAGTTTGTTTTGACACAAGTCTGCTTGTCAGCAAAGTAATACAAGGTCCTGAGCTTTCTTAGCTACTTACTTTTTTTATATACTTCTCCTATAACCCTAATAATTATACCTAATGGAGAATCATTTTACTCTTACGATTTACATTTAATGCAGTACTGGTAAACGTGACCTTCACATATTTCAATCAACACCTTGTGACCCAAACCATTTGGATTGTTTTTGTATTCCATTTGTTTGTTATTCTGATTAATTTGATTCCCTTTAACTGTTAAAACTAGATAATTTGATCTGGAAATGATGTGACACTTCCATTAAGAACTGAACCTCTCACACATATTGTATTGTATAACATAAAAAATAGATCTGTCTTACACATGTTCTCAGTGCACAATGACACCAAAGCAATGAAACAGGAAAATAAAATTGTTGTAATGCAATGAGTGTGTAATGAATGTTCAACAGCAATATTATAAAAGTGTTAATAATTGTTTAATAGATACGAAGGTTTATGATTTACATCAAACAGGTCAATTCCATTTATCACTATGTGCTTCAATGCCAATGAAAACACAACAATGAAGACAATTTATTTGACTTCATTGAATTAACTACTGAGCTCTAATACCCTGCTGTTCTAGCTCTCCTAATATGTTTGTGTCAGGTTGCCACTAAGTCCCTGATATTTTTGTATATTGTTGTAATGTTGCATTGACACTATATTTATTCATAGACCACTGACCACTGGCCTCTCTCTAGTCTATCCAAACTGATAACTTATTAGAGGTCTGTCTTCATGTATGTAAATCACAGAAAGTTTGCAGGTACTTTGAATTTGTGCTTTCCTTAAGGCAGCACTAGATTTACTCTGAGAGCCTTATATACATTAATTGACTAAAATGATGACGACGACGACGACAACATGTATTTATGAGTTGCCTATAAAGGTCCAGAAAATACAGCGTTAAGGTTGAGGTGCAAATGCAAAATAGCCAGAAAACCATAAAATCTCTAACATGGTGAAAACAACTAGGGCATCTAATCTAACTAAGGTAAAATTCATAGGTGATGTAAAGTCTTCTGTACTTCCCTTGTTAATTATGATCATCTTATATAGCTAGGGGATGGGGGACAGAGGAGTAGCAGAAAATGATGCAACCAGAAGATGTGAGACACTGTAAGATAAAATAGGGAAGTTGGCCAATTTTCACTGTAACCTTTCTTTACTTCCTCATAGTTCTTTCTTTTCCTGCAACAACCTTACCCAGCTATTCCATTGTTCAACAATTTATAGTTATAAATACTTGAACCCACATAGAAAGAGTAACTTATACTACCTTGTGGACCTGACACTAATGAAATAACTTTTTTTTTTTTTCAAACAACCGGCCTCTACACATCAGAAAGGGTCTCAACTGACCTCTCTATTGAACCTGGAAGATCAAGGTGATGGTGGCAAAGGTCAGTATAGACTTAGCCAGAGACAGAGATAAGACAAATTGCTAGTGATCATTAAATTTTCAGGATTAAAGATTGGGATTAGAATGTGATTTTAAATCACAGTCCTGAATGGTACTGAATAGGAACTCTGTAGGTTATGATACTTCCTAAGGCACACATTCGGTGCACCCTCCTTTAGGAAATGTGTTGTGGGACTGCAAGGAGGCACTTAGTGGGATGATGCTCTCGAACACAGTGAGCAAAGAAAGAGTAGCAAGTAGAAAAATTCTTGCAGTAATGTAGAAAGGTTTGAATATGTAGAAAGGAACAATGGGAGTTCTTCTGTTCCCGGTCCAGGGCTACAGTGTATGGGGGAGAAGAGAGTTGTTGCTTGAAGCATGCTTGGGAAGATTCGGTTGGTCAAAGAAGGTGGGTGTGATGATATTAGAGGTGAGGGGAGAGTTACTGGCACATCTACAGTGAATTTTGGAATGATTCTTCCAGCTGAGTCAACAGACTTGGGATTGCACTCTAAAAATAGCTGTAGAGACAGAGCTTTGAAGTTGCAAGGAAGGTTGGAATTCGGGCTCTGAAACCCTGAAACCAGGAAGCAGGGACTGAGACCCAAGCCCTAGGTGCAGCCTGAGCCACAACTTCAAAGTGAAATCAGTAGAGGTATATGCAGAGCACTAGTATGAGCCTTTCTAGATCAAGTTTGTTGACTTAGCTAATTTAGTAATTGCTTCAAAATGATGTGTAGATATACCCTCAGAGAGATGTTAGAAAGTATTAATCTGTATATTTAGGCATTGGGCACCAGGAATATTGTCCTGTTGCTTTGGAAGAGATATAGGTAACTCCCTTAAGGAATCTAGTCCTGTTTCTGATTCCTAATCAGTTCTGATTCTGATGGAGGATTTGGCTCTACTAAGATAAAGATACAGCTCTGTGGTTAAGTGTAGAGTCATTCCTAGGAGTTAACTCTTTGCCTCTGAAAGAGAGGGGTTAATGCTGAGGTAGAAGCATATGACCTGTGATGTGGGAACCATTCAACCAACCTCAGGTGGGCCCCAATAGATAGTCACAAATTAGTGGCTCCTTCCCTGCACCTGGATTAGCAAGTATGAGACAAAATGAAACAAAAAGGATGGCACATGACCTCTATCTTTGCCTTACAAAAAGGGAAACTGTCCTTGAAATTATTTTTAGAACCCTCTCTGCTCAACATCCTGGGCCTCATATACTTTAAATGAATGAGGGACAAATTGTCTAATTTCCTCCAAAAATATGTTAATTTTCCCTAATTTCACCACCTCGAAAAATTTCTGTTTTTGTGAATATTTAACATTTTTTTTTGTAATACATGTGCAAAACCTGACATGGATCTGTCTTCACTCATATATATGTTAGCATGCTAATAACGTGGGACATTAATTATTTTTAAAATATGTGTTTAGAAGAAGAACCAATCACGAACATCTCCCATCTCTCAAATGAACATGAGTAATATTTCAGTCCAATTGATTATATTCATGCAATCATATGATGAGTATGTTTTGTGTGCGTGTGCATTTGCATATAAGTAACAGCTGTGTGCTTTCTGGTATCAGTCACCAGATGAAACACTATGATATAAAAACTGCTGCTCTTGAGCTAACATACATCTAACTCCACAAAGGGCTTTGAATCTCACTAGATGGCTTTATCTGTGGATACCTCAGACCCTGCCTACACTGCCACACTGGACCAGTGTCACATATACTATTGACATAATATAATTAGCATATCTCTCATTGATGTACTTACATCTGCACAGTTTGGCATCTTCATGACTCTCCATCAATGAGAGAGCATCTCCCGTTGATCTTGCCTTCTGCTTTTGGCAAGGTGGACTAATTGAGTTGATGGGAGAGCACTTTCCCATCGTCTGAGTGGATCTACATTCCCAGCAGTCCTAGGGAATCACAGAAGATTAGGGTTGGAGAAGACCTCAGGAGATGACTAAGTCATAGCCCCTGCTCAAAGCAGAACTAATCTCAACCAAATGATTTCAGCAAAGGCTTTGTCAAGCTGCATCTTACCGGGAAACTGGCACTGGGATTCAGGGCATGGGCCACATGTGCCCTGCGCAAGCTGTAGAGTTTTAAGGGACATTATAATCCAATAAGGAGGACAGCATATTCAGAGCTGTAATAGAAGTCTTTATTGAAAGAGAACTGAGAGAGAGAGAGAGGAGACAGACAGGTTTTCCTAGCACCTAAATGACTCTCCCATTTATCACTATGACAACCCCAATGACCCTAGGTAGTCCAAAACACCACATATTCCTCCCCCTCTAATGAACATCCCCTCCAGAATAAAGCCCTCCCCCCCAAAAAAAGAATAAGAACTAAACTAGGAGATGAGGGTAGACTGCCCCATCTCCGGCAAACCCCCGGGGAATTATTCTGCCCCATGAAGAGGGGGTCATCACTAGCTAAAGATCCAGCCAATGAGGAGGCCTTCTGTCATGAGGTGGATTACGGTGAACTTCCAGTGTGCCCCCCCCCACAAGGTGGTATTGGTGGTGGTGGGATCACAGGTACTGGGGAAGTAGCTAGAACCAGAGAGGATGTTGTGTCCGGTTGGTCCAGGAAGGCTGAAGGCATTGAAGGGGTGGCTGGAGCAGGAGAGACAGAAATAGTAGTGTCATGCTCTGATGTTGTATCATCAGTAAGGGTGAAGTCAGATATGTCTGCTGGAGATGCATCTTCTGGGTGGATATGATGGAGAAGCAGCTGATCTAAATGCCGTCGCCAAACTAGGCTACTCGCTGTCTGGACAGAGTAGGAAACAGGTCCTGTATGGGCAATGACCATTGCTGGGACCCATTTAGCTCCTGAAGCATAGTTTCGAGCAAGAACTGGCTGTCCAATACTGAAGGTGCGGGCCTTTGTGCATGGTGAATGTCTGCTAACCTGGTCCTGCTGTTGGCGTTGAACCACTTGCCGTGTGTCTCGTGGTTTCAACAAATCAAAGCAAGAGCGCAACTGCTGTCCCATCATAAGAAAAGCTGGAGATGCCTTAGTTGTAGCCTGTGGAATGTTTCTGTAGGACAACAAGAAGTTGTCCAGACACTTATGAAGAGGTGAACGTCCCTTTGCAGATTTCAGAGCTTGCTTCATAGTCTGTACAAACCTTTCAGCAAGTCCATTGGTGGAAGGATGATACGGTGCTGACCTGATGTGAGGTATTCCATTGGCCTTCATAAAAGATTCAAAATCCTGAGAAACAAATTGTGGTTCATTGTCATTCACCAGCTGTTCTGGAAGACCGTAATGACTAAAAAAGCCATGCAGGGTCTGAATAGTGGCTTCCGTAGTAGTGGATTGCATTACAGAGACTTCTGGCCATTTTGAATGGGCATCCACAGCCATTAAAAACATACATCCTTCAAATGGGCCAGTAAAATCAACATGGATACATTGCCATGGCCTTTCGGGCCAATCCCATGGGTGAAGAGGTGCCAACTGAGGTGCATTCCAGACGCTCTGGCATGAGGTACAAGCCCTAGCTGTTTCTTCAATGGCCCTGTCTAAGCCCGGCCACAAGAAATAGCTCCGTGCGATTTCTTTCATGTGCACTATGCCACAGTGACTTGAATGGAGCTATTCCAACAAACGTGGTCTTAATGAAGGTGGGATAATGACACGCATACCCCATAACAAACACCTGGATTGGGTCGATAACTCTGTCCTCCTAGACACATAGGGGTGGAGGTCAGGAGAGACCTGACAGTCAGGTAAGAACATTCCATGCATCACAAAATCCATAACTGGTGAGAGTACTGGGTCAACCCGTGTTGCTTTCTTCACTTAAGAAGTCATGACGGGTGTGTTTTCCACCTGTTCAAAGTAAAAGATTCCTTCCTGGCCCAGATCCTGATGCTGTGCCAGTAAGGGTAGCTTTGAAAGGCCATCAGCATTGCAATGCAAAGAGGATTGCCTGTACTTGATTTCATATGTGTATCCAGAAAGTATCAATGCCCATTGTTACATCCAACTAGCAGCCAAATGTGGGATGCCTGTGTGTGGCCCCAAAATTGATTTCAGGGGTCGATGGTCAGTGAGAAGTGTGAACTTCCATATGCCAAAAACAATGCTCAGTGCTTCGCGTTCAATTTGGGCAAGGAGCGTGAAGAAAAAGCAATAGGCCTCACCAGAAGGCATAAAATGTGACAATACAGCCCCAACTCCATAAGAGGAGGCATCACAAGCCAACTGTAGCGGCAAGGATGGGTCAAAATGTGTCAGAACCTTAGAGTTTACCAGTGAGCATTTAGCTTCATTAAATGCAACATCACAGGCTTCAGTCCAGTTCCAGTCCTCTTTTGGCCCCAGAAGCTCATATAGGGGTTTCAGGAGCATCACTAATTGTGGAATAAACTTGCCATAATAGTTTAATAAGCCTAAAAAAAGAGCGAAGTTGGCTTACGCTATGAGGTAGCGGAGCATCCACGATAGCCTTAACCTTGGCTGGAGACTTATGGAGACCATCAGCATCAATTATATGTCCTAAATATTCAACTGAGGGCTGGAAAAACTTACATTTGTCTCTGTGAACACATAGACCATACTCTTCCAGTCTTTGCAGAGTAGCTTCCAAGTTCGTAAGGTGTTCCTCCTCATTTTTGCCCATGACCAGGATGTCATCCAGATAGCACTGTACAAGTGATAAACCACTGAAAATCTGATCCATTGCCCTTTGGAACAAAGCTGGGGCTGAAGAAATGCCGAAAGGTAAACAACAGTATCTGTACAACACCTTATGTGTTACAGAGGTTGTTTCGAAATAAGAAATACCCTGTTCACATGACACACGGTTGTTTCGAAACAACGGCACCCATTGTTTCAAAACAATGGAATTGTTTCAAAACAACTTAAACCCCATGTGGGGACGAAACAATGTTGTTTCGAAACGATTGTTTTGAAACAATGCCGTCTGAACATGTTGTTTCAAAACAACAGTGATTTGTTTCGAAATAACTGTTGCCTGAAACTGCTATTTCACTTTGAGCTTTTTTCCTTAATTTGAATTAACAAACTGTCAATTTGAATTAAGTTATTTCGAAATAAGGCATTATTTCGATACAAGTTGTTTTGACACAACTTGTATTGAAATAATGCCTGTGTGTGAACACAGTCTTGGAGTCTAATCTGAACTAACTTACCAAACACGTTTTTCTGTTAAGGAACATACATGAATTTACATTTTTCTGATTACTATTTACAATAGGAAAAAAGAAGTAATGTTACAATCCCTTTACCTGCATTCTAGTAGTTTTTGGTTTTGTTGTTGTAGTTGTTTCCCACCTCAAACTGCTATCTCTGTGCTCAGACTCTTTAAAATTGATGTGTCTTGTCTGGAAGCTGGACTTAAAAGAGAAACTGGTGTCATTTAAAAAAAAAAACGAAACAACACTCACCACACCTTCAGCTCAAGTAAACTTTTAAACTCAGTGCTGAATTAAACAAGAATGTTCCATTTTGAACTTAGCTTTCTATTTGAAGTCTGGTTTCAATCCAATTTTAAAGAGTCTGTCAGCAGAGTAAGCATGACTTGAGTTGATAGCTTGATTCCTACAGGCTCTTCTGTTCTCAGTTCACCCCATGGAGATTTACTTGGACATAACACCAAACAGATATGTGGTAGACAGGACATTTGTTTGATTCTAAGTCGGATACTCTTGCTGTCCTGTCCACAATAGAGACAAAACTCAGTTGTGTATGTGTGGCCATAGCAGTAAGGGCAGAGTGACACACTGTTCAAAATGGTGTCCCCTGTGTAGCACGATCTTGCATGCACCAGGACTGTGAATGCACTGTACCCATATGTGGGTCATTACCATGCATGCACTGTGCCTGTGAGGCCACACTGGGTGAGGTGGTGAGAGCACATGCCATTCCCAGAAGACCAGAATATGCTGGATTCTGGAAGGGTATGTCTACACAGCACTTTTATTTTGAAATAACACTGGTTATTTTGAAATAAAAGATATTTGGTCCACATGACGTTTTCTTATTTCAAAAGGACAGATCCTATCCTTTTGAAATAAGAATTGCTGTTTCGAAACAGGTTAAACCCTGATTGTTTAGAAACAGCTGTTATTTTGAAATGGTTATTTTGAAATAAGGCCGTTTGGACATGTTGTTTCGAAACACCATTGTTTTGAAACAACTGTTTTGAAACAACATGTCCAAATGGCTTTATTTCAAAATAACCATTTTGAAATGATAGCTGTTTCAATAGCAGGCTTTCCCTTAATTCAAATTAACATTTTGTTCATTCGAATTAACTTATTTTGAAATAATGACTTTATTTCAAAATGAGTTATTTTGAAATCCTTATTTCAAAATAACGATGTGTGTGTAGACATAGCCGAACTGTTTGAGTCACTACATGATAAGTGATTTCTGCTTTTTGTCTTCATCCTCTTCAGAAAACAAACAAACAAACAAACAAACAAACAAAGACTGAACTCACTGGATATGGGTATGGAGAAAAGGGAAATAATGTAACTAATTTTTGCTGCCCACATAGTAACAGTGATGCTGGCTTTAGGCTTTAACTCACTTTACTCACCTCCTTCACACAAAATTCCAGGTAAACAAAACATCAGGCAGGCTTTCAAAGTGTTTGGCCATATGTTGATGTGGACACAACCACAATTCTATGATGGGTTGCAAGGTGATTATTCCATATGTGACAAAGCACTATCAGTAGTACCCTGTTCACAGATATGGCTGCAGTCTGAAGAAAGCTTCTGGAGTAGCTGTAGGCAATTATACACTTTCTGTTGGGTGGAGAATTATGATCACGTGAGTGATAATCACTGCAATAATGAGGTAATTGGGAGGAACAGGAGACAAGAGGCAACTCAGAAGAGAAGCTCAGAGGGTAAGTCTTGATTGAGAGGTGAAGGGTGCGGGGCAGTCACTCTCACTGCAAACCTTTATTGCAATGTTACTTTCTATGAAAAATATTAATACACATCTTGGTAAAAGGTAACCTGGTGCTTGTTTATGGTCCTGACTCCATGTGAACTGGAAAGCTGTTGTACTCAGGCATCCTCTATCACATGGCAGTTTATCTGGAAGTAATTATTCTCTTATCTGGGAAGATCTCAGAGGAACATATGTGAAGGAAGAAGATCAAGGCATCATGGATAACATGTTGCATTGAGTAGCGAGCTACAAAAAGGAGATGCAGAAAACACAAACAGAGAGACAAGCACTTCTGAGCAGCATCACACATTTCAAGAATTCATCAAGGAACACTCCCAGGTACAGCAGCAGCTCTTGCATAGTCTGGTGAGGGAACTTAAAATTTGAATGGTGGGCCTGGGGCTATGTAAGATGATCCCAAGGTATGACCCTTATGCCTTTTTACTAACCATTGATCACATGGCTGTTACTACCAGATGAGATAAGGGTGCATGGGTACAGTGGGAAGCCCTTACCTTGCCCACTCAGCTCAGATGACCTATGTTGCCCAACATGAACATCAGGACAAAGGGTGTGATTGAAGACTCCTATTTTGAACAGGGTAGAAAATTGTGCCAGCTGAGAAATAGGCCAAAAATTCAAGGAAGACAGATAGAACAGTGAAATACTTCTCAGGATATTTGTGCAGAAATTGTCAGACTGGGCCACTGGATAGAAGAAGCTGGTGGATGGAAAAAAGCTGCTGATGTTTGTGCCCCTGTCTAAGCAACTAGCCAGGAGAAATTCTAGAATGGATCATAAGCTATTACAAGACAGAATGCTGTAATAAACAAGTATAACTAAACTGCTGACAGGTAAACACAAAATGCCAGTGTATACCAACTTGATACGGGGGGGGACCCATTACCGTGCAACCGGTTTGCCCGCGAACCGGTTAACACACAGAAAACGGATGTCCCCCAAAGGCCCCACAGTAACACGCGGGTCCTGTTAACGCGCCTTGCATAAACGGGACTGTGTGTCACTGCCCCTGAGACGGGCCCCAGGCACCGGCCCAGGCCTCACTCCCCGGCCCCGCTTCTGTGCTGGAGTCTGAGCCAGCCTCAGGCACCTGCTGCCACCAGCCTGGCCCCGGATCCCCGGCTGGGGACATAGCAGGGAGTGGCAGCCGCGGCTGTGAGCGGCCAGACCTAGAACAGGGCTGAAAGTGACCGCCACTACCACCGTCTGCCATGTCCGCCGCTGGGGATCTGGGGCCAGGCTGGTGGCAGCAGGTGCCTGAGGCCGGCTCGGTCCCCAGCGCAGAAGCGGGGCCAGGGGCATGGCCCGCGTCTAGGGAGTGGGGCCTGGGCTGGTGCCCTGGGGAAGGCCTTCCAGTCCCGCTTACACACGGGTTGGTTTACCCGTGGTCACAGGGGGCTTGTCCCCCAACATCCGTGCGTAAACCAGTCCCCACTGTATTTCTTAAGTTGGGTATATCAGCAGATGTCCAACTACGAGAATGCCAGATAACTAATGGATGTATATGGTAATGAACTTAAGGTAAAAGAACCTAGTAACCTCTGGGAGAAGAGCACCACAACATTAATACGGTGAGGAAATACAGATACGGAAAAGAGGCTTATAGACATATATAAGGAAAAAGAGCAGAAGGTCTCTCTACTGAATATGCAGTAGGCATAGTGGGAATCAGCATAACATATTACAAAATTTCTATCCCAGCAGCATGACTGAGGAGTAGCTAGGATAAAACTCTCTAGTTATATAGTGAGGGAGGTGACTGGTGACTAACTCTTTGAATTTTTTAGTCAGGGACACTGAGTATATGAATGCTCAGATGATCCTTTTATATTAACTTTCCATGCTGGTTTAGATTGTTTCTGGCTTTTCTATTTGAGCTGAATAAAAATATTTAGGGATAGCAATCTCAATATCATTGTCTTCTTCTTACTCATTAAGGTTCCCAAATTAGTAGTATTTCTAATAACTCTGGACCTGATATTGAACTAGACCCTGCCAAATAGAGAGTAAATTGGGATTCTTAGTTATCAATACAAAATAGTGCATAGTGTGTAAATCAAGAAAGAACTCTAACAGTCTAAACTTTTTTTCTAAATTTAAAGCAACTTCCTGGCATCTCCAACCAACATGTCTGGGATCCCCCTTTCATAAATGCAAAAACCTACTCCCCTCTTTGCATCCTCAGTGAAGGATGAATGGAAGTTTTTGCTTTCTTCTTAAATTTTTCAAAATCATTGTTTTGTCTGAAATGTCAGAATGACTCCGCAGCTTACTCCCTGATGTGCTGGCACCATCGCCTTCACATCCTTATGTTGACAAATGTCTTCCAGTGTGTTGGCTAATACAGTGATTATTGTACATGTCAGTCAAGGCAGATGGGTGAATATATAACATTTCTGATCAAACCCTTGTCAACACTGTTTCCACTAAGATTTTAAAACATATTTTCCAGTCTATGTACAATTCCATAATATTATCCTTATGTATATCTTACAATAATTATGAAGATCAGTATGATATTAGCTTTTATTAGAAAACTCACTTGGCCCTCTTTGGATAAATACTATGAATGCAATGTTTTGGGCATACTGAGTTTGTTAAGGAACTTTCCTAGTTGGAACTGAGTAGTTCTTAGAGTCACATGGAGATACTATAATCCTGCAGAAGAGATCAGCCCATCAAGAAGAATGGACATTTCAGGCAACTGAACTCCACTTCCCATGAGGTACCACAGCAGCTCAAGGAGACAAAGATTATTGCCAAACCAATTTGAAACAAAATAGTTTGATTCATTTTGACAAACCAAAGTGTTTTGATTTGGTTCAAGCTGACCCGAAACATAATCTTTTGTTTTTATTTTCCAAATAGAAAACAAATTGTTTAGCATTTTTTTTTCCATACAAACCTTGGACTTTGCAGAAACTACATCTTCCATCAAAATATTTTGACAGAAAATTTGCAGTCAGCTGTAATGACCAGTAACGTCCAGAGCTGAAATGATTCAAGAGATGCTGAAAATATCTTTCAATGAGAGATTTAAAGAGCTAAATCTGTTTAGGTGATCAAAAGTAAGAATGAGGTGAATTAATTACAATCTAAGTACCTTCAGCACAAAAACTGGGTGTGAAGGTATGTTTAATCTAGCTGAGAAGGAATAAAAAGAACCAATAATTAGAAATGGAAGCCAGACATAGTTAAACTACAAATAAGGCACAAATGTAAACAGTAAATGAGATTAACTATTGGGGGAAACAACCTCCCAAGCAAAGTGGTGGATTCTCCATATCTCATTTTCTTCAAGTCAGGATCAGCTGCCTTTCTTGAATTTAGGATTTAGTAGAAAATATGTTGTTGGCTCAATACAATAGTTACTAGGTAAAATGTAAAGAACTGTGTATACAGGTTAGATTATATGATCTAATTGTGGCTTCTGGCTTTAAAACAATCATTTAAAAATAAGAAAATATTTTTGTAAATCTTTTAGCAAAAATATCTTCTCAGTTTCAGCCAACTATGGTTAGTTGGAAAAAAACAAAAAATGCTGGTGGAGGTGAGGATGGAGAGAAGAGACCCTTTTTTCATGAAAATTTTAGTAAAAAGTTCCTATTCTTCAAAAGCCAATTTTCAGATCCATCTTAGATGTTTTATGTTGATTATTGTATGCTAATTATTGTTATACTATAATGTTCAGGCTACACTAAGTACTTATCCAATATTATAAAAGGGGACAATTTCTGTTCTTAAGACGACACAATCTAAGGAGAGCAAGCCAAAGGTAGGGAGAAGGGAACAATAATAGGCAGTTCCTACAGAAATCAGGTTTCTTCTTCCTAAGGAACACATGAGAAGGAGTGAGGGACTCAACTGTGATCAGATTAAAAGCCTTATATGTATGGGACTGAAGGGAGGGAGAGAGTCGGAGGGCAGGCCACAGTGGGGAGAAGGAGTAAAGCAGGAAGCAGTGGATAGGGGAAGGAGTCTGTAATGGGGAGGAGAAGAGGTTAAAGGAATGAGGAGAGTGGAGGACCATGCTGTATTACCTCAGTGGCAGCAACAGCTGGGGGTCTCCTGTTAAGCAGGCCTGTTGAACCCCCACCCTGACAAGCTCCAATGCTTCCTGTATCTGCACCGTCCTGATGAGTCCACCAAACCCAGACCTTCACCCCAATACCTGACACAGACCCCACCCTGCTGAGCACACAGCATCCAGACTCCTCCTATCCTTCTCATTCTGATCCCCCTGCTGAGCCCATTGCCTCTGCATCCAGAACCCCCAGCTAGCTCCTGTGCATCCAGATATCCCACTGAGCCTCACACAGCCACATTGCCCCAAAGGTCCCTCTCACCTCACACCTGAATCTCCCAGCATGAAGCCCATCTACACTTGGATCTTGCCTGGATTAAGCCTGCCCACCATACCTGGCACATCTGATTTGGAGAAGCAGAGCCCCAGGGTGTTTCTGGGGCAGGTCCAGCCCTTGCACAATGTCAGGGTTGACTGAAGTCTCACCATCTGATCCCCACCCAGGGGGTGGGGATGTAGCCAGAGGTTTTTTTCATCTTTATTTTTATAAAATCTGTTAGAGAAAATGGTCAGGTAGGAAGCTTCTAGAAAAGCTTTAAAAGGTGTTTTTGAAGCATTCTGAAAGTAATAATTGGTTCATCAGGTTATTCAAAGAGTGGTGTTACTATTAAGATATGCTGTAATACTTTAAAACAATAATTAGTTTTGGAACAAGAGTGTTACTTACATAAGAATCACTAAATGAATCTGACATTGGCAATTAGAAATAACTCTTTTCTCTATTCATATCTAGCCCCTCCCTTCTCTGTTCATTCCTAGATCCTCCCTTCTCTGTTCATTCCTAGCCCACCACACATAGGTGACCTATAGAAGAACTGTCTCCTGAATATGACCTATTTCCTACCCACTTTTATGTTCTCTTTCCTTTTTTACATGACCTCGCCTCTAACTCCTCCCCTACCCAGTTGCTATATTTTATGTAAATCTGGCAGCTGGCAGGTTGAGTTTTGTTCTATCTGAGATGTAGTAGAAGAGGGAAGAGCTGAAGAAAAAGGCTTCAGGACAAGAACAACATTGGACAAGTAGAAGCATTGCTAAAACTAAGGGTACACCTTGGCTTTGGACAACCAGGCTAGGTGAGTTCCTGCTGTGCCCAGGCCAGGCTTTAGACAACCAAACTAACTGAGTTCTCACTCTGTGTCTAAGTAAAAGGTAACCTTAATTGCTGGCAGAAGATGTTCCTTGGCTTTGGACAACTGGGTTAACTGAATCCCTGATCTGTGCCAAAGGTAATCCTAATGTCAGGAAGCTACACAGGTACCTCTGGGCCACAGGCAAATGGGCTAACTGAGTACCCACTCTATGTCTGAACTTCAGATAATCCTTGTAGCTCCACAAATGCCTCTGGGCTGCAGGGAACCAGGGTAACTGATTTTCCAAGGCCTAAGGTAATCCTTGTGTCAGTTTTGATGTAGCAGAAGGTCCCCTGCAGATGAACAGAAGCACATCACGAGGCTTTGTAAGTTCTAACTCTGTATACATCCAAGGGATATATGGGTATGCTTGTCAATAAAGCAGAATGTGTGTAGAAAGAATGCAACCTTCTAGTACCCATTCAGCAACTGCCTGACCTAGCACTTACTGAATTAGATTATTAAGTTTATAATGATAATTATACAGTGATAAAATAATATTATCTTAGCAATTTATATTTTAATAGTTTATTGTTATGTAATATATCATTAGAAGACTATGAATGTATTATTGTTACAATATTTACTTCTAGCTCTCTCTGCTGAATGTAACCACTCACTTCTAAATAACCTTTATACTTATTTTCAAAGTATCACACATCAAAAGGCTGCCTTCATGCCTTTTCAAGGGAAGGCAAGTTGTCTGCCTGGAAATTTCAATAGTGTGGACCACAGTAAGAACAGTTTTTTAGAGGCAACTCTGTATTAAAAGAAATGGCCTCTGTAAAATCTTCTGGTAACAAGGAGGGCTGTAGGGTGGTCTCCAACCTCCATGCAGCCAGTGCTATACTCACCACTGCCATGCTGGAGCTGCCATATTTATTTATAAACAAAGTTTGCAGAGTTTTACAGAATTAAAAAAAAAAAGTGTGCAGAGATTTGGTGGGTTTTTTTGTTTTTGTTTTTGTGGGGGGGGGCACAGAATTACCTCAGGAGCAACAGCTACCCTTCATGATCTCAAGTCATTTCCTCGAGTATGGTGCTCAACTTGTGCTAATTTATGATTCTGACCCCTCAATAGAAGTTCATAATGGGGTACTTCAGAGTAGTGCCACACAGAATTCTGAATGTCCATGTTTGTTGACTTAGTTGAAAGCCTAAGGTCTAATTCAACAAAGCATCCTGTATTCAATGTGCATGGGCTCCCCAGTGCTTTTAAAGCACAGAATTTTGTGCTGATGTCTTGTTTCTGTGCTCCCCACAACTGGATACAGGGGGAGCAGATCCTCAACTTCCTGCACTATTGCAGCTGCAATTGTATACATCCCTTTCTTATACTCAGACACTAAGATCAGAAGGGACCAATATGATCATCTAGTCTGACTTCCCGCACACTGCAGGCCATAAAACCTCACCAACCCACTCCTACAATGAACCTCAAACCCATAACTGAGCTATTAAAGTCCTCAATTCATGATTTAAAGACTTTAATACAGAGAATTAACCAGCAAGTGAGCCAGTGAGCCATGCCCAATGCTACAGAGAAAGGCAAAAAAAACCAAACCACAGCGCCCAAGCCAACCTGTCCTGAGGGAAAATTCCTTCCCGACCCCAAATATGGTGACCAGTTAAACCTCAAGCAGGAGGGCAAGTCCACAGCAGCCAGGTTAAGAAGAACTTCTCTGTAATAACTCAGAACCCACTCCATCTAATGCCCCTTCCCAGGTAACTATCATATCCACCACCAGTAGTAAAAGACAGACAATGGCCAAGTTACATTGTACATCATATCATTCCCTCCATAAACTTATCAAGCTCAGTTTTGAAGGCACCTA
This sequence comes from Podocnemis expansa, assembly GCA_007922195.1. Taxonomy (NCBI): domain Eukaryota; kingdom Metazoa; phylum Chordata; order Testudines; family Podocnemididae; genus Podocnemis; species Podocnemis expansa. The sequence goes on from ML681992.1 coordinate 2,570,817, forward strand.
AGGTTTTTGCCCCCACTACTTCCTTTGGTAGACTATTCCAGAACTTTACTCCTCTGATGGTTAAGAATCTGCATCTAATTTCAAGCCTAAATTTTCTGAAGGACAGCTTGTATCCATTAGTTCTTGTGTCCACATTGGCACTGTATTCAAATAATTCCTTTCCCTCTCTTGTATTTATCCCTCTAATGTATTTATAAAGAACAATCATATTTCCTCTCAGCCTTCTTTTGGTCTGACTAAACAAACTAAGCACTTTAAGTCATCTGTCATAGGAAAGATTTTCCATTCCACGAATCATCCTTGTAGACCTTCTTTGCACCTGCTCCTGTTTGACTTCATCCTTCTTAAACATGGGTGACCAGAACTGTACACAATATTCCAAGTGAGGTCGCACCAGCGCCTTGTATAATGGTACTAACACCTCCCTATCTCTACTGGAAATACCTCTTCTGAAGCACTCCAGAACCACATTAGCTTTTTTCACTGCCACATCACATTGGCTACTCATTGTCATTCTGTGATCAACCAGTATGCCCAGGTCCTTCTCCCCCCCATCACTTCCAGCTGATGCATTCCCAACTTATAAGAAAAATTCCTGTTATTTGTCCCTAAGTGCATGACCTTGCGTTTCCCATTGTTGAATTTCATACTATTTCTAATACTCCACTTTACAAGGTCATCCAAATAATTCTGTATGCTATCCTGATCCTCCTCTGTATTGGCAATACCTCCCAGCTTGGTGTCGTCTGCGAACTTAATTAGCACATTTCCACTTTTTGTGCCAAGGTCAGTAACAAAAAGGTTGAATAAGATGGGTCCCAGGACCGATCCTTGGGGAATTCTACTAGTAACCGCCTTCCAGCTAGACAGTTCACCTTTCACTATGACCCTCTGTAATCTCCCCTTTAACCAGTTCTTTATCCACTTTTCTATTTTCATATTAATCCCCATTTCTCCTAATTTAACTAGGAATTCCTTGTGTGGAACTGTATCAAATGTGTTGCTGAGATCTAAGTAAATTAAGTCCACCGCATTCCCTTGATCCAAACAATCTGTTATTTCTCATTAGCTGCCCTACCTCTCTCCCCAATCTCACCATCACCCTCATTAAAGACAGAGGCAAAGTACTTATTTAAATATTCAGCCATGCCTAGATTATCCTTGATCTCTACCCCATCCTCAGTGTATAGTGGTCCAACTTCATCCTTCTGTGTTTTCTTTCTATTTATATGGCTGAAGAACCTTTTACTATTGGTTTTGATTCCCTTTGCAAGGTCTCACTATGCTTGGCTTTTGGCCTTCCTCACTTGATCCCTACATACTCTGACCTCTAAAAGGTAGCCCTCTTTTCCTATTCCTCCCATCTTCCCCTCCTTGTAGGCCTTGTGTTTCCTCCTAATCATATGTCTAAGATGTACATTCATCCAGCTTGCTTTAGAACCCATGCCTGATTTTTTTTTCCTTTTCTTTGGAATGCAGGCTTCAGATAGTTCCTGCAACTTTGTCTTGAAGCAGTTCCAAGCATTCTCAATGTTCATATCCATGAATTCTTTGGTCCAGTCCACTTCCTAGCTAATTCCCTTAGTTTTTTTTTTTGAAGTTAGCCCTTTTGAAGTCAGACTCTGATCACAGATTTATTTTTGCTTACCCTTCCATTCAATTTAAATTGGATTAGCTCATAGTCACTAGAGCCTAGGTTGTCCCCTACAACTAATTCTTCTATGAGGTCCTCACTACTGACTAATATTGAATCTAAGATTGCATCTCATCTTGTTGGTTTGGAGACTGCATGATGGAGAAATTCATCTGTTATCACCTCCAAGGAAGTTTGGGCCCTTTTATTGCTGCTAGCATGTATCCTCCAGTCTGTATCTGGGAAGTGATATTCTCCCATAATCACACAGTTCCTAGTAGTGTTTACTTCCTTAAAGGCAATAAAGAGTTCTCTATCCATGTCCAAATCAGATCCCGGTGGTCTGTAACACACCCCAAGCACTAATCCAGGAGTAACTCTAGTAGCTTTCTTCTCCAATGTGATTTTGAGCCAGATAGACTCTGTCCTGCTAATTCCATCACTCTGAATTTCTTTGCATTCTATTGCATCATTGATATATAATGCCACACCACCACCTTTGCCATTACATCTGTCTTTCCTAAAGAGCACATAGCCTTCAATGTCCATACACCAGTTGTGACTACTATTCCACCATGTTTCTGTTATCCTTATAATATCCAGTTTCAATTCCTCTACCAGTAGTTTGAGTTCCTCCATTTTATTACCTAGGCTTCTCACATTGGTATATAAACATTTTAGCATTTGTGCTCAGCTTTGCTCACATTCTTTACCCAATGTGGCCTTTTTTTACTGCTGCCAGCATTGCCCATCAGACCTGTATTTGTGCTTCCCACTTTTCTAACATCCATATTGCCTCCCGCATCTTTGTCTTTTCTGAATTTAGTTTCCTGCCCCTTAATGCTAGTATCAGGTATAGAGATTGTCCAAGCATCTCCCAACCATCTGTCCACACTCCCTAGTTGAAAGTTCTCTTAATCAGTTGAGCTAGCCTCCCTCCCAGAAGTCTGTTTCCCTTTCTACTCAGGTGTAGTCCATTCCAAGCAAACAGTTTTCATGAACACCTCCGAGTGCTCATACATCCCAAAGCCCTCCTTGTAACATCACTGCCTGAGCCATCTGTTAACTGCCAGAATCTTCTCACACTTGTGTCATCCTCTTCTAGGGACAGGCAGAATCCCACTGATCACCTGAACCTCCAGCTCCTTGAGAGTCCTCCAAAGCTGGCATAGTCTCCTTTGATACGTTCCAGTGAGAATCTAGCTATATTATTATTCGTACCCACATGAAGGGCAATCAGAGGATTCTTTCCTGCTCCCATTAGGATCCTCTTCAGCCTCAAATTCACATCATGTATCCTAGCTCCAGGTAAGCAGCATACCCTTCTGTTCTCAGGGTCACTTCTAGTTATAGGCCTGCCCGTCCTCCTCAGCAGAGAATCCCCAATACACTTGCCTTTTCCTGGCAACAGTGTGTTTCTCCAGTCTATCCTCAGTTCTTTCTGACTGGGAGTCATGGTGTCTACAGCTGCTGTTCCCAATCCTCTGCATCCACTCCTGAATGCTCCCTGGGCTCTTATTTATCTCCAGTGGCTCAACTTCTCTTTGAATGGGACTAGCTGCTCTCCTCTTCTTCCTCACACTCCCACCTTCAGTGTTCACCTGCTGGACTTCTTCATTTGCTAATTCAGCAAGCCTGTCACTGAGTTCTATTTCACCTTCACTAGCTGGTCTTTTTTTCTGCCACCTTCTCACAGTCATGTGTTTCCACTGCTCACTTTCCTCACCTAGCAGTCTCTTCTCAGAATTGGCTGCTCCTGTCTCCATATGCAGGTCTGAGTTTTTGTCTCCAGTCTCCTCATTCCTCTGCTCCATCAACTGTTCAAATCCCCTTCTAAACTCAGCCATAGTTGTCACCTGCATCTCCAACCCTCAGATTTTCTCCTCCAACAGCTCTATGATGCAGCACTTAATACAACCAAAATTCTTTGGGGTTACACCCTCCAAGATAATGTACATCCCACAGCTTCCACATCCTCTTATCTTCATTATCTCTTCTCTTGTTGAAATGACTTCTGCTCCTACCTCCATCTCTGCCATAAGTCTGTTGTCTCCCCCCTGTTAACAGCCCTGTTGTCTGCTCCTGCTGGTGCTATAGCTTGCTTGAGTGGCTGCCTTTATAGCTCCCCCAATAGGAAGGCTCCACCCCTAACTGGGGTCACCTGATCCTAACTCCCACTCAGCCCCTGCAAACTGAGAAGAAAGGAGAAAAGCCAGACCAGAAAACAAATACAAAACAGACAAGCAAACACACACAGCACTCCCAACTCCACAGAATTCCTTTACAGTCCCTAACTCCTTCTCAAACTCCCCTGTTAACAGCCCTGTTGCCTGCTCCTGGTGCTGCTTGTAGTAAAGACCAATGCATGTGACAAATGAGGCATAATGTTTTAACAATAATGGTAATTATTGAAGCAACTTACCAATTGTTCACATGGATTCTGTGTCACTGGCAATTTTCAAAATAAGATTGGATGCTTCCTTCTAAAGAGCTACTCCCTGCTTCAAACAGGAATTAATTTGTGGACATTATAAGATAGTACTTAAGTATATGCATAATTTAAATACATGAGTAGTCACACTGACTTCTCTAGGACTTCTGAAATGCCTAAGGAGACATATGTGCGTAAGTACCTTGCTGAATCAGGATCTTTTTGTCTGTTTCTATCTAAGTAAATGGGTCATTTTGAAAGACATTTGCTGACAATATGCTGAATTATTCATATAATATTGTTATCATTAGCAATCCTCATACAACATCAAAACACAAGGTTTTCTTTTTTTCATATTTCATGGAGGTTGATCAATGAGGCTCTTCAAATGTTATAAGAGTGAGAGCTCATTTGTTGGGTTTTGTTTGTTTGTTTTGTTTTTGGAGGCAAGTTAACTTTAATTTGATGCCCTAATAAGTTTAAGGAATGTCAGCATAATTTTAGTTGGTTTTTTTTTTCTGTATTAATATTTAGAGACCGAAGATAGGGAAAGGAAAGTGCCAAAATACAGTTCTTAAGCTTATCATGTTCCAGTGGATTTGAATTTTAGGTTGTTCATCTGTTCTTACTACCTTAATTCAAGAAGGGGGAAATGAGCTAGCCAAAAAATAATAATACTGGGCAAAGTCCATCCATGGAGTTATACCAGGAAAAAAAATCTGCCCCCAAAACTGCTGTGCTCATCTTTTCAGTTTTCATGATATTCAATAGCAGTTTCTACATCCTGAATTAATAGTTCTATTCTTTCAAATCTGGGTTCAATGGCAGAGAAAAAGAGGGATGATATAACTGAAGAATGAAATCACTAACATCCTAATGATCCAAGCTTACCTGATTTGCACTTAAGGTGACTGCAAAGCACACCATATAGCATGCAGTCACTGAGACTGAATAAGAATTTACCAGAAAACTGCATAAAAAACATCAGTGTAAGAATTTTTTATAGCTAACAGTAAAGGGTACCTCAATGTCTATTTCAAAGATGATTTGATGAATACAGAAAAGGTCAAACTAAAAATAACTAGACTGAATCAGTTATAAGTGTAGTAACATATGCCTTATTTAATAATGAACTCCAAATTTGTTCCACAGTTTAAGTAGTATCATGAATGCTAATTCTGACAGTAAAGGGTTATGAACTACCCATCTGCTCAAGTCTGGCACAAGGTCAGGCAGTTTTATAGCTAATGAAAACCCTGATGTGGATGATTGACAAGAGTGTGCTAGCTGAAAAAGGTGCTGAGGGATGCTGGTGCTTTCAAAATGACAGTGTCCTGAAACATGACTTATTACACTCCATTTGTCTATCATAATCCAAATGCTTATTGCTTACATCAACAGAACTTAGATTCAGGAGCACACATCAAACAGATCTTATACAAAAGCATTCTCTGAGAAAGCTGTTCTTGTATGATTCATGATGTTGATAATCAGCTGAAGATACCATATTTTGAATACATGATGGTACTTGGAAAACAATTCTCTCTCTTTCTAGGAAAAATGCATTATTGTTATATAAAATGCATTATTGTTATATCTTTGTAAGTCAAAGAAGGCAGAATGCAGTTAAAACCATTAAAGTTGACATTTTTAAGTTGTTTGAAAAATCTTTGTTCCTTTTATCTCCTACCCTGAACTTTTCTTTCCAACTTTCCCACATCATATGCATTAACTCACATCTATTTCTTTGCTTCTGAGATCTGAGTGCTAAACCTGTTTTTATTTCATTGGCAGTTTTTATCAGTGATGGGATGTATTTATGGAGCTTTCTGTAATTGTCACATGTCCTAGCTTCAGTAAGACAACCCAGGGTTTTTTCTTTCAGATTTTGATAAATATGCAGTGCCCTGATAGATATGCAGCAGATAATGGGTACTAAATTTTAATCTGGATAACAGCTTTTGAAGTATCTTCACTATTTGTGCCTTATGACATCTTTGGTATCCCTTCCTCTTCCCTGGAAATATATAGAAACTGTGCTCTTGTATCTACAGAATTACTGTGATTCAGCAAACTGTGTTTAAAAATATACCAAATGGCAATAAGAATGTAAAGTCTGGATTTGTTTTTAACCACATGGATCTTTTCCCCAGTCTGCAGAAAGTTGTTACACCAGAGGAGTTCATGCATGTAAAGAGTGCTTGGGGATGATCATCAGTGGTATAAGCAGGTAAGCTTCTGGAAGTAATTAAACAGCACCAGATTGCTCACATGAAGTGGGCAATCCAGAAAATATGTTGTGACACATGGGCCCCCATGCACCCTTATAGTGTGATTATATAGCATTGATGTTCACCTTTATAGTGTAACTGTGTATTATTTAATGCAAAGCATGTCATATAAAGTGTTCTGGAATGCTCATGACATTCTGAACATTATGGATAAGAGTATATTTCCTGTAATGTCATATGTATGATTATGAAGAAATGCTATGTAATATTCCTAAATATGTAGAGCCTTGCACAGATACAAAAATGTGGATCTGGATATGATCTGCATCCACTCAGTGTCAGTATTTTTCTGATCCACAATCCACAAGCCAAGTTTTATATGCATCCGTGCTTGAGCTTGGGACAGTTGTGTTAACATACTGGTCTTTGACTGGCTCATTCCCCACGTGGGCCCAACCAACTTTTTCCTTTTCTTGAATGTGCTTTTTGCATTGTGCTGTCAATCAGAGATTTCCTTGGCCAATGAAATCTCTTACAGCCCACCATGTGAACTGCAAACAAGAAAAGGAAAAGTGGGTGGGTCCTTTGTGGGGAATGAGCCAATCAAAGGCCAGTATTCTGACTGAGGGAGCCCAACCAAAGGTCAGCAAGCTGACTGACTGACAGTCTCAGATACTCTGACTGACAGACCACAACCAGAGCTGAGCTAGGATTGGCTGGAACGATTCCTTTGTGACCCTGTATGCTGCTGACTCAGATCATAGCAGCAGCTGCAGTGACCAATCACACCCTGGGCAGATAAAAATAGAATTTGCATCTGTGCTCCAATCTCCAACAAAGGGTCTACAGCTATCTGCATGCTCATCCGCAGATGCAGATACCCATGGCTCTGCAGGGGTCTACAAATATGTGTCTCACATGACGTGAGGCAGATTCAGGTAAATGCCAAAGGCAGAGATTGTAGTTCATGCTCTGCTAAGGCATGCATAAAACAGCCCAGCTCTTTCAAGTACAGTGGACTAGCCTAAGCAGCTGAAAAGGGGATATGCATTTGACTGAAATGGAGAAAATCATGCTGGATATTGCCAGCCACCTGATCACAGAGAAGGACTGTCCATAGTAGGGGAGGTCCTGGTGGAAAAGGAATCAGCTAGCTTGTTGTGTGCATTATCTGAGACTGTAGAGTTACTGAATTGTTAAATTCCGGAGGGGTAGCTGTGTTAGTCTAGTTCAACAAAAAAAGAGAAAGTAGTGTTTATAATAAATTTGTTAGTTTTTAAACATGCCATGGTACTGCTTTCTTGTTTTGAAGTGTTAAGCTTAATTTAGAATGTGATCTGCTTTTATTTCTTCCTGATCAAATTTAACCTGCCTTCCTCTGGCTTATAATCACCTAAAATCTTTCTGTACTTAATACTGCACTTTTTTTTTTTTTTTTGTATTTTATCTAAAACAGTGGAAGTAACTTTGCTGTTCGATACCAATTTCATAGATAAATTTATGGACACAAGCTTGCAAAGTCTGATGGGTAGTACTGAATTCTGTAAAATGGTTCCTCGGGTTGTATCTGGGACTGCAGGTGTTTTCTGGGACTGTGGGTGTTTTCTATTTCATCATTCCATGAGTGGCTGGACAGAAATGCTAACTTTCTATGTCAGGAACTTCTTGCTTGCAGGAGGCTCTGCGTGCGTTGACCCAGGAATGGTGCGGTTCACATATGGTGGCAGAGGGCAAGATTGTGCCCTGGATGTCACAGCTATACAGCAGAACAGATTGCAGAGGAGAATATCACATATGTCAAATAAAAACTTATTCATAGCCTAGTGCTTTTCTGGGAGGAGTCTATCATCATCTTCCTCAGTTTCCCCACTACATAGTGTCATTTGGATATGGACATGAACTGCAGAACTGAAACCTGAATCTGGATTTCCAATATCTCGAAGTTCAGAAAACTGTTCTGATTTGGAGTTTGGGTTCAAATAGAAGGCAGCTATGCAATTTTGGTCTTATTCAGATTTTGAAGTCTCTTAAAATTTAGAAGGGTTCCAGGCCAATGTTTGGTTGTAGGCTCAACTCTAGAATTTTTTCGCCTTTTCCACTCCAGGTGTTTTTTGGTTTTGTTTTGTTTTTGTTTTCCATTTCCCAGGCACTTACAGCCAAATCACAAATAGCATTTTGCACTGCTGTAGAGTGTATTCATATTCAGCCTTACAGCATAACTATATGAAAAGTGTGTCATAGAGGGTGTTTTTAGAATGCTTGTGACATGCTAAACATTAGAGTTATGGTGATATGTGTCCTAAACCATCATACATATATACATATATAAAACTCTTATGTCATATCTCCAAATGTGTGTCTCTCATGGCTTGAATAAATTCAAACACAAAACTGAGAATTCACACCTTGCAGAGGCATGGATTCAGGAACAATGTACTGGTCTGAATGCTTGATAAAGCAACACCCAGTTGACTCAATTGTGAGAAACTGGACCCATTGCTGGGCATGGCTGATAACCTGACCTGAGCAGGTGTCACAGTCATCTGTGGGTAAGATAACAGCACAGTTTAGGGATGTGAGTTACCTTTTAGGCTATGTCTACACTGGTAAATTAGTCTGGATTAAGGAGGCTTAATCTGGACTAATTTGCTTCCTGTCTACATGAGGCTTTGGTTAGTTTGAACTAGTTAGTTTGAATGCTAAATTCAAACTAACTGCTTATTTTGAACTTATTTCAAACTTTAGTTCAAACTAGCACGATGTAGTCATGCTAGTTGGAACTAATTAAGTTCGAACTAGTGGTTAGTTCAAACTAACCATGGATTTTTAGTTCAAACTAACTTTTAGTTTGAACTAGCCACACTTTTTTAGTTTGAACTAAAAAGTTAGTTCAAACTAAAAAAAAAGTGCAGCTAGTTTGAACTAAAAAGCTAGTTTGAACTAAAATATTTAGCTGGTTTGAACTAACTTCTAACTGCTTAGCTGAATCTCAGCAAGTCCGAACTAAGCAGTTAGGCATAGGCATAGCCTTTATTATTTGTAGCCAATGACTTTCTTCAGATTAGTCTCTTGATTTATATCATTCTGACTTATAATCACTTAAAATCTTGCTATGGTAAATGACCTAATTTGTCTGTATTATCTAAAACATTGCATGTGGGATTGAGTGTTTCTCAATACTTTGTTTGGAGTGACAGAGATGGTACATATCAATTTCTTTGGTCATTTGATGGACACAGCTTGGAGGGTGCCATAGTATAGAACAAGCATAACTCCAGACTGTTACAGGTAGGAACTTAGCTTAAAGGGATATGAGGCCTCTGATGGATTAATTTTTTCAGAAACCTTTCTGACCCAGCAACAGGAAATCTGTGGCACAAGTAAGAGAGAAGAAGATGTCTCACTAGCCTCAGTGCTTTAGGGCTTGTTTTTATAACTGAGGAAGTGGTTAGGCTTTGAGGTCCAGAAAACATCTCAGCTCTAGGCTTCATGTTGTCTTTATGGATGGGTAGAGATCTGTAAACAAGCATAAAGATCACATTGTACTCCTCAGCAAAATTGCTCATATGTCAGCTTATGTTCAAGCAATTTTTATTTGGCTGCAAATTAACTAACAGCTTATATTTGAATGTCTTCCTTCTTCTGGGCTTCAATGTCACTTCTTTTATATTATCAATTTTAAAAGGGATAGCCATGTTAGTCTAGTCCAGTGAAAAAACAACAAGGAGTTGTGTGGCACTTTAAGACTAACAGATTTATTTTTTGCATTAGCTTTCGTAGGAGAAGATCCCACTTCCTCAGATGCTTCGCAGATGGTTACACTGTCACTTCTTTTACACACCTAATAACTGCTGTTACATCCTTGTGGCACCATTCCTACCATTACAAAATTATCCATGACTCCTACATACTACTAATTCATCTATCAAACATTTTTTTTTATATAGGAAAAATTATTCCCCAGTATTCCACAAAACACTGTTAATAAGAAGTTAGAACAAGTGATAATTCTTCTGTCCCTGCTCACATTTAAAGTACCTTACTGCACTAATAGCTTGCTGAGTTACTACCTAATGTGGAAGGGGTAATAGAAACTATCCCTGAATATTTATCCTTGAATACTGCTATAGAAATTTTACTTTAAAAATCTTGTTAGAATTCTAGGAGAAAGGCATCTATCTTTCTCATGATACACTAGCATGGACCACTGCATCAATGCAGATTCCCACTGGTTTAATAGAATTACACATGTGAATGTATCTTGACTGGAATTGTCCACACGTACCAAGGTTTTAGTAGCAGATTCCTGCATAGGAATGGGCCTAAATAAGCAAAACATAATCAGTACATAAATTGCAATGAAATAATTCAAAATATCATGAGTGATGCAGTAGTTATAGAGTAAACATATGATAAGCCTAGTTTTCTAAGTTTATATTTTAAGGCATATATTATAGTCATTTTATTTGTAATTAAGGTTATTTTGCATATACTCTTCTAGTGTTTTGAGGGGATGAAATCTGATGTCACATGTAGGTCTATCTTTAATTTGTTTGGAGATGCCACTGTTAACAACATTAGCAGTCTGGTAACTATATTTCCATTTCCTAATCAGATTTAGACTAAAGTCTGCAGAAAGAAGTGTCTGCATGCTGCAACCTAATTCTGTATGAAAGCATCCAGTTACATATACAATTGACAATTTGCATGTGCACTTCGTGTGATTGCACTTTGTATTCTGGTAACTGTAAATATATTTTTTCTGAAAATTGAGATTTGTTCCATACTATTACATAAACATGAATATCTTCTCTGCTATACACATCTAAGCTATTGGGACAAAACTGTGGTTAGGAGATATATGATGATGAATAAACAGTAAATTCTTACTTATCACTGCAGTGCCTCATATTCCATATTTGTGTACCTCCAATAATTACCATAAATTTAACCTCACCTTCTTCATTAATCAAGAATCATATAAATGTTTGACCGATAGGTCACATAGTCCAGTCTGCTGCAATGAGGCAAGATCAAATATTATCTAGACCATCCCTGATAGTATTTGTCAAACCTACTCTTGAAAACCTCCAAAGACAGGGATTATACAACATCACTGTATAATTTGTTTTAGTGCTTAACTACATTTACAGTTAGGAATTTTGTCCTGATGTCTAACCTACATCTCTCTTGCTGCAGTTTAAGTCCATTGCTCCTGATGCAGTCAATAAAGAGAACAATTTATCTTTAAAAACTCATATTTACAACAATATTTTACATTCTTGAATGCATTCAGGTCCCACATCAGTCTTCTCTTCTCCAGATTACACAAACCCAGTTTTTTTTCAATCTTTCCCTGCAGGTGATGCTTTCTAGATCTTTAATAATTTTTGTTGCTCTCCTATGGACCTTCTCCAATTTGTCCACCTTTCCTGAAGTGTGTTGCCCAGAACTGGACATGGTATTTCAGTTAAACCCCTAATGGTGTTCTGCAGAGTGGAATTGCTTGCTTACAACACTCCTGTTAATACATCCCAGAAAAATGTTTGCTTTTTTGTTGTAACAATTTTGCATTTATTTAATTTATGACCCACTATAACCCCCAATCCTTTTCTGCAGTACTGCTGCCTATACAGTCATTTCCCATTTTATATTTGTGCAATTGATTGTTCCATTCTAAGTGTAGTACTTTGCATTTGTCCTTATTGAATTTAATACTGTATGTTTCTGACCATCAAGATTATTTTGAATTCTTACTCAGTCCTCCAAAGTATTTGCAGATGAAACCACAAACTGTATAATGGTATCTCAGTACCATTACCCAAATCATTTATGAAGATATTAAGTACCCTAGCAGAGTTCCATGTAGAATGCTACTCAGCACTATGAGCCATTGATAACTACTCTGAGTATAGTTTTCCCACTAATTGCTCATCCAACTTATCATAGGTTTGTCTAGGCCAGCTGTTCTGAAATGATGAGATGGGCCTCCTATCTGTTGATCCTGACTGAATGAGTCTGGTGCAGAAGCACCATGTACATCCAGAAACAAGGGATAAAGCAGACAACCAGAGACCTTCCACCCCAGGGCTGCCACTCAGGCTTGGGTTCTCCTTCACTCCTGACCAATTCCTCATCAAGAGACACCTGGGCTCCTCCTTGGGAGGCAGTCTGGTCTTTTATCTCCTTTCTGCACCCCCCATTCTCTCACTGGGAGAAAGCCTTGGCTCAGTCATGCTTCTCCCAGTCCCAAATCCTTCATGTGGAGGCATGGGGCTCCAGTTGTCAGTTCTGGAGTGTTGGCAGCTTCTTGGAAGTAAAGTGTAGAAATGGGGTGCTAAGTCTGCTGTGAAAAGTGATGACAAATACCACTTTTCACATTGCCTGTCTTACTTCTGCCCTCCTGCACCTTTTCATCTAAGTCTGCTAAGATAAGTGATATTAATGAATATCACTTTTCACATTGCCACTTGTACTTCTGTCCTCCTGCTGGCTCAGTGCTGCATTCAGAACTGGGTGCCTGGCCAGCAGCCACCACTCTGTTCAGCCTTCAGAGCTGTCTGATAGCATATGTACTCATGGAGGGAAATGAGGGGAAACAAATACAGACACAAATAAGTGGGTGGGGGGGCAATCAAAGATATTTGAGAAACAGTGGTCTAGACCATGTTTACCTAGTTGGCTTCTGCTTATGAGAAATGTATGTGAAGCAGCATCAAAGACCTTATTAAAACTGAGATATATCACATTTTCTATTTTCCCCATCCACAAAGTTTGTGACCCTGTCAGACAAGGATATTAGGTTGATTTGATAGGTTTTATTCTTGACACATCCATATTAACTGTTTACTTACCACCAGAGAATCACAGAAACACCTTAGAATACGGAATCATAGAATCACTTTATCTTCTACTATCTCTTTTGCCTTCTTCTGTAGCATGGGGCATGATTCAATTGTTGTTGATTCCCCATATCTCAAAGTCTTTAAATCATGATTTTTAAGGCCTTGAATAACTTAGCTATGTGTTAGAGGTTTATTGCAGGAATGGTGGATGAGGTTCTGTCGCCTCTATTGTGAAGGAGGTCAAATGAGATGATCAAATTAGTCCCCTCTGACCATAGTCTTTGAGGTTCTCACAAATAGATTGCTTAATTATTTGCTCCATTATCTTTACATTTACATGTCTGTACCTTTCATTTACCTTTTTGTCAACTCACAGTGCACTACCAATTTTGTCTTATGACTTTTTGGTACAAATGTTTAACTTCTTAAAATATCTGTGTATAGCAAATGGTCAAGTGTATATTCAGAATGTATGTGTAATGGATGAAAAGAAAACCCACCCAAACGCTACAATTATCACATTGTCTGAGATAGGCACCTTTTAGTCAACATGCTGGGGACTGGACTGGAGATCACCAAAATCAAGGAATGAGCTACCACAATTTAAGATAAAGTAGTCCACCTTACTTGAGGCTGTAGTAGACTCAAACATCTTAGGAATTTGGTGAAGTCAGGGACATACAGAATGCACTCACTAATAAGTCATATAGCTATAGTCATATTGTAGCTTGACTGCAATTTAAAAGAATTCCTATTATTTCCATTGTTTTGCATGAAATATTCTAATTCCCTTTGTCTTCTAACCTCAATATTATATTGAGTATCTGAACTAGTGTCATTTCTCCATGCTCTTCCCTCTCCATTCATGGTGCTCCAGAGCTCCAAATCAAAGGACAAAGCTCATGTTTAATCAATTCACTAGTAGCCATGCCCATATTTGTACAATCTCTATGCCAGTGGTTCCCAACCTTTTCTCTGCCATGCCACACCTTGATACCTTCAAATTTTTCAAGGCACACCATCATTAAAAATTCAAATATTCAAATTAACTTAAATTACTTATGAATATGCATGAACCATGGCACAATGTTTTGGCAATGCTCCTATGTGGGGTAGTAGGAGCAGCAGAGCAGGGGTAGTAAAACAAGGGAGGGCAAGAGTTGTATGCAGTTGCAGAAGTGAGTGTGGGGAACACAACAGGGCAGGGGTGGCAAAAGAAGACAAGGGGAGCCATGTTGGGAACAGCACAAGGGTGGCAAGAGAGGAAGGGAGAACGAGTGGTTTTGTGGGGAGATGTGGGGAACCTGGGGAGTGGGAAGGTAGGGCAGGGGAACACAGTGCAGTACCCACCTCTCCCTTCTCCACAGTGGCTCCCTGCCATCCAGGGCAAATCCTCACCCTACCACTGCTCCCTCCCACCCCAGTGGGTACCATCCTGCCTTCCCACAGCCCCCTGCTGCCTGGGATGGAC
>ML681992.1:2594534-2672013 GCA_007922195.1 Podocnemis expansa
CACACACACACACACACACACACACACACACACACACACACACACACACACACACACACACACACAAAATGGAAAGTATCATCAGTTCACTGCAAATCTCAAGGAAGCTATGTCATCAATTGCATCTCCCCAAAGTACTGATACACCATTAAAAACACTCAAAATGACATTTGGTAAAGGTGTAATTTTAGCTTTTAGTAAAATGAGTATACAGATAAAGGCTGGTTTGCAAAAATTCTCCCAATTTATGGAAGCAACGTATATCTCTGCTACAACATGAAATCCTCTTGAGGCATATGCTAACCTCATATTGGACAAGAGTGCACTGTAAAGAACAGGAACACAATGTGTTCAATCATACTGGCTTTGTTTATGTGAGAGGATATAAGCATCCCTTGAGAATGGAGATCTAAGAGAATTATTTGATGAAATCAAGAAAGCAATAGGTTCTTCAGGCAAGATGACTGCTGCACTCAAACATTCTTAACAGTGACATCATAATTGACAAAAGCAGATGAACACAAACCCATCACAAACTCTTGATGTGAAGCCACTGTTTCTGAACCAGCATTGAATGAAATCAGCAGAGACTTGACTATTGAAGAGTTTGATGTAGAGCCATCGACTAGCTTGAAAACACAATCACTTCTGTAGCACCGAAAAAGCTTAGGGAAAAGAAGGAATTCCAGTTAAATTACTGAAGGACAGAGGATAGTTTGTGCTTAAACAACTGCACAATATCTTGGTTGCCTAATGAACGGGAAGAAGGGTTACCAGAGTCTTTTGATCTGGTCAGCACAAAGGACCTTTTCCAAATGATTGAGAAAATTGTTTGTTCACTTGCCCTCATACATTTCAATCAATCCTTCCGTGATGACAGGAAGGCTACAGTCCAATATCATAATGATCAATCTGACAGCTAAGAAATCCAATCTGGTGTCAACTAGAAATGTGTTTTGGCACTCGGGTTCTTCTTTCCACTGCTTCATTATGTTTTGTCACCTAATGCTGAGATCAGATAGAAAAATCTTTAACACTGAATGTCTAAGAGCAGAATGCACACTCAAGCACTTGATAAAATAACTTCTTTTCACCAATAATACAGGTCTCATTACACACAGAGAAGAGGTGCTCCAGCAAATTTGCAGTAGCCTTATGCTAGTATATGATGAATTTTGACTAACCAGCAGTCTAAAGAAGACTGACTGTGGCATGAAGTGTGTCCACAAGAAGTTTTATTTCCTTTTTATTTTTTATTTTTTATTATTTTTTATAGATATCAACAAGCTAGAAATTGTGCATAAGTTCTTCCCATTGGGATCAATACTATCAGATAATTTATCTCTGGATGACCTGCTTAATTCTCACATTGGAGAGGCAGAAACCACATTAGGCCAACTGATCCAAGGGCATGTGGAATAACAGGAAACTGAGACTGAATACTAAGATAGGTTCTAGTACTTGTGTGTTTGAGCATGTGTGCTGTATGATGATGAGATCTGGACCACCTACAGCAGACAGGAGAGCTTTAAAACATTCCATATCTGTTGTCTTCATTGTGTTCTAAATATCACATGGGAAACCAAATTACTTGAGACAGCAAAATTGTCAAGTCAAATCACTATTCTCAAACACATATTTTCATTGGCTTGGTCATCTGCACCAGATGGATGAAGGAGGCATTCCAAAGGCTCTCCTGTAGGAAAAACATGTGGAGGTTGCAGGCCACTTAGCTGAACCAGAATCACTTTTAAAGATATTTCCAGGATGGATCTGAAAACTTTAACCATGAGCACCACAAGCGGAAAAGATGAAGCTAGCAGTAGGCAACACTGAAAGTCTGTGCTGTGCTAGGGAGTCAAAGAGGCTAAAGAGAAGTGGTTGAGAGAGAATGAAATGAAGAGTTAAGAGGAAAGCCCAGCAAGCCTCAAGTGCTAGTAGTGCCCCAACTTCATTTTCTGGCCCTGTGCTTTGCACTTGCACTATTTGTGGCAAAGACTGTCATTTGAGGATTGGAATATTTACCCAGCTCGTGCTGCTGCAGCATGACACAAAGTAACTGAACTGTTTTAGTGCATGTATCATCATTTTTTTTTGAGACAGTTGCCATTCCTGACTGATATATAATTAAAAAAAAATGCCCACTGCAATATTCAGATTAACATCTGATATTTCTTTAAAGTCCCTGAAGAAACCAGTGCAGTATACTCTAATGTACATTATATGTACTTATACTAATTAGTGCAAAAATGTATTTTTTCTGATTTTATTAAAGATACTTTAGTGTCCAGGAAACATCTAAATGGTGAGCAGAATGTAGTTAATACATCTTTATTTTCATTATATGCACTCTAAAACCTGACCTTTAAAATAAAAAAGCAAAGAAAAGCAAGTGTGTTTTATTCATGGCTTGGAGTTTCCAGTACCGTATGATTGACACAGAAAGAAATATTATGTTGTAGTAGTCTATGGTAGACAGGCCCAGGGCTATTCAGATGAGAGAACTAATAACCATGCTGGCAAAAGAAATTTCTTATTAAAACCTTGTTAAAGAACTACAATAATTCATTAAGGGCTATATCATTATAAAAATCCATCATGGTTATCGACTGCTTCCCAGGGCTTCGGTTTAGTAAAGTTTGACATGCCCTTTATGCTCTGAAATTAGGTAAAGCTAAAAATGATTTATGCATAAAAATGTTAGACATTTTATAAAGCACAAAAATAACTATGAGCTCCTTCCCTAACCTTGACCCAATATCTCAGGGGTTCACAGCCCAATAAAAAAAAAGTTTAGGAGTGGACAGTTTAAAGCCTTATGTATTTCAATGGGCCAATCCTAGTTCTAATACAGTTAGTGAGATTGGTGAAAGCAGGATTTGTCCCAGGGAAAAAACAGTCTTATGAGAAAAACTGCAGGCAATGTGAAACTGGACTGATTAAATGAGACCAGGAAAAACACCAGATGTGAGCAAGCATGCTGATTTAAAATGTCATGGTAAAATTGAAAGAAAGTATTTTGCAGGACTAATTTCTTTCCTTGCTCCATGCATTGTTTCGCTTCTGGCTAAAATTATGTAAATCTTCTCCTGGCAAAAATGATTTATTATTTAAAAGCATTTAGGAAAATGGGATCAGGTGAAATATAAGTTTATTAAAGGTGCCCTCAAAAAAGTACAAACAAGCATGCAGAAATGTACCAAATCCTTGCCATATGAATTTACGAGTGCTACAAATTGGTATTGTGGGGACCACAGTCACTAGGAACTTAATGGTAACATAGGCTCTAGAATTCAGACCTACGGTACTTTAGAAGTGCATACTCTTATAACCAGAATTAAAGGAGACTTTCTGTTAGCTGTTAATGTTTTAGGTTTAACAGGAAATGAGCTAGTCTGATTTCATCTAGTAGTCATCAATGGTGCACCTGCACAGTCGCCAGTCTATTACTTGTACACGGCCAGATGTTTCTCAAGTATGCAATTTTTCATACAGATCATTAAAATAATGTTGAATTTTATTGGATGCCAGTGTCAGATTTCTTACAGAATGTTTAGACTAGATAATTTTTCCCATTAATGCTGAAATTAACAACCATTCAAGGTGAAGTGGCCCATTATCACCCTTACAGTAAAAGGAAGGAAAGGAAGAGTAGTGGTGGCAGGAGAAACTGAGGAAGAGACGTTAGTGGGTTACAGAATATTGTAATAAACCATAAATCCAGTATCTCTATTCAATCAATGATTATTTGTGTCTAATGAAGCTACACATTTAGTCTCTTAGGCTTATCTTTTGCAAGTGTTCATATTTTCTTCGAGATGAGGATTGGGAGGTCAGATAGAGAATGATCACTGTGTGAAAAGTGTTCACCCACAGGTGAGAGGGTGTTTTTCATTTTCCTGTGTGAGTTCTTTCAAGAGCATAGCTGTTGTTGGGACATTTAGTGCATTGGATGAAGTATTCCACATATTGCGATAGGCATATGTAGGACCAAAGGATCTTCAGAGGTTTGTTGTGGGGAGTGTCGATCATCATTTGTCTTTTAGGTTTTGCATTTGTTCTGTCTGGATCTAGTACTGCTTTAAGTTTGTGTGTCCTGGTCTGTACTCATAGATCGAATGGAGACACTGGCTTTATTGCCTATTACAATAACCTGTAACCCATTAAGAACTATGCCCATCTGCTTCCCCTGCTTACCAAGCTTCCTCTTCCTTATTACTGGAGAGATGATAATGGGCCACTTCACCTTGAATGAGTCCTTAAACATGAGCTAACTATATGATACACAATTTGTTCAAATTTTGTATTTAGCACTGACACTTCATGTAGTTTCCCAGACATGAAGAAGAGTTCTTTGTAAGCTTGAAAGCTTGTCTCTCTTAGACCAATAAAATATTAGCTCACCCACCTTGTCTCTGTATGGGTCATTATGTCTACAGGGAGAGAGTTTCTGCTGTCATCCTTTGGCTGCTTAGATAGTTGTCTGGATGAACTGGTGATTTTTTACTCCTATGTTCTGCTTGCTGTTATTTCTTTGTTATAACTTCTTAGTACACACTGTGCAAGTATTTTCCTCTATCATATATTTCAGTGCCTCTGAGTTGCATAAACATTACTAAGCCCATGAATCTGGGTTGATAATTCAAAGACTACAAATTCAGTTATTCAAACATCTCTTTTAGTTAGGAAGTAATTCAGTGTTTGACATGATGTCTGGTTGTTTTGTTCCCTTCATATGATGCCATTGGCAACTAGGGTCATATGCTGCATGACTTGCTATCACATACATGTTCTTATCCCCATGATTCTCAGTGTAGTGTGCTGACAGGTCAACAGAATAGATTCACTGATGCCTATCTGCTAGCACCTCTTCTTTCAGGCAGTGGAAAGTTCCCTAGCTTGAATTAGTTCCTGGGTGACATGATTCCTACAAACGAAAATGTGTCCACAGCTTTTCAGTTATCACCTTTCTCCCTTATTGGGACATGGATTTCTTTAGGCAATGCCAATCAGTTCTGATTTTGAATTGAAGTCCCTGTTTGGTTTAAGGGAATACATAGTAACCTAGACAAATTGGAGGACTGGGCCAAAAGAAATCTGTCAACAAGTACAAGTCTCAAGTCCTGTGCTTAGGATGAAAGGAAGAATCCCATGCACTGATACAGACTGGGTGTTGACTGGCTGTGCAGCAGTTCTGAAGAAAAAGACCAGGTGGTTACAGTGAACAAGACACTAGATATGAGCCAACAGTGTGCTCTTACTGCAAAGAAATAATATGGACTGTTGGACTGCATTAGTCGGAGCATTTCTAGCAGGTAGATGGAAATGATTATTCCACTCTATTTCACACTGGTGAGGCCAAATTGGACTTATTGTGTCCAGTTATGAGACCCACCCCCCACATACACACTACAGAAAGGATGTCGACAAAGTAGAGAGTCCAGATGAGGGCAATGAAAATGATTAGGGAGCTGGAGCACATGACATATAAGGAGAGACTGAGGGAACTCAAACTGTCGTGGGGGAGGTCTAGTTTGGATATTAGCAAAACTCTTTTTCACTAGGACAGTGGTGAAGCATTGGAAAGGTGATGAAATCTCCATCCTTAGATGTTTTTAAGGGCAAGTTTGACAAAGCTCTGTTTGTGATGATTCAATTGAAGTAAGTCATTCTTTGTGCAGCGGGCTGTACTAGATAAATTTGTGATGTCCCTTCCATCCCTAATCTATGATTCTATAATTCCATTTTCTTGCAGGGTGTGAGTGTTGTTTTTTTGTGAATCTGGTTTTGCATAGCAGTTGCTTCAGCTGGATTGGAGGTTGGGGTTGTATGTGACTGCTACGTAAGTGACCCTTCTCCCTATTTCAGTTTAACACATTTTGGCGGGCATTTCTCATTCCCTATTTTTTTTTTCTATTTTGTGCTAAATGAGATGATGTGGACTGTATGCAAGGAGCTTAGAGCATCTGTAATGATGGGGACTACAGAAACAAAATACAAATAATTTACCATTACATTTATCTGTACATTATTGCTCAGATTTCTGAAGGCTGACAGTTTCAAAGCCAAACAGGAATTCTCATTGGGTAGCCAAATCTTGTGGCTGGCTTTAGAAATCTCAGTCATAATGTAATGGGGCACACTCAGGTCTGGTCTATACTACACAGTTTTGTCAACAAAAGTCAGCTTTATTGACAAAACAATAGGGTGTACACACTGAAATGTTCCTCCTGCTGATGTAAGTCTGATGCTATGCTGACACAAAACAACTTCAAGGAGAGGCATAGGGCTTATGTTGGTGTAGTTAGGGAGATGCCGTGTCTCTATCCACACTATATTCATTACATGTGCTGCTGACTCTTTTTTTTTTTTTTTCACATCACTGTGAAACTGCGAAGAAAGCAGGGCAGCTAGAGCCTATCTGCTCTGTCCTTCACTCCTGTGTATGATTATAAGTCGTCAATGTGATGTGGTGGTAGAAAAAGCTAATGCGGTCCTAGATTGCATCAGATGAGGTATTTCCATTAGACACAGGGAGGTTAGTATCATTATACAAGGCATTGGTTAGACCTTATCTGGAATACTGTGTGCAGTTCTGGTCATCCATATTTAAGAAACATGAATTCAAACTGGAACAGGTGCAGAGCTATTATGATGATCCGAGGCATGGAAATCATGCCTTATGATGGGAGGCTCAAAGAGCGTGGCTTGTTTAGCCTAATGCAAAGAAGGCAAAAAGATGACATGATTGCTCTCTACAAATACATTAGAGGGATAAATACCAGGGAGAAAAGAGTTAGCAGCAATGTGGACACAGGAACAAATGGATATAATCTGGCCATCAAGAAGTTTAAATGTGAAAATAGTTGAAGGTTTATAACCAGCTGGGGATTAGAGTTCTGGAACAGCCTTTCAAAGAAATCACTAGGGACAAGAAACTTAGCTGGCTTCACAACTGAGCTTGATAAGTTTATGGAGGGTATGTTATGATGGGATAGCCAAATCTAGCAATTAACTGGTCTTTGACTATTAGTGATAAATATGCCCAGTACCGTGTAATGAGATGTTTGATGGGGTGGATTCTGAGTTAATACAGAGAATTCTTTCTGGTTGTTTGATTGGGGGTGTCAGGGGTGCAGCCCGGCCTGCGGGCTGAGCCCCGTGCCCCCGACCCGCTGGGGGTGTCGGGGGGGGCAGCCCTGGCTGCACGCTGAGCCCCGTGCCCCCAACCCGCCGGGGGTGTCGGGGGGGCAGCCCGGGTTGGGGGGTGGGCCCGGCGCCCCAGACCCGCGGGGGGTGTCGGGGGGCAGCTCTGGAGGGGGGCCGAGCCACCCCGCAGTGGTTCACCCCCCTGCCAGTGGCTGCAGCCCCCTTTCTGGGGTTGCAGTCCCCTTTCTGGGGTTGCAGGGTCAGCCGCAGCAGCGGCTCACCCCCAGGGGGCTGCAGCCCCCTTCAGCAGGAAATGAAATAGCAAGTTCGCCATGCGAACTTGCTATTTCGTTTCCCATGTTTTTCCTTAATTCGAATTAACAAACTGTTAATTCAAATTAAGTTATTTCAAAATAAGGTGTTATTTCAAAACAAGTTGTTTCAACACAACTTGTTTTGAAATAGCCATCTGCGTGTGAATACAGCCATAGTCTTTATTCAGGCCTGAGTCCTCAGAGTCAACTATGCATATAGATTCTAATTCCGGAGTTTTCTCTTTGAAGTTTTGATTTATTGTCCATTAGTTTGTACACAGATATTAACAAATCATCAATGGAGTGCGCACGGAGATTGAAGTGTTCCTCTACAGGTTTTGACTGTTCTTATTTGTGATATTAGATTTGTGTCCATTTTTTTTTCTTCTGCATAGAGACTGTCCTGTTTATCTAATGTATAAGGCAAGGGGGCATTTCTGGACATCACAGAATAAATCACATTGGTGGATGAGCAGGTGAATGAGCCTTTGATGGAGTAGTTGATTTGTTTAAGTCCCATGATGGTGTCTTTTGTGCAGATATGTGGGCAAAGTTAGCAACATGCTTTGTTGTAGAGATATGTACTTGCCTTAATGTTTCTATTGTTAGGTTTGTAGTTACTGGTGAGTATCTGCTTAAAGTTGGGGGCTGTCTGTAGGTTAGGAAAGGTCTCTCTCCCAAGGCCTGAGAAAGTGAGGGATAAAAATACTGAAGTATAGTACTTCACTTAATGCATATGTGGATTATAACAGAGCTGCACTTTTGGACTACAAGCAGACAACTAGATCTGGATCAGATTTGCTGCTGTAGTGATGTAAAGCACTCATAAACCATTTTAAGTGGTTCATTTAGCTGAGCTTATGGTGGTTTTGCATCACAGGAGTGACACAAGATAGTTTAGACAATTGAATTGTACTCTGGCGCAGCTATGGCTGTACCATCATGACCCTTCCTGGTAGCATAGGGTGCTACAGGTGTTTCAGTTTACTTGGTGTGAAAGTCTGGTCAGAGCAGGCAGCCAATGCTGGAAGCTCAGCCTCAGTATTAAATAAGTAAACAATAAACACAGGGGTTTTTTTGGCTCTCTGTACCTTAAACAAACATCAGAGATAATTGCCTGGTCACAGTGCTTTTAACCAAGAACCTGACCTGGTGGTGAGTTCTGGACGAGTATGGAGAAAGAGCCCACCCATCTCCTCTCCTATCCCAGCCTCACCCAGAACTCCCTGAGAGGATCATAGACAAGCTTTAATCGGCTTGCTAGCATCCAGCTGATCAGTGTCTTCTCACCCTTTTTAGGCTTCTGGAGGATTAATTCTAGTTGACAGCCCAGCCTGAATGAGTTTATTTTTGGAGAAGGGTATCACGGCACCAGTGCCTCAAAGATGGTCTGGGGAAGAGGAGTCAGACTTTTGGAGGAGGTAGACTATCATCAGCCCCATTTTTACAATAGCTTTTCTACCTCTGTAGAAGTTCTGTACATGCTGCTTTTTGCTAAATACAAGAACAACCATACATTGTTTGATTTCCTTTACTTTCACTTATGGGTGAGAGAGCACAATGAGCATCTACTCTGAAATGTGCTGCGTCAACTCTGCCTTTTGCAAAATGCTGCAGATCTGCAGACTACTTTTAAACTTAAAGGTGCAATTCAGAGTAAACAATGTCATAGCTCCATTCACACAGCAGGCATGTGGCAGCAGAACTAACAGCTTGTGCTGTCTCTGGAGAAGGGCATGCATGCACTAAACACAGGAATGGCTTTTAGTTGAGATGCTACTGATGACCCGTTTTATCAAAGTGGCAGGTTAACTGGAGCCTGGGAACCAGACTTCTAAACACTTAAGGTTTTTTTTTTTTTTTTCTCCCTTTACTTTCTCTCTCCATCACATAGCTCCTTACAAGTGCTATCAGAACACACACAAAAAATCACCAAGCTGATCTAGTTCTGTGCTGGTTTTCATGCCTGTGGTGTTTTAGATTAATTTCAATGATATACCTCCACAGACAACTAGACAAGTAAAGAAAGAAATTCCCCAAATGGCACCCTATGTCTGATAGCAGTATTTAATAAAATAAACAGTGTGCATTTAAGTGATTTGTCCTCTGAGATAAGACTGAAGGAGTCCAGGAGATTTATCAAATGATCAAGGTTTTTTTGTTTTGTTTTGTTTTTTTTATGATAAAAGTTTGCCATTTTTTTTATTTTTACACACACACACACACACACACACACACACACCCCCTCTCTTTTCCCCACCAAAGAAAAGAAAAGAAGATGCCTCTATAACTGCAGTGGATAGCATTTATCAAATAAAATTGGACTTTATTGTTAATTAACAAAGCTCCTTAGAAAATGAAGAGGAAATGATGGATTTTAGAGGAGTATACTATTTCTGTCTTTGAAATGTTTTTAAGACTTCCCTGCATGCACAGTACTAAAAGAGAATCAAATATTTCAGTGGAATATTCTGAATGGTGTTTTGAGCCTAATTATCGGGATCTGGCCTCCATATGTGCACAGAATCACAGAAGTCTAAGACCTGGCTGGAACTGCCATAGTTCATCTAGTCCAGTTAACTACACTCAAGGCAGAACTAAGTAATAACTAGATGATTCCCGCCAGGAGTTTCTCCAATTTTTTCTTCAAAACCTCCAGTGATGGTGATTCCACAACCTCTCCATGTAATTTGTTCCAATACTTACTTGCCCAGACCGTTAGTTCTTAATGTCCAACCTAAACCTTCCTTGCTAAAATTTAAGTCCACTACTTCTTGTCCTATGCACTGAGATTAAGAACAACAGTTTTTCGTCATTCTCCTTGTAACAACCTTTTAAGCACTTGAAAACTAATCAAGTCCCTCCTTAGTATTCTCTTCTTGACACTAAAACACAGTTCTTTCCATCTTTCCTCACAGATCATGTTTTCTAGCCTGTTAATAATTTTTATTTTCTTCAGGACTTTCTCCAATGTGTCCACATGTTTCCTGAAATGTGGCACCCAGCATTGGACACAATATTCCAGTTGAGCACAGGGAAAAGCAGAAGAATTATTTCTTGTGTCTGCTTACAACACTCCCCTAATACATCCCAGATTGATCTTGTGGGTTTTTTTTTTGTTTTTTTTTGCAACAGAGTTACACTGTTGCCTCATATTTATCGTGTGATCCACTATAATTCCTAGATCACTCTCCGTAGTGCTCTTTTGTAGGGAATCATTTCCCATTTTGCAGATGTGCAAAATTGATTGTTCCTCCTTAGATGGAGTACTTTGCATTGCTATTTATTGAATTTCATCCTATTTTCTTCAGCCATTTCTTCAGTTTCTCCAGATAAATTTGAATTTTAATCCTTTCCTTCAAGGCATTTGCAATCCGTCTCAGCTTGGTATCATCCACAATCTTTGTAAGTGTACTGTGTATGCCATTATTCAAATCACTTATAATATTGAACAGAACCAGAACTAAGATCTATCTGTGCAGGACCAGAAGCATTGCTGACACCTGGTGCATGAGGCCCATGCCCCAAATGTCCTAGGCAGGGCCCTGAATGAATTTTGCTACATGAGCATATGAGCTCTGCCTGTAAGGGCAAAGCTAAGCTGCTACCTAGCCCACAAATCCTAAGCATGCTATGTGCATGCAAATGCTCTGACTGCTGCAGCACAGAAGAGTGGGAATTTAAAATCCGCTCTTCAGCTGGACTACTCTTCTCCTCAGGCCCTGTAAATTGGGTCGCCTATCGGGCAGCTGTTCCGGCTATCTAGTGGCGTCCATCTGTGGTCACGGCTGCTGGGCACATTCAGCACCCCGAGTCCCTGCCTTCTAGCCCAGCGGGAAGAGGCAGAAAAGGTAAGTTAGGCTTCAGCCCTCCACTGGGCAAGCACAGTTATAAAATCCCTGCCTTCTAGCCCAGCAGGGTGAGGCAGATAAGGCAAGCTAGGCTTTGGCCCTCCACTGGGCAAGTATAGTTATAAAGTTCCTCAAGCAGTCAGTGTTCACAGGGTAAGGTTCGGTGTTGGGGGTTTGCGGTTGTGAGGGATGAGGGGGAGGGATACACAGGCCCACCGACTCCACTGCATCTCAGCCCAGGGCCCTATTGGGTGGCCACAGGCCACCCAAGAGCCAGTGGTGCTCCTGCCGAAACACACTTGGTTGTACGGGGCTAGTCCACGCCCCTCCCCTGGGCTACTTCCTCCCTACCAAACCCCAGGGGAACCTTCCCCATGGTATGCCCATCAGGCCTTCCACCTTTGCTGCAGGTGGATCTGGACCTCCCTCTGTACCTTCAGCCAGTGGCAGTTCCTCCAGGTCACAGGCGTTGGTCAGCCCCAGGTCAGCCACGTCCTCTGCAGAGGGCAGCTCATCCAGGTCCTGTGGACCCTGCTCGCCTCCTCCCTTGGGTGGTTCCTCAGCCAAAGGTAACTCCTCCAGGTCCTCGCCTTGGGCAGGGTAGGTGGGGTCATCAAGGTTCTGGTTACACCCTCGCTCTCCCTGGTAAGGGAGCTCCACCTTCAGCCTGATGCACCTTCTCCTCCTTCTCCCCTGTGGCTGCTCGGTCTGCTCTCTTAAATAGTCCTCCCTTCCTTCAGCCGAGCCCCTTTGGTTCCCGGCCCACACTGGGTCCATGCCCTTCCCTGGCCAGCAGGGGGAGTGCAAGAGCAAAGCCTGGGTTTCACTTTGCTACAGCCCAAAGTCGGGCAGGTGACGTGGCCAGGGATCCCCTGGGGGGGGAGGCCCCTACTTGGATCAGGCAGGGTTGGCAGCATGTCTGAGGAGTAGGCGGGGGGGGATCAGCAACCCCTCAGGTCAAGCCAGTATCTTAGCAGGGGATCGTCTAGGTTGGGTGGCAGGCCCCAGGTCAGGTCAGGCCAGTGGTGAGTGGGGTGTGGGGTGGGGCCTATGCCCTGAATATTTTTGCTACCCAGCAACACCCCTGTGCAGGACCCCACTTGATATAACCTTCCAGCTTGACTGTGAATCACTGAAAACTATTCTCTGCAAATATTTTTTTTTCCCCATCTGATTATGTGCCACCTTACAATAGCTCCATCTTAGGTATATTTCACTAGTTATGAGAAGGTCATGGAAGACAGTCCCAAAAATCTTATTAAAATCAAGATATATTACATCTACTGCTTTCCACCTCCGACCCCCTCAAGCACAGTCTTGTCACCCTTTCAAAGAAAGTTATTAGGTTGGTTTAACATGATTTCTTCGTTTTAAATCCATGTTGTCTGTTGCTTATCACCTTGTTATCTTTTAGTTATCTGTAAAGTGATTGCTTCATTATTTCCTCCATTTTTATTCCAGCTAAGCTAGACTAAAGTATAGTTCCCTGGGTTGTCCTTATTCCCCTTTTTATAGATTGATAGTTTATTTGCATAGTTCCAGCTCTCTGGAGTCTCTCCCATCTTCCATCACCTTTCAAAGATATTCACAAATGGCTCAGATAGCTCTTAGGTCAGCTCTTTGAGTATTTCATCAGACTTTGCCAACTTGAAGATATCTAACATGTATAATTAACTCTAAACTTGCTGTTTCATATTTTATCTTCTGCTCCTACCTTATTTTAATTGGTGTTCACTATATTAGGGATTCAGTCATTACTAGACTTTTTTGGTAAAAAACTGAAACAAAAAATCATTTAGTATTTCTTCACTTTCCACATTTTCTGTTATTGTCTTTCCCTTCTCGTTGAGTAATAGACCCACTACTTTGTCCTTGGTCTTCCTCTTGTTTCTAATGTATTTGTAGAATGTTTTCCTGTTATCCTTTTTCTTTAGCTATTTTTGTCTCATTTTGTGCCTTGGCCTTTCTAATTATGCTCTTACATATTTTTATGATTTTCATTTAATTGAAGTTCTCCTTTTAAGCCAAGATGGTTTCTTTCTATATTTGCTATCTTTCCTACAGCTGTCTTTCTTATGCAACTCTGTGTACTAATCCTGTGTACAATTTTAGTGCAGTAATACCTTTTTTTTGGTCCATCTTATGTACAGGGAGCACCCATAACCTCCAACCAATCTCATAATTAAACTTTGTACAAGTTCCTGCTCCAGAGAATAGACAATTTAAATAGTGAAGGCTGAGGAGTAAATTACTAGTTTTCCCATGGGAAGCAGGGCTCCGAGATCTTAAATGACTTGCCCAAAGCACATAGCAAATCCATGAAAAAGGAAGGTATTGAATTAATATGTCCACAATCCCAGTTCAGTACCTTAACTACAAAACCAGTCTGTGTGTGCAGCTGATAAAATCTTCAAGATCAAAAACTCATTGTGAAGAGTGGTTTCTGGTGTCCTAATTCTATCATCTGCATGTGTAGGTTTTAGATGACTTCCACCTTATGCATGTGATAGTGTACCCAAAACATGTGCATGTCCAAAAGTAGATGAGGTTAGGCACTGTTCAAAATCAGTCCACTTTTAAACTACTTTTGGAATAATTTTGACTCTAAATAATTTGTGATTTGATTATTCATTAGCATATTCTCAAAGTCCATCCAATGTTTTTACCAAATGTGCATTAAATTTAAAACAATGACATCAGTGGTTCTGAAAGCTGCATGAAACAGCTGGTCAGAACGGAAAGAGGTTTGACTCTCCTGAGTGTTCCCAGAGCATTTCTTTTCCTCCCACTAAGATGCATTTCAGCAAACCTGCTGCAAGCCTTAAGTGATATATTGACTCTTGGGGTAAACTAGTCTCTAAGTTCTGTGTTTAGTTCCTCTGGCAGCTTTTCTGCTCTGGAGACTGGTGATCTGCTGTTCCCTGTGGTGATGCAGAAAAGCAGAGTGGCCAAGGTATAAATAGAACAACTGAACAAAAGAGTACAGTGGTGAAGAGGGTGAAAGATTGGTTGAAACTGAGATATTCTGAAGAGAGAGAAACTCAGATGTCCATTTGCATTATCAGTAAATTCCCCTTCTTCAAAATTGTGCCTCTACACATTAACAGTTTGTGGAAATCTAAGCTCTGAAACTATTTCATGTCTGAAGCTTAACGCTCATTGTCAAAATAAAGTCACTGAAAAGTTTGTCCCTCAGTGTGTATTTTAAATGTCTCCTGAAACATGAGCAAACATTAAATAAAAGAAAGTTAGCATCTTTTGCTTCACTGCTGGGGAATTAGCCATTACTGAGGTTTACAAATAGACCAGGAAGCCAGCAGAAGTGTTGGCAGCAGAATGTGTTTTGATTATAATTGTTTTACATTTATATTGTGTAACACCTAGAGCCCAGTAAGGTCAGGGCACCAACATGCTAGGTTTTGCACAAACATACAGACAATAACAGTCTTTGCCCCAAAGGGCTGAATTTGATTTAAGGAAATTAAATGTTTCCTAGTGATGCATAAAATAGAATGAAAGGTTATTTGCTGGTAACTGTAGTTCAAAGTCTGTATCAAATCACTAGGGGTGACATTGAGACAAGTTAGCAATCACTTCAATTCAAACACAGCTCTAGGTATAAGCATAAGTGATAAAGTCAGAATTGGTTGCAGGCAAATAAAAGTGAAAAAATGTTTTCTAGTGACTAAGAATTAACAAATTACAGTCTCAGTTCAAAACAAAAATTTTATCACACTTACTTCCAGCAGATGGCTGACCAACTCATTGGTTAGGATCTCCCAAAAGTCCAAAGCCCTCAATCCCTTTATGTTCTTAAGTGAAAGATAATTTGGGGTTCTCTTTTATAGTCCAGTCAACTTTTAAAAGGTATCCTTCTTTAATGTCAGTGCTGAGACTATGGAGACATGTGCCTGGAGTCTGATGGAGAAGGGTCCATGCTAGTTTCTTTTCTGATGATGCTTTCCACAGTGCAAATTAATCAGTCCCTGCAGATTCTGATATGTTAATGAATGGCCTCTTGAGTGTGATTACCAATTATCTGTGAGTGCACTTGGATGGAGGTATTAACCATTCCATTGTATGGAAGAAAAACAATCTGGGCTAGTCATTTAAATCAAGATTTTGTTTAACTCATGAAAACCCTTATGACAGATTTTTAACTAAACAGTTTTACTTGCCTTATTTTTTACATAGATCTATGATTGCAGATATAATATCACTGAAGCCATACAAAAATAAGGTAGTAGTAATTAACCTGGCCTATGAAAGATGGTACCTGACTCTTAATATAGGGCCAGAAGAGACATAACCACTACCTACCAAAAGCCCAAAATAAGGAATGCCACTGGATGCTCCAATTTTATACTTAGAGGCTTTAACAATCAGACCTGCCTCTTTGAGTTCTGAGAGTATAATAACAAAATGTTTCATGTGCAAGTTCAAGAGATACTAGAACTAGAAACATCAGCAACATATCCTTTTGCTAAGTCTTGCAATCTATTTAACACTCCAAGAATCAGCCTATGAAAAGTGACTCCTGCATTAATTAACACAAATGGTAATGCTATAAAGTCATAAAGGACCATATCAGTAATAAAAACAGATATTTTTTTGTTCTTCTTCATCTAAAGGGTGTACATAATCATCAATAAACTTTCATAAGGTCAGATGTGATAAAGATATCTAGCTTTGCTCAAAATATCACTCATATTGTTTATTCTGGGCACAAGATAAGCATTTGATATTATGACAATACTGATTTTTCCATTATCAACAAATGTCTGACAATGGTGTACTCTTGGGGACTAAGCCCATAGGTGATGTTCAACTCGTGTCAGATTCTTAAGTGATTACTATGTTATTATGCTCTGTATTTCTGTGCAAATTTGCTCTTGGACTTTTCCAGTGACACAGTAGGCTTGGCTGGGTGTAGGTTGTGAACTCTCAGTGATGATCTTATGGATCATCACGTGAGTACTCTGGCTTACTTAAAATGCTTGTTCATGTGTTTGTAGTACAGATCATATTTCTGCCATTTAAGTTGATGTTAGTTCTCCATATATATCAATATAGTCAAGTCATAGATTTCATATTTTATGTTTTTCCCAAGGACTTAGCACTAACACCAAGTCCATTGTTTCAAAAAAGCATGTTAATCTTACCATGCTTTTACTTTGGTTGGTATCCCTTGACCCACCTCCATCATATCTTTTAATTCCTTCCTGAATCTCTGTATAAGTTCAGTTTCAGGTCCACTTGCCTTAGTATCCCCTTCCTAGGGATTTTTGTTATGATCCAAGTAACCTCTCATTCTCCTTATGTATAGAAGGCGAGGTGCATCCAGATTCCTGGGAAACTTCTCTATAATTAAATTGCAGATATGGTAATGTTTTATTCCTATCACTATCTCTTTTATCCGCATACATTCCCAATATTGATTCCACTGTTTCACTGATACTTAATACATTACCCTGTTCTGGTCATTCCCTCTGAAACATTTGGTATCAATCACTGTTGGAAGACAGGATACTGGGCTAGATGGACATTAGTCAGAACCAATATAGCCATTTTTATGTTCTTATGACGTGGGCAGGCTAGCTGAAAGTCACTACCTGATACAAATGACCCCCTAGTTTAGGGCATCAGAATATTCTTAAAACCACAGTGACTGAAGATTAATCATGGAAAGATTAAAACAATGCACATGGGGTAAAGGAAGTTTCATAAAGAGCTTACTTGCTGCTTTGGTGATGCTCTTTCCTGAGGGCATCTGTCGCCAAGTAAAAAAAGAAAGATAACAGCTTTTTCACTCATCTGAACTCTCTATTGCTTCTGTATGCCTGTTTAAATGCAGCCATCCACAATATCCTTTCTAGCTCTGTCTGGAAAGGTGTTTGTGAAGACTGTCTTTCCACCATCTCATTTAGATTCAGCCTGGGTAATGCACTCCTTTTGGACCTCTGGATTAGATTATTTTAATTGCCCATGTCTGGCTTTGAAAAACATAGATTGTTCATTACACAGCTGCCCTGCAGCATAGTCCAGCAAATGTAATCATATTCTTATCAATGGTCTTTAAAAATCTAGAACTCACTTTAGAGACCAGGAAGATATTAGGGTCATCACAAACCTCAGTAACTTCTGAATTAGCTGCAAATCTCACTCTTTTGACCTAGTCTTGTGCTATTATCACTGCCTCTTGCAAAATCAAAAATGCATACAAAAAGTATTATGTGCATTAGTACCTCAGCAACAGACAGAATTTCATGAGAGAATTTTAAACCTTAAAGAGATGCTTACTGCAGTAGTCAATGTTTGACATAGGTTACCTATGAAAATCTCAACAAATCCACCTTGCCAAAACTATGGAATTATTGTACAGCAGCTGAAGGGAAACGATTGGAAAACTTTTTCATATACATGAAGGGCAAGGGAGCCAGTGGAATGAAAATATACACAGGTAGAAAAAGAGGCACTTTGAAATGTTTATGGATGTGAATTTTTCCATAACTACATTTATGGTCTGCACATCAGTGAAGAAATGGACAACAAACCTCTTACTGATCGAAAAGCAGACTAGAGTATGAATCTTCTTGTATGCTAAGAGTGTTATTAAGTAAGACTGCAAAACAATGATCTAAGTATAGTACATGTATCAAAAAATCACATAGGACTAAAAAATGTAGCCTACATTATTATTATTATTATTATTATTATTATTATTATTATTATATTTATTTGTTTGTTTAATTGGTATAAATCAGAAGTAACATTCTTCTAATAAATTGAGCGATGAAAGACTGGGATTAAAATCTACACAAGACATATTTTTCTGTGATTTGGAAATGTTTGTAAATGTCAATTTGATTAGACAATTGTGCTCTTTCTTTAGTTTCATAAGAAGGAGTTGCCTAATTGACTGAAGAACTGATTTTGATCTCTCTCCTAATGATTTAAATCAATAATAACTCCACTGAAGTCATAGTTACACCAGTGTCAAACAGGTGTAAGTGAAAATCAGGCTCCAAAAGAGATGAGATCTTGCCACCTGTTATAGAAGCTGTTACATACAGATGGGGAAAGCTGTTACATTGATCTAGAGTGTGCTTCTTTAAAAAACAGCACTGTCAGTGATTGATTAAATTCTAATGAACAGTACAGGAATGAATGTACTGTACAGTACCTGTACATGTGTGAAGTCTATCCTTACATGAATACACCAAGGTCGCTTAGGAACACAACAATGCAGGCGATGAGCAATACAAGCCATATGTTGGCCTAACATTCACAGGAATGTTGAGATCATGGCTGCTAAATATCATATCTGTGCAATACAGAAATTTTCACCCAAGTGAGATTATGGGTACTGGAATCTCCACGGTCTCCATGGGGAAAAATGGGCATAAATGTATTTATGCAACAAAGAAAGACTGAGCAGTTATCACAGATTATTAAGCAGACTATTTGAATGTGGTGTCTCTGGAGAGAACTATGGCCTATCATTCTGCCAGAAGATTAAGTGCAGTCCAGCTGTTAGGTAATTTCAGAATGCACTGTGAATGACAACTTGCTTTACTTCAGTGGTACTGTACCTGAAAGGGTTGCTAAACAATATGGACTTGAAAACACAACCTGAAGTCCAAGAGATTGTTCTTTATAAAAATATGTTTAACAAAAATGATGGTGACAATTAAAGATCCTAATTTAGTTCTTCTATAATATGTAGCAATTTCTTTAAGCAATGCAAGAGAA
The DNA here is from genome assembly GCA_007922195.1 of Podocnemis expansa. NCBI lineage: Eukaryota > Metazoa > Chordata > Testudines > Podocnemididae > Podocnemis > Podocnemis expansa. The sequence goes on from ML681992.1 coordinate 2,613,601, forward strand.
CTGTGACGTAATTAACAATTATATTAACACTAAGTGGCCTGACAATGTGGATAACTAAGTACCATCTACAAATGCCATTTTCAAGGAGGCCAGATATAGGGTATTTTACAGTCTTCATTACAATCAGCATAAGTAAATACACTTCAACATTTCCACCAAGTGATATGGTTTGAATAAGAGCTACTGCTCAGTAACAAGAAAAAAAAAAGTTATGCAAAAAGTTGCTCTAAGCCCTGATACGGTATTGAGACATAAAAGGACTTATTCATGTTGAAACAGGAGAATTCTATTATCAACAAAAGAGGATTTTGTTACAAAATATGAATTATGATGATAGGAATGCTTTAATAGATGCCAAAACCTCTCAGCAACTTGGTAATTCTGAGATACTCATAGAAACTCATTACTACCACAGGATTCAAGGAATGATCCACACATTTATCTATGAAGTGGTCACTAACAGTAGTATTGGTGTTCAATTTAGAGATGTTTGCAGCATTAAGCAAACTATTATTTTTTAGTTGAAAGTTGTTAATAGAGAATGATCTGTGCACATTTATTTAACTGGTCTCTTATTTCTCCTAATCAACACTAAGAACCAGAACATTATCTTCAGGTGGTCAGCTGCCTTTGACACTGTTGACCATACTTCTCTTCTTTCAGTCCTACCATCTCTTGACTTCCATCTGTGACACTATCTTACTCTGAGAAACAAACAAGTAGTTTAGTGGCACTTTTAAGGACTAACAAATTTATTTATAGCATGAGCTTTAGTGAGAGAAAAATCTGACTTCATCAGAGCCTTCAAGATGGAGAAGTACAGATGAACAGGAGAAAAATAAATGCAGAGATGTGTGAGTCATAAGATCAGGTCAGAATGTTACAGCAAGTCAATGCAGTTTAGATTCAGATTGTTTAGATTTGCTTTAACAGTCAGAGCTGATCCTATGACTTAGTCTTTCAGGGTATGTCTCCACTGGGGAGGGCACTTTTTAAAGTCAACTTAAAAAGGTAGACTTTAAGTCGACAAAGTTGATCTTGTAAAGTCGACTCAAGGGTTTGTGTGCACTAGAGACAGTGTAGACATACCCCAGGAGTGTTACTGGGCCCAGGCCTGGGCCCCACCTTCTGCCTTGCCCCGGGGCCTGATAAAGCTCTGAGGGAATGATCTGGCCCCTGTTGCAGCTGGCAAGCAGCTCAGAGCCAGATCCAGCCCCTGTTCTTGCCTCAAGTGGCAGGCAGCTTGGAGCCGGCTCCTTGTGCTGCTAGCAAGTGGCTTGCGGCCTGATCTGGCTCAGAGCCGCTTGCCAGCGGCTGGGGCCAGATTGGGTCCCTGGGGCTAGATTGGACCCCCAGTGCCAGATTGGGCCCTAGGGTGGGCAGGGGACCCAGACCTCAGCTCCTGCCATCTATATAGTTCAACTTAAGTCAGTCTTAAGGGCAGGTGTTATTAAGTCGACTTAATACAAGACCAATGTGGATGTGGAGTTCCTTAGGTTGACTTAAGGGAAGTCAACCAAAGGCTCCAGTGTAGACATGCCCTACAAGTGTCACTAGACTCCTTGTTTATTTTGCTGAACTAGATTAACATGGCAACTCCTTTGGAAATTGTTATCTTGCCCTGGTTTGCCTTCTGAATCTCTATTTGCTCCTTCAATGTGACCTTTGGGATAAACTCACTGGGAGTGTTCCACAGATTCTGTCATAGCTCCCCATGGTGAAGTTTAGAAACCTGATGCTGAACCTAGACAGAAGAGAGAGAGGAGTCTTCCCTGCTCACAGGCTAGCAGGTGGGCCACCATCAGCTGCCAGAACTACCAGTCATGGAGGCATGCACCTACAGCTGAGACCAATAAAAGAAATAAGCCAAGTTATAAAGGACGGAGCACAGAGGCAGAAGAACCTGGGAGAGCAGAGGGGCAACAACTCTATACCAGGCTCCCTCTAAGAAACTGGTAAGGAGCCACAAGCCCTGGCATTTTAAGGGGTGATTGACTCATTTTAGGTGAAGTTGATGGGCTGGGCTAATTAAAGATGAATAGCAGGAGACCAGTTAGTAAAAGCGAGGACCTTTAGGAAGACTGCCTTCATACTAGTTGATAGTCCCTTTCTCTTCTCCATCTATATCTTAACATTGTGTAATCTTATCCACAGACCCAAATTCAACTACCATCTCTATGCTGATGACTCACAGTCTACTTCTCTATTGCAGATCACTCTTCTTCTGTCAAAACTAAAATCTGTCTACCTCTCTGACATCTCCTCAGGGATGTTTAACTGTCAACTCAAGATCAACACAACTAAAACAGAACATTTAATCTCCCTGTTACTCTATGCCCTCTTTGCTACCTTCACTCTTCATTACTGTGGACAGAACCACCATCTTGCCTGTGACTCAGGCTGATAAACTGAGCAAATGCAATCTTGTCCTGCTTGTATCCATTCAGAATGTTGCTGCAAAGATCTCTGTGCTATTCCATTGCTTTGACCAAATCACCCATTTCTTTGTATCCTTCCATGCCTACTTTTTCAATAAGGCATCAGATATAAACTACTTTCATGGATTGTCTCAGCCCAGCTGCACCCTACCTATCATCTCTCAGTCACTATTGAGATGTTATCTGCCAGCCCATGATGTCAGCCTCTATTGGCCACTCATTAAATTCTCAAACAAAGACCTTTATGCTTTCTCCAGTGCTGCTGTCCAAGCTTGGAAGCAATGCAACATAAACATCTTCAAAATGAACTTATTTTCCTCTTTCAAATACTTCCTTAAACTTCTCATTTTCCATGATGCCTAAACTGAAACTTGACAACTGCTAACACACTGATGTGCTGATCCTACTGTCTCTCATGCTGACCAGCATTGTTCCATTTCTTCATCATATATTCTTATATACATCATCTGTCCCTTGTTTTGTAATTAGATTGTTAGCTTTTTAGGGGCAGGGATCATATTTGTTTGTACAGAACCTAGAGAAAAAGAGTCTGAGTCTATGTCCAGGCCTTGTAAGCACCATTGCAATACAAATAAAAAATGATAATAATGGATTAGAGAGTTGGAGTTAAAAGTTCACAGGCATAACAAATGTTCAATAATAATTTTTAAGAACAGAGGGGGAAAAGGTTAAAATTTCTACTCTATTCATCACAGATACTAAGGTGATGAGTGGTAAAACTATGTCAAAATGGTCTAGTAGGACATTAAGTGATGCGGTTAACATGTTATATGGGATTCATTTTTTTTTCCTTTTCTTCTTTCCAGGAAACAAAATGTATGTTCAATGTAGTGTTTTTATTTGGTATGGTTTCGGGTGGGTTTTTATGTAGATGTTTTTGCATGTTGTTTGAAGAAGTGCCCTTGGTAGTCGGAGTGAAAGATGATGAGGTAGCTGATGTTCATTTGTTCTTCAGTGTCAGAGTGGTTCTTTGTGCGGGTGAGTTTTACCCTGATAATAGAAAGGACCACCATACCTGATAAGAAAGAGTTATCTGCCATGGTTCTCATCCTTAACTTTAATTGGACAGAAGACACTGATCATCTCCAAGATAAGACCTGAGACTCTGCTCTTGGCTCAATGTTCTGTAAGTCACTGTGAAGAGTGGAGGGAAGGTTAGAACCCTCAGAGTCATTTAAAACTGTCACCGTGCTTTCCTTGGGAAGTTATGTGATTCACACATACATAGTCATTTGCTTTGGGTAAAATAAGTATGCCAGCAAAGACAAACTCTCATTATTCTCAAGTGCAGGCAATTCTGCATATTTGAGGGACAAAATCCACTATTATTCATATACATAACATTCCTTTTAAATATTATCAGATGAGTGAGGCCAATTTTCACACACTTAGGAAATAATTTGATTCCTGCCTTTCTTTATTCACTGATTTTTGACAGGGCATCACAAAAGACTAGAACATCTAGGATATTCCCAACCAGGAACAAACACACACACACATAAAATGTATGGTATTAGAAACAATGCCAGAACTTAACCTTTGAATCATGTAAGCACTGAGACCAAGAACTTACAGACAACAAAATTCCTGAATAATAGACACTGGTAAACAGACTAGTGAATAAGAATTTTCAAAACCAGGACATTAACATAAAACATTAACATAACTAAGAATGTACCAAAAGAAAAGGAAAGTCTGGAAATTCCAGGAGAGAGAAAGTCATCAAAGGAGGCATCTGAGGACTTAGAAGAAAGAAGTTAAAGGTCTTAACTGCTGACCTGGGCCTGAATTTGATCTCTGACTCAAAGTATGTCCTCTGAGATTTCACCATTCTGAAAAGAAAAAGAGAGAAAATATGGGTCATACATTTATATGAACTAGAGGAGATTCTCAGGGAGATTCCAGAAACTATAGCTACACCAAAATTTGCCTTAGACCTACCATAACAACCTAGTTTCAGCCACAAGTCACTATCCAGCTCTGCAGGCTGCACCTCTGCCAGCAACAGTTCAGGAGAAAGCCTGGGCAGGAGACCAGGGATCTGCAAACAGCCCCTGGTCCACATCCCAACCCAAAGGCATGCACTATACAAGGGGATCTCAGTCTCTTGACTGGCCTGGGGTGACATGCTGTGGCTCATGCTCCTGTAATCCAACCCCTTTGTGGTCACTAGTCCCCAATGGCTCTGTAGATCTTTGAGCCAGGACTTTCTGTCTAGTGCAGACATTACCAACTGCAGTTAGTCAAAATGTGGTGGGAGCTGAGGGGGAGATGCAGGCCCAGGGCCCAAGGAACCAGCAGCAGGAGGAGGAGACAGTGGAGCACTGCAAGGGTACGTCTACACTATAGCCTTAAGTCAACTTAAAGCCCTTTAAGTAGACTTAAGCCAGTCCTGTCTATATTTAGGAATTATTAAGTTGAATTAAGCAATGGCTTCAAGCCTACGAAATTGACCAGACTCCAAGCAGCTTGCCTATGGCAGCTTGGGCTGGATCAGGCCCCCAGAACCAATTAGGCTCCGGGTGCCAATTTGGGACTGGGGGTGGGTTATGGGCTGGGGTAACTCCCAGATATGTCTGCACAGGGCCAGTGGAACACGGTAAGCAAGGTAAGCATTGCAGGGAGGAGTCGACGTTGGAAGGGCGTCCCCTTGCAATGCTTACAGTGTGCCGATGTTATATGCCAATGTTAATGAGGCAGGGGAGGACGGGGGTGATCTGATAGTCTTTCACAAATGGTGCAGCCTAGCGTTTCAGATTTGATGCTTCTAATATTGCACTTTAAATCTCTTAAAGCTCAGCACAGCCTTTCTTTGAATTAAACTCACTTAGTTTTACTACATGAGGATCTTTAAAGAGACACCTTAGAAGCAGATTTCTGCTCTGTTTAGTCCAATGGTTCCCAACATTTTCTCTGTTGTAGCACATCTTGCTACCTTTAATTAATTAGAGGCACACCACCATATGATTCCTAATGAATTAATGAATATTCATGAGCCAAGAGCCAAACCACAGCTCTTTGAGTCAGAGAAAATCCCAGTTCATCAGATGTTTTGAAGATGCAGGAACTTACAGAATGGGATGAAAATAAATGCAGGGGAGTGTAAGACAAGTGATCAGGTCATACTGCAACAGCAAATCAGAAAGCTCATGCAATAAATAAATCCATTAGTCTTTAAGTGCCACAAGACTCCTTGCTTTTTTTGCTTTACTAGACTAACATGGCTGCTCCTTTGGAATTTGACAAAAAGAAAATGTTTCTCATTCACCTTTGGTTCAAGCTGGGCCCATAAAGCATCACTCTTACAGCAGCAGAAGTAAAGAAGAGCAGAGCTTTGTAGAAAATTGAAGGCACGTGTGTATTTCTTGTCCATGGACTCTCGAGATTAGAAAAGGACACAGAGAAAAGTTCTCTCTTTTCAGTATGCATTGGGAAGTGGACAGCACACACTGTCACTCATACCTATTGACAGCAAAGGCCTGGTTTGACGGATGATACATTCACTGCTCTCAGCCACTTCTCCTGAGCAAAGCAGTAACCTCAAAGACTGTTTCAGATTACATGGGATTGAAATTACTCAGTGCTAGTCTATGCTGGTTGTGGCTGTTGGGGAGCACTAGACTCAAACCACTGCCCTTTGGGAGGTTCACTTAGACTACAAAAGAAGCAGTACTTGCCCCTGAGCCACTCAGGCCCAGCTTTTGATGGTGTTTAAATTTGTCCCTATCTATCCTTAAACTCTGGGTATAATGCCACTTTTCACCCAGTCTCTGTAACATGTCATACTCCATATTGTAAATGTAGAAACTGCATACCAATGTACCCCATGTTGTGTAGGAATGAATAGGTATAAGGTGTAAATGGAGGGTGGATGTGTGTTTGAACAGCTCCATGCTGCCAGCTCATCCAGATGAAGTCGGAAGCCCATCTCAATGGCTGGAGAATGTGACTACATCCCTAAAAGCAAAGCAATGAAGGATCCGCCCCAGAAGCAAAAGAATAGAGTTAATCAAGACACCCAAGAAAATGAGCTAGAGGTCATTTGCACAACTGCCTGGTGACTAACAGCAGAGGTGGCCTCAGGCAGCTGGGGGCCCTAGGTGAAGGCCCATTGTGGGGCCCCCGGTACTACCTTGCCTGTGGCCCCAGTCCCCCCCTGCACCCCTAACTATCCCATACTGTCCCCCAGGACCCTTGTTTTGCTGAACCAAACTAACATGACTATCCCTCTGGAACACCTACATTATTCTTGGGTACGATATTTTTAAAGATCTTCCCATCACAAAGCTTGTAAGTTTATCATCTTTCACTTAACATAAATGAGCTAATGCTGAACTATAAAGTTTAAGTGAACATTTATTTTTTTTTAAAGTGTAAGCATTAATTAAGAAATAAAAAGTGGTAACATTACTTATGGCTCAAATATAACTAAAATACCACATTTAAAATTTGGCAGTCAAATCATACAATTTTTTCATATAGGCTTGGGTTTATGTGCACTTGACATTATTACAAATAATTATAATAAATAAAAATAAGTGAAAAGAAGGTTTCTAGTGTGTAACTATAAATGAAAAAAACACCAAATTTCAATTAAGCTCGCTGAAGTACTCAAGTTTATAGGACTCCAGCCCTCTCAGAAATATTAAATAGTAAGTACAGAAGAAGCTAAAAAATTTACTTTCCAAAAGAAAGACATACAGCACAGACATCACACCCAGATGTAATGATTGCCTAAGGGAAGCACTGTATTTAGATGTAGCAGCCTGTATGGCCCAACCTGATAACCTGAGCTAAACAAAGCCAAAGTAAAAATTGCCCCAAAGTCAAAGGAGAAGGCAAAAGAACAGGTAAAAAAGAAAAGGAAAAGGCAACATATTAAAAAATGGCAGAATGAATGGCCACACTGAGGAATTAAAAGCTGAGGCCACTGGAAAACTTCCTGCTTTTGTGCTGTCTAGTGCTTGCTCCTGCTTTTTTACCATGTCAATGTGAAGGTGATGGGCAGAGAATGGTGAAATCTGCCATTCAGACAAAACACAGATCCTAATGATAGCTTGCCTTGATGAACCAAGAGTGAAAAGTGCTTAGGCTTCTAGCCCTATTAACTGTGCTAGATGGGAACAATTTCTATAGTTTTCTATATTTTCATTTCTGTCCACCAAATTGAAGACGGACCCCTTATTGCTTGAGGCCCTAGGTGGCCACCTGCTTTGCCTCCCAAAAGCTGCCACTGACTAACGGTCACACAGAGCACCTGGCCTGGCATGACAAAGCTATAAAGACTGGGTGAGATCCAAAAGCTAAAGGGGGAAAGTGTTCTGCACACCACCTGGAAGAAAGAAGTGTCGGTGCATGCCTGACAAAGACTCTGCTCCTCCTCGTGTCGAGTTTCCCTGGCTAGGCAGCTGCCATGAACCCCAGTGACAGACACTAGCCCAGACTCCAGCAACAGCACCATCAGGACTGGTAATAACACAGACTGCAGAACATTGTCTGGTATGCTTGGGCACGTGGATGAGTGTGTGTGTGAGGGGGCATAGGTATCATTTTGTTTTTATTTGTAATAAATGCAGCATATTGCCTCCCCCCCCCCCGAAAAGATCTCAGGTACTCATTTGGTATAACTTGCTGCTGCTTCTTTACAATTTTGGATGATGCAATGACTTCCCTCAATGACAGATTTGAACAGTTAAAACAACACAACAATCAATTCGAATTTTTATGCAACATAAATAAACTTGCCAAAACCAACCATGAAAAGCTCCAACAGCACTGCAATGATTTGCAACTTTGTTTTTTGGATGGTGATAATAAGGATATCAATGAAATCAAACTCTGTGATGAGCTATGCACCTTTAAAAGATCTGTTAAAGTCCGAATTAAACCAATTCCATAATCCTTATGCAACTCTGAAATTTATTCAATCAAATAACCTCTCATTTCCAAATTTGAGCATTGCCCTAAGAATATTGCTGGCAAGTCCTGTTAGCATGGCAAGTGGTGAGCGATCATTTTCATGATTAAAAATAATAAAAAATTACTTGCGATCAAGTATTTCTCAAGAAAGGCTTGTAAGCCTCGCCATGGTTGCTATTGAGAGTGATATATATGCCCAGTTAGACATCAAAGAATTAATTGCAAATTTTGTAAACATGAAAGCACGAAAAATACTATTGTAATCTTTTGTAAAACCTTTCATTTTTAATTAAAGAAATAACTAAAAAACTGATTTTGTTTGTTTTTGATGTTCATATAATGATAAGCATTTACTGCTCAGTACTTTTTTTTTTTTAATAAATATGCACTCACCCCTTTACTGCAATTTTCTTATTATAATAACAAACTGATTAATACTAATGAGGGAGGAGGGTGCCGATTCATAGATTCCGGGGGGGGGCACCAGAAACCTTAGCACCGGCACTGAGGAAGAGGTTGGCACCACCAACTGAACAGCCAAAATATTAAGTCAGTTACTGCTATAGCTTTGTCTAGGAAATTCACCCATTTCTGAATGTGGTTGTTAGTAGTGAGAGCACCTGAAAATCCAAGTGAAAATCATGAAGAAGCACAACTAACCAAATTTTAAAAGTCATTTAAGTACCTAAAGATGCAGTTGAGCATCTACTGGGACATTCAGATACACCTTAGTGCCTAACTTCTGCTGAAATCTGTGGTAGTTACTTGTGAAAACACTTAGGTGAATTCCACTAAGCGCCCATTTGCAACTTCAATCATCTAAATATGATTAAATGTATGGGCTAATGAGCACTATTTCACAAAAATTGGTTAAATCTTGCTTAGGATATGATAATGTAAATAAGGGTTGTAACTGTGGGAAAATTCACTCAGCATACCTCCCTTTACTTACATATTGCCATATCTTCAGTCTATGTAAATAATCATACCTCTATCTATGCCTTGGATGATCTAGTCCAGACAGTTTATGGGTAAAATAATGGGCCTGATTTTCTGCTCTATTTCCCCAGGTTTGTTCCAATGGAACCCCACTGATTCCAGTAGGGATATCCAGGAGTAACATGGATGTAACAAGGTAGAGAATTAAGTCTTCAATCTCTCTGCCTCCCATTTGCAAGTACTGGGCTTCATGCAGCTGTGGAGAGTCATAAGATGAAATTCTGGCCCCACTGAAGACAATGGCAAAAGTCCCAGTTCCCTAGGATCAGAGGTTAGTGAAAAGCAAAACAGCCAACTTCTAAGTCCAGCTAAATAATTTTCTGTTCAGCAGTGTTCCATGCCAGACCCTCAGTTGACCTTTATTTATATCTCAAAGATATTTTGCCTCAATTTTAAACAAAAAGTTAATTTATCCAGGAGGCAAGATGACATTTTGATTTCATTAAAAAACAAAACTAGAGAAAGGGAGAAAACATCATCTATTTTTTTGTTGTATACTTTTTAAAGCAGAATGTTTTAGAAACCTTATCTTAGTAAAACAAATAACCTTCTCCTTCAGCCGTGAACAATAGCAACAATAACAAAAACGTCTTAGCATAGACTTAAAATCGTCAGAATAGAAAAGTTCTTTATAGTCATAGAAAAATATTGTAGAGCTTTAGAAGACACAGTCACAGAAGCCCCAGCCTCTAGTGAATTACAACAAAAAGGAGAATGTCCCAGTGGCCAAGCTTTAATTATCTTCATGCACCTGAAAATGCCACTTAAATGTGAAAGACCTAGTCCTTGCATTCACTATATGTGTTTGATAAAAGATGCATCAATCATTAGTAGTTATAAGACATTTCCTTACTGGAATTGAAAAGCAAAGCACAGCTTGGTTTTCTCTCTCTGCATATCACATCCAGCAAAGCTTCTGCTAATGCTGACCTAGATGCAGCACTGTCTGCCTGGCCTTTTGCTCTGCCTTGCCAAGAAGCTGTTTATTTTCTCTTTGATGGATGAGTATGAGTGTGGGAGGTGGTTGTGAGCAGCAAGAAAGACAGGGACAGATTACACTTCTTTCCTTAATATATATTTCCATGTCCTCCTCTCTTTATTGACTTTTAAAATTACATTGTTTTAGGGTGGTCATATCAGTTTCTCACACTTCCCTCCCTATCTTCCAGAGGTGGTTCTTCTTCCAAAAAGAATAGTAGGTTCTCTTCAAATAAAGTCTTGATTAGTTTCCTACAAAGTCCCACACAAAGTCAGTGAAATTGAACAACAAGACAAAAACTGCCAATATTATCACTTAACTGCAATTTGGTTTTGGAACTGTAGTTACTGAAGTCTCAGTCACCTTAAAACGCCTCACAGTGCAGTCTCTGTAAATGTGCTGCATAAGATCCTTTTAGCTTTCAGTTTCTTATTTTGTTGTGACACATTTCATGGTTGAGAAGTGGAAAGAATGTTTGGAATTGTATCAACAAAGGTGTTTTGGTTTGTAGTGGAAACTTTTGCTAATAAAAAGTTATCTTCTCCAACATATAACAGATCTGACAAAAAAAGATAGAGACAGAGAAAGAGTATAGTTTATTTGATTCAACTTCAAGTTTCCCCATAGATCTATCCACTGACATGATATTGGAAGGTGCTGAGACAGATATATCTCACAAGTTCTCATTGACTTCACTAGGACTCTGAGGTGTGCCAGGAATGACCTTAATTATTTTAGCTTCAGTTATAGGAAATCTTAAGGCTATTAGATACTTTCCATGGACAATTTCAGTTATTTCCTAGCCTTCTTGTCTATTAGAATGTAATCCAAACTGGCAGAGATATGAGTATGCAGGTTGGGGCTGGGTTGGTGACCTTGTGCCTCAACTTATAGACTCATAAACTCTAACCTATGACTGAGTTATTTAAGTCCTCAAATTATGATTTAAAGACTTTAAGTTACAGAAGACTCACTGGCAGGTGAGCCATGCCCCATGCTACAGAGGAAAGTGAAAAACCCACAGAAGACTTATGAATGCTGTCAAAATGATAGTCAATCAGTATCATTATTGATACTAATAACTAGTTCTTATCAATATCTTGCTTTTTACCATTACTTCTAAAAGTAGGTCAGTATCATTAACCCCATTTTACAGATAGGCAAATTGAAGCATATATAAGTGAAGACGTGAAACCATACAAAAATTTCTAACCATTAGAGAAATGAAGTTCTAGAAGAGCCTTCCAAAGGGGAAAAAGCCTAGCTGTTTTCAAAACTGAGTTTAATAAGTTTATGAAAGGGGAGGGTATGATGGATAGGCTAATTTGTCAATTAACTGATATTCAACTACTAGTGAGAAATATGACTGATGGCCTACGATTAGATATTAGATGGGCTGGATTCTGAGTTACTACAGAGAATTCTTTCTGGGTGTCTGGCTGGTGAGTCTCATCTGCATGCTTAGGCCTTAGCTACAGAGCCATTACTATGGTGGGGCTGACAGGGCAAAGCCCCGGGCAGCGCAAAGCAGCTCAATAGAGCCATGCTATTAAAGGGACGGCTTTGTGGTGCCAGCTCTAAGCACCACTAATGGGAACGGGCACGTTCCAATTAGAACACGCGCTGGGCGGCAAAATGCTGCATTAGGACTCTGCTTAGCTGACTGGCACATCTGGAGTCAGAAAGAAATTTTCCTCCAGGGCAGGTTGGCAGAGGCCCTGGGAAGGGGGTGGGGGCTTGTTTTCCACTGGAGCATGGGGGCACAGATTACGTTTTGGTGGATTCTCTGTACTTGATTCTTGATACTTGATTTTGGTGGATTCTCTTCTTTGTACATTATTTGAAGAGTTCAGTAACTTAGTTATAGGCTAGAGGGTCTATTACAAGAGTGGATAGGTAAGGTTCTTTGGCCTGTATTGTGCACGAGGTCAGACTAAATTATCATAAAAGGCAGGGGTTAAAGTATATCAGTATGCCCTGGAACGCTGTTCCGGGGCCCACTAGGTTTAGGGGCTTAGCATTCCAGGGCCCCTAAAATAGAATGTGGAACCAGAACACCAGGTTCCGGGGCCCAACACTGAAAAATAGTGGGCCCTGGAACACAGCGTTCCAGGTCCACATTCTATTTTTAGGGGTCCGAGTGCTAGCCCCTAAAAATAGCAGGCCCTGGAATGGTGTTCCGGCGTGTTCAGGCAGGCATGGGGAAGGGGGTGGGACTAGGCACATCCCTGGGCAGGGCTCTAGCCCTGCCGCAAACCCTTCCCCTTCCAGGCCCCGCACCATTCTGGGGCCTTTTGCCTCAGCCCCGGCCATGGTGGCCAGGCCTACTGCCCCAACCTCCCCAGCTATGCCACTGCCCAGTGGGTGCGGGGGTGGCTGACTCGCACTTGGGGGGAATTGGGGGCAGGTGTGGGGTGCTGGCATTGGGGAGGTGGCAGGGATGTTACTGGTGCTGGGCATGCCCGGGCATGTGCCCAATCAGGCCAGAGATCCAGGGCCTGGCTGCCGGCAGCCACAGTGGCCCAATCCCCAGCTGCGGATCTGGGGCCTGGCCACCTGCAGCCCGTCCCCAGCCGGGGATTGGGAGCCTGGCCGCCTGCAGCTGCAGCAGTATGCAGCCCTGTCCCCGGCCAGGGGGTAGGGCCTGCAGGCTGAGGGTGGGGCCTGTGGGCAGGGGGCAGGGCCTGGGCCCATGCCCCAGGTCCCTCACCCCCCCAGCTATGCCCCTGGGAGGTGGCAAGAGCTGGGGCCCAGAAGGACCCACCAGCATAGGAGGGGGGCCCACTGTCATGGAAGGGGGGCCCATTTGCACAGGAGCATTCCTGGACCCCCCAAATTATACTTTAACCCCCTGATAAAGGGTCTTTTGCCCTTCAAACCTATGAGATTATGAAGTGACTTGCCCAAATTCACACATAGAGTCTGTAGCAGAAGAGGAAATAGACCCTTGGTCTTCTGAGTCCCAAGATAGTGCTCAGTCTACTAGGCTATAAAGTTTCCTAATTAAGGATTCTCAAATCTCTGCTGCTGCTGCCTCCATCACATTTATTTTCCTTTATACCCTCATCTCTTTGTTTGTAACACTCTACCATCTCCACACACCTTACCGAATCATTGGTTCAATCACCTTGCTTACAACTTCTTGCCTTTTTCACAGTGCTTTCTATTCCTAGAACAGCCTCCATGATTCCACTTGCCAGACAGACTCACTCTATATCTTATATTCTCTTCAGGATTGTTTTTATCACATGCTATTTATTGAACCACAATGTGAACAGCATTCTACAGGGAGTAAAGTATAACAAGTTTACCCTAAAGAAATTAGAATCTGAAAAACCAGCCACAGGGAAGATAAGAACATGCTGAGAGTTGCAGACAAGGAAGGAGTGGAGGCTTAAGAAATATTGTTATTATTTGACCATTTCTTGGAAAGGCAAGGTAATCCATGGATAGGGGACTGGACTGAAATGCATTATATTTACAGTTCTATTACTAATCTGTGTGACCCTGGGCAAATCACTCTACCTCTTTGCTTCTGTTTCCATTCTTATCTTTTTCTGTTTGTTTGTTTTTGTTTTGCCAGATTATTAGTTTTCCAAGGTAAAGATTATCTCCTGCTATGGGTCCTTAAAGTGCTTAGCACAATAGGGTTATGACTGTGATTGGAGCCTCTACACACTATTGTAATACACATAATAACTTGTACTCCACTTGGAAGAATGGACTCTTTTGGAGAGAAATTTAAATGAGGAAGGGATGGTGGCTTTCCATGAAACAGACATTGGGCAAGAAGGAGAGAAAATATGAACAAGAAGTTTGTAACTGTTTCAATAGAACAAAGGCAATACATGTGATTTGGGAGAACTTAGTAATAGCTGATAGCAAAGATGTAGGCCAGGATGCAGTTGGGGGGAGATGGAGCTATGAAGGCAAGGGGAAGACATGTAAACCTACTGCAACATGCAAAGGTATGGGGCAAACAGTGGAAGGATCATTGTGGCATGCCTGTAGCATGGATGAAGAACATTATTATAGAGGTGGTTTTTTTCTTGGATGGGCTGAAACAGGGTAATTGCAATAATCAGCATGGGATATGATCAGGACACAGATAAATGGTTCAGATATCAGGACAGAGAATAAGAGATATATTTTAGACATGTCATAGAAGAAGTACAACCGCACAGCCCAGTTGTGTGGAGATGAGAGGGAGAAGTCAAAGAAGACCTCTGTTCTCATGTCTGGATAAAGCGAGAATGGCGGTGGTGTTCAATGGAGGTTTGTAGAGCTTTAGGAGTGAATCAGTGGTGTTTCTGGAAGGGGGAGGCTCAGGGGGCCTCAGCCCCCCAAAACTCAGGGCCAGCCCCTGAGTTACTTGCCACTAAACTGTGTGGGGGTGCAGCGTCATGCCTCCACACAGGGAATGCTGGCAGCCCATGGCTTGTACCCGGCAGGAAGAGAGTCTTCTAGCCAGGAGGGAGCTGCCCCAGGCTGGAGCTGGGAGTTTCTAAAACATGCTCAGAGCAAAGTCATGTAGGGGGCATCAGCGTGTGCCACGGCCCTGCTCTCCCTCCAGCAGCCACATAAGGGAGCTGGGAGGTGGGGGGGAATCTGGGGGCAGCCATGCTGGCTGGCATGGTAAGGGCATAGAGAAGGGGTTTGGCCTAGGGGAACGGAGGCCACAGGTGGGACCAGGGGTTAGGGAAGGACTTGGGGGAGCTGCCGGGGGGGGATTGGGAAGAGCTTGGGGCCACAGCTGCCGGTGGGGGCTCAGGCCCCCCAGTAGTTATGTGTAGTGATGCCCCTGGAGTCAATAATTACTTTTTTTTTCACTTATTCTTTATGGCTATGTTGTACCTGGAAATTTTCTACTTGTCAGATGTTGGACAGGTGGAATTTATCCCAGGAGACTCGTGCCCCACTTGCAGTGATCTATCACACCATCACCCCTCTCACGGCTAGTGGAATCAGACTAGGAGGCAGCTTGAACAGTTGAAAACCATATAACTTTTATTAATGGGGGAAGGAGAAGATGGGGTCTCTACCTCAGATTACAAACCAGACTATCAGATCAATTGTAACCCAAATTACAAAATCAGATGTTATCATATACTGTTATATATATTTTAGCAATGAACCTATCAAATCCTACCCTGAATCCTATTTAACTAATATAATCTCTATTTTCTATTATAGATATTCTCTCTTCAGAACCATGATTAAAAAAAAAGGCCATATAACATGTAAACCCTAAATTTTCCTTATCAATGTCTACACTTAAAATGCTAGTTCGAACTAAGTTAGTTTGAGTTAATTTAATCTGAACTAATTTTGATTACTTCAAATGAACTTAGTTCAAATTAGCATGTCCACACTAGAAAACTAAATTGAACTAGCATGTCCATGCACAGGACTTGCTAGTTCGGCTTAGGAGGGGGCACCAGGGAAAGTGTGGCAACATGGCACCCAAGAAGGGCCATATCACCACCAAATCCATAAAAAGAGGAAGGCACCCTGGGAGGAAGAAGGTCAAACTTCCTTTAGTTTGAACTAACAGTTAATTTGACCTAACACAGCTCCATTGGTTTAGTTCAAACTAATAAATTTGAACTAACCATTAGTTTGAACTAAGGCAGGTTTTACAAGTTCAGACTAAGATTTTCTTAGTTCCAGATAAGGAATTCCTTAGTTCAAACTAAAGAAAGCCAGTGTGGCCATGGACTAATGTAGTTCAAATTAAGCTTCCTTAATTAGAACTAAATTTCCAGTGCAAACATAGCCTATCTGATGAACTTTTGTACTAAATTAGAAATGTGTGTAGTTATTAAAATTCTAAATTGGAAGTTTAACCATAGCAACAATTGAATGCAAGAAACAAGGGGCTTATTTGTATCTGGTAGTGAATTTCAGCTGCCCTGACCAGTTCGGTGTACCCCAGTTGACTACTGTCATAGTATGTATCTAAAAGGTGTATGCAAGATGTCAGTAGAAAGGTAATAATATAGGCTATTTCTACACTTAGATTGATATAATTTAAATCAATTTAACAATCTAATTAAATAATAATAATAATAATAATAATAATAATAATAATAATAATTAAGTTAAATTGAAATAACATGGCCACACTAGAAACCCAAGTCGAACTAGCATGTACATGGACAGCACTTGCTAGTTCAATTTAGGAGATGGGCACCATGGAGGTGTGGCAAGATGGCTCCCAAGAAGGGCTATGACCCCACCCAATATATAGATAGAGGAAGGCAGCTTGTGAGGAAGAAGGTCAATTTAACGCAGCTACACTGGGTTATTTCAAACAAATAAGATCAAAATAAACATTGTCTTGATTTTAAGGCAGGTTTTACCATTTTGATATGACCTTTTCTTATTTTGAACTGACGGAGGTCCTTAGCTCAATCTAAGGAAAGCTAGTGTGGTCGTGCACCACTTTAAATCAATTTAAATCAATCAATCATCGTTTTCTTTTTCAATTTAAAGTGTAAGTGTAGACATAGCCATACTGGTCATTACTATTATTTTGTGGTATATATAAAAAAGACAAATTCCAAACTGTAGGTATTTTGGAAATTACATTATCAAAAATTGTCTGCTAGGCAGCACTGAAAACCAACTCTAGACAAAGAAATACAGGTCTGCCAACTGGAGGACATCTCCAAGGTACATCAAGCAGCAATGAAAATGCAAATCATATCAAAGGTAAACCGGACTATCAAGATAGCAGTGGAAGGAGATAGCAAGAAACCGATCAATTTGATTAGAGCAAACACCACTGGGGGAAGCAGCCAGCATGGAATTTTCTTTACCATCAAATTCTATGTTACTTTCCTCCCAACTTGAATTATTTTTGGGGGGGACATAATCTATTTCAGAGGTTCACTGAACAATAAAGTTGGGAATAAAGAACCCCAGTGCCCTTTCACCTAAAGCAAAGGAACCAAATATTTTGGACTTTGTTGGCGATCCTGACCAGAGGTATAATCAACTATCTTGAACAAAGGCTGTCGTTTCTTTTGTTATGGCTTAGCCATTAGAAGGCATTTTTCTTTTTGATTTGCTTCTATTTCTAACTCTATCTTTTGTACTTGAACTCACTTAAAACCCTATCTCCTTTTGTTTATAAACTTCTTTTACTTTTAATCTAAACTGAGCCAGTGTTCTGATTTGAGTTAAAGTGAATGTAAACTCCTATTAATGTGATATGCTTTTGGGTATTGTATCTTTACAAGAGCAAACATACCTTTACATCTCTCAGAATAGTGCAGAAGAGGGCTGGACATTTCAGAACATGGCTTTTGGGAAAATTCAGGGCTTCAGCATTTTGCAGTCATCTTGCCAGGGGTGACAAGAACATTGTTTGGGGTAAAAAGCAAGCTGCTGGAATCAGAGTTGCTGAGAGAGATCTGGTTAACTCACATAGGCTATGTCTACACGGGGAGTGCTTGTTTCGAAACAACACGTTTCGAAACAAGCTGTTTCGAAATAATATGTTATTTCGAAACAACTTATTTCGCTGGACAAAAACCATGTCCGCGAAATACGGGAGTGAAATAGCAGGTCCACAGTGTGGACCTGCTATTTCGCCTGGGGAGGGGACTGCAGGCACCCACAGGGTGCAGTGCAGAGGGGCACTGCATCCCATGGGTGCCTGCAGAGGGCTGCAGGCACCGGTGGAGTCAGGCGCAGGGCTGCGCCTCACTCCGCCAGTACCTGCAAGGGACTGCAGGCACGGCGCCTCACCTGGCGGGTGCATGCAGCCCCCTGCAAGCACCCGCCAGGAGCGGGCAGCGGGGAACTTCACCCCAGGGGCTTTAAAGCCCCTGCTGCCCCCCAACCTGGAGGTGCGGCCCCGGCACGGGGCTGCAGCCCGCTGCTGCCGGGGCCGGAGTAAGCGCGGGCCAGAATCCCCGGCCTGACGCACCGGCAGGGGGCGTGTCGGGGCATCCCCCCCGCCCACACACACACACACACGCCCTCGGGAATCCCCGGCCTGACGCGCCGGCAGGGGTGACATGTTGTTTCGGAGCGCTTTGTTCCGAAACAACATGTCCGAACAGGGCTGTTTCGAAACCTCTGGTTTCGAAACAACGCTGTTTCGACAGCCAACGAGGTTTAGGTTGTTCCGCAAGCAGCACGGCCATTTCGAAAGAAGCGGTTTGCTTCTTTCGAAATGGCCGTGCGTCGTGTGGCCATGCCACTTCTTATTTCGAAACAACCTCTGTTGTTTCGAAATAAGAACCCTGTGTAGACATACCCATAGTCTCAGCCCAAGTTTGAATGTTGACTAGGACCATCCAGACAACAGAAGCACAGCAGTGGACATATTTAGCACACAGGGTTACAGAGTAGGCAGTGATACACTCCATCACTAGTCTGAATTGCACTCCCTGTTTCACTCACTGTTTTGAGAAGTATATTTACCACTATTCCAATGTGGTAGTTGAGGACACCTGTGCATAAGCAAGAGCACTGCTAATTTTTCTCTCTTTTTTGTAACTCAAGTCATTGGATTTGTCAAAGCCCCAGGACTCCTTAGCATGAGTAGAGGACTGCTGCCTACTCTCCCCTAAACACAAAAAGCATACCACATCACTTCCATCCTCAGTCAGTGCTGGGATGCCTGATTATTTCATTATCCATTTCAAAAGCTTTCTCTAGTTGACATAAGGTGGTTTATGTTGACACAGGACTCTAATTTATGGACATAAGCCTAACTTAAATATCCATTTACATATAAACCCAAAGTTCAGCATTAGTAAAAGCTGTCCTGCAGAGTTGCATTCTATTGTTTGTTAAGACTGTTTTAAAGCCCTTTTGATGTGTTATGATCTTTTTAGGGTTTTGTGAAATTGCAAAAATAATTCGCCTTCAAAATGATGATGGCTTTTCTAATGCTCAGAGAATCCAGAAAATCCCATGAGGTTTGCTGTATAACACTCAAGCAAAAATAAAATGGTTAAATAAAGTTTAAGCCAATTGCCCGTAATCCAGTGTTAGACACAGTGCATATCATTTCAAGGTCAAAAGACAGATGATTCCAGAAGACAGTAGCTTACAGAGCAACTAATTTTTTATTGCAAAGCTCCTGAGTATTGTTTTGTATAAGTTTTAATAAAGATAGTTCACTAGTGAGTACCTGAAGTAAACACATGCAGCGATATCACTTTTCTTTCTTAAGAAATGTCTGCAGTATAAAGTGTTTAACATTTTTATGCCTTTCTGACTCTACTCATCCTTGATTTCATCACTCCCTGGATGCTGTAGCTTATTTTCCAACTTAAACAAAACACTGGCAGAGGAACTACAAAGTGTTCTAATCTCCTGACCCCCACACTGACAGTTCAATATATTTTAGAACAACTAAAGATATGGAAGTGGAATTATGACACAAGGAGTCACTTCAAAAGAATGTTTTATAAATTTATTGCTTAACTGTGTAGCGCAACTGCTGTAGTTTTAAGAGAGCAAGGACATACACCTAGAAAATAAAACATAATGATAGTAGCTCACTGGAAGTAAAAGATAAAAACATCTGTCACATACAATTGTACAGAAAATGTGAGATTATTGGTTTCTTAGGGATTTATTAATCTGATATATTTCAATTCTGACTTGCTGTTAGAGAAGGTTGGAGTTGGGGAATTTCCCCATAGCTGATGACTTACAATCATTTTGTAAAGTGTTCTGATCTTATTTTTCACCTGTATCTCAAATTCATCCACTTAACTAGAAAGAGGCTCACTCCACTCAGTGGGCAGTTTCTTGCAGTAACTGTAAGAGCCCACAGTTGGGCTTCAAATGTCACCACATTGCCATCTTACTGTGAATGACTGAAATTTACTTCCCATTGTTAGCGGTGCTGAAAATTGCTACTAGATTCCACAGTTCATAATGTATTGTCTAAAGTGAAAACATATCTAGGACTGAACTGACCTTTATGAAAACTGTATTTTCTTCCTCAAAATACTGGGCTAGTGCAATATTTTATTTAAAAGGTTAGTGGGAAAAGGATAAGGATTGTTACTTGGAACATGTGTCTTCGTATAATAAAAGATGGCAAAATATAAGAAAAATAACTTCTGATTACTCAACTATGCATGATAGCTGGATAGATGAGGACACTTTTGCTATTCCTGTTGAAAGGGAAGAGATAATTATTTGTAATATATATAATTTGTGCTGAGGCCCCATCTTTGACCAGGTTACCATTCTCATATAGACTGTACATAGTAAGAATTTCTTAAAGAGGCTGACAGGTTTCTCCACCCAGCAAGTAACTGAGCTTTGTAATGCCCTTGCAGGATGTTACTGTGTGGCAAACTGGTGTAGCAACATAGATATGACCTCTACAGACAAAACACAAAAGGTGGCAGAAGGGCAATATTTCTCGTTCTGCCTTTATTTCACAGATAAAGACTGTGATATAGAGAGATGTAATGACTTCCCTCATGTTTAGACAGAAATTTCCAGCATCTGAGGAAGTGGGATTTTCTCCCATGAAAGCTCATGTGAAAAGTAAATCTGTTAGTCTCAAAGTGCCACACAACTCCTTGTTGTTTTTTTAGACAGAATGTCTATAATAAAGCCAAAAATTGAACCTGAGTCTCCTGAGGTCCAGTTAGTTGCCAGGACCACAAAGCCATCCGTTTCCTCTGTAATGGCACATAACAGAAGAACCAAGAAAAGAACTTAATACCAAAACAATGATCACAAACAGCAGTTTCTCCACGCTTTGTCAGAGGAAGGGACAAGAAGTATTAAGACTTATTAAGGCTCAGAATAGAGGGAAATGCTTACTGTAAGTGCTGGTTGTCTGTAGCACTAAGGGATCAGATTAAGGAATATAACAACCAATGTCAGAGTGACAGATGAGTATGAACACTTCTCTGAAGACCTGTATGACTGTTTATAGACTTAAAGGAAGAAACAAAAGCAACGATCATATGTGGAAATGTGTTAGAGGCATGGCATAGAGAAAATGAATGGCATAAGGACTAATAACCATAAAGAGAGGTGAAAAACAGAGAGAGAAATAAATATATTAATGCAGGAATTAATTGTTCAGTAAGTTTTGCCACATGTATGTCTCTTAAAGATGCTGGCTAAAAAACAATAATTCACTTCCTCTCTCCTCCAGTAAAATTTTGGCATTTGGATTTATTCCCCATCAGAATGAAACTGAGGCCTCCAAACACAGCCTGCAGGCTGCATTGTCTCCTGGCCCAGCGTGCACCTGACAGTAACTACTGGGGTGGCCTGGCTTGTGCTGTGGTGGGGGCATTGGGGGACCTGAGCTGGGGTGGTATGGGAGGCTGGGGGTGGATTTAGGGGGTGGGTATTGAGGGGGCTGGGGATGGATTTTGGTGTTGGGTATTGGGGAAAAGGGAATGGATATTGGCGGCAGGAGCTGGGGTGTGCGGTAGGTGGGTGGCAGGTTGGCATTTGGGGGTAGGAGCTGAGGTGTGGGAGGGGGGTCTACCCGTGTGGGAAGGGAGCCCACCCAATTAGGAGGGTTCTGGGGCCCACCAAATTATACTTTAACCCCTGAAAGATACCATATCTTTTCCACAAATTTCTGAGGGAGGCCACGGGTGAGGAAGCCATCCCTAGTCTTCTGAATTCTTTGGAGCAGACTCTTCGTTTGCATATGTATGATCCCAGATAAGAAAATTTCTTTATAACCTGTACGTCTTCACCATTAATCATGATGTTTGCTTTCATCCTGTTATTATTGATTATCAACCTACACTATTCTGTTAACTTGAAAAAAATAAAAGTAATAGGAAACTTCCTTGTGTATAATTTGTTGATATGATTTCTTTAGAAAACAAAGTACAAGCAAAAGACTGATCAGTTTTTCAGAGTCAGCATTCATGAACATTACTAAATTGAGCTGCAATCCTGATGATGTCATAAGAGAAAATGCAGCTGGTTAGCCTAAGTGCAGTATTCCACCTAATCAGTAACTGGACATATTTTTCATAGTCATCTACACCTATATAAAATACTAACATTCTGATTTGGTAGCATTTTACATTTACTTTGTACGTGTGTTATTGACCATGCAGGATGCATGACAATGGAATAGCAGACTTAATGGCGATGTTCACATGTAGATGCTTATTTCGAAATAAGCTATTTTGAAATGAGCTAATTAAAATTAAATCCTTAATTCTATTTAATTTAAATACAGTTAAGGAAAACCACCAAATTGAAATAGCAAGTCCGGACACAGGACTTGCTATTTTGATTCAGGAGAGGGGCACCATGGGAGGTTTGGCAACATGGCCCCCTGGCAGGGCCATGCTGCCTCCCAATCCCTTGCCTGGCAGGGGGTCCTGGAGCCAGCTTGTGGGTCTTGCCCACTACAAGCCCCGTGAGGGGTCCTGGAGCAGGTTCCCCAGGCTTGTGAGGTGTGCCAGCTGCTGGTGGGGTGGAAGGTGCGGAGTTCACTGGCCCCTCAGCCCGGGCTCCACAGCCTCTTGCAGGGTGGCAAATTCCCGAGCCAGCTCTCCCCACAGCCTGGGCTTAGAGGCTGCTAGTGGGGCGACCAGTGCAGAGCTGGCAGGCCTCACAGCCCGGGCTTGGTGGATGCCACCCAGGTGACAGGTGTGGAAGCCAGCTGGCCCCACAGCCCAGGCTCGGTGGCTGCCTCCCAGGTGACAGGTGCAGGATTCTGCTTTCCCCTTTGCCCGGGCTGCGTGGCAGCCACCCAGCCTGGGCATCGGGGAGAGCCAGCTCCTGCACCTGCCGCCCAGGTGGCAGCCACCGAGCCCAGGCTGCAGGTAGAGCCAGCTCTGGCACCAGCTGTCCCCCTAAGCCCGCCTGTACCTCCCCTCAGCACCATAGCCATGATGCTGAAGGGAGGAAGGTCAACTATTATATCGATATGTGGATCATATCAATATAACAGAGCTAGACCGGATTATTTTGAAACCAGAGTTTCGAAATAACCCTGATTTCAATACCAAACCAGCTTTTATTGTATCAAAATGATTTTTCTTATTTCAAAATAAGGGAGCTCCTTATTTTGAAATAAGGAAACGTTGTTTGGAGATGACTATTTTTAAATAGAAACAGCAGTCATTGTTTCTATTAGAAGCCTCCTGTGGACATAGCCAATATGTATAATATGTTATCTACACAGTAAGGGAGGTATAAGTGAAATGTAAGAAATATCTTCTGTAAACAGTTCTACATCCAGACTTGGAAGAGTGCAATACAGTGGTCATTACTTAAAAGTCAGCATCTATACTCAATTACTACACTTTTGAATTTCATAAATACTATACTTAGGATTATTTGAAGCCACAGAAATAAGATGACATGATAACTGTGACAAAATATTTACTTTTGATAGCAGCAAGATATTTATTTCTGTAGATATGCATACATTTAGGTTCACTCATGCGCCTGACCTCAAGGTAGACTCTGTAATATAATGTTTATGCATAGTTGATACCTGACAATCTCATATCATGTGAGTCTTGGGTGACTACTCTATCTATGAGCAACTGGTGTTTTGAGCCTCTGGTGTTGTTCCCAATGCCCTTCTGAGCTGTGCTCAGGTACTAGCCCATGTGGTCCTGTGGCTTGGTGGCTATGATGCCTGATAGGACTTTCCATGTTGTGGGGAGGCAGGTTATTGGCCGGTAGTTGGAGGGTGCTGTTCCCTTGTGGGGGTCTTTCATGATTAACACTGTCCTTCCTTGTGTTAGCCAGTCTGGGTGGGAGCCTGCTGCTAGCAGCTGGTTCATCTGTGCTGCTAGGCGTTCATGCACTGCTGTTAGTTTCTTTAGCCAGTAGGTGTGGATCATGTCCGGTCCAGGTGCTGTCCAGCTCTTCATGTTCTTGACCCGCTGTTGGATGTCTGCTATTGTGATGGTGACTGGTTCCTGTTCTGGGAGATTGCTGTGGGCTGTTCTCAGGTCCTGCAGCCACTTTGCACTGGTGTTATGAGTCTTCTCTTTCTCCCATATGTTTTTTCCAGTACTGTTCAGTTTCTGCTGTTGGTGGCTCTGCTGTTATTGTGTTGTTGAACTTCAGTTTGGAGTATACCTTGGATGGTTCTTTGGAGAACAGGGCATTTATCTTTTTGGCCTCTGCTTCTCTAGTGTATCTCCTTAGCCTGGTAGCCAGTGCTGTGAGCCTTTGTTTAGCGGTCTCTAGGGCCCTTGTATTTTTGGATGGAGTCAGGCCCTTGTATTTTTTCAGTAGCCAAGGCTTATCCTTAATCTCTACACCCTTCTGGAGTTCCACTAGCTGACTAACTTCTCTCCAAGTTGCCTTGATCTTATCCTCCAACCTCATTTTCTGGAGGGGGGGGGTAATGTATTGCTGTTCTTCTTGATCATGTAGCCAAGGATCTCCAGAATTACAGAGGCTGTAGCATATACCAGTTCATTGGTTTGAGTTATGGTGGTAGTAGGAATTGTCATTAGGGCTCTATTAGCATCTTCTAGCATACTATCTGATGGTACTTCTCCAACGAGCCTTGGTAATCGGTCTTGAGCGTTGACTATAGCTAGTTTATCCATGATCTTGTGCCTCATATCAGCTGCTGTGCTCTGTAATGGAGGGAGTGGCATTGGAGTTCCAGCTTCAGGTGTTGGCTGCATATCCAGTTGCTCTTCTGGGTCTTCTTCTTGAGTCCGGGATGTAATGTGGAGTTGGTCTATCTCAAGTTGTGAGAACAGCTGCCTCTTTACTATGTTGACGCATTGGGTAACTAGCTGTTTCTCAGTTAGTGGGGATGTAGGTCTTTTGTCCATTCATAGTTCCCTCATACGTTTCATATATTCCCTCTCATTAGGTCTACTGTTGTAGTAGCATTCCATCAATTCCAGGTTCTCTTGTGTCATCCATCTATGGTTTGTTCCACTAGCCCACTTATCATCAGATTGTCCTGGTTCCCCAACATCTGGCACAGACCTTGTTAATGCAGGCAACGTCCAAGCCAGCACGACTGTCCTAGTTCACGACACTCTCATATTCGAAGCAGGCAAATGAGGGATTAGGGGGTCTTTTTGCCCAAGGACCCCTAGTGGAAAGGTAGGTAGGTAGGTAGGTACCAACCAGGATTTGTACCCCCATTTCCCATATCAAAGGGCAGCGCTCTTAACCACTACACTATCCAGTCACCTATATAGATAGCTAGATAGATAGCTAGATAAAATATTTATAACCACTTATGTCTTCTAAGCACACATTGTCATAACTCATATAGCATGTAAATATTTATTATTAGCTCTTTATAGCCTTAATCCACAAATATTAGTCATATTATTCAGCATTTACTCATTAATCAATGAGAAGGTCTAACAATCAAGTACTACATTTTTCCTGGTTCCTTTCACTGAATAACATTTTTTGTTCTTTTCACTTTTTGCTTTTCTGTACAATATGATATGCTTAGAATGCCACACTTGAATGTACCAATATAGTGACTGATGATTTAAAATGTCAGGATTCAAGAAGGAGAGAGATCCAGGAAAAATAAATAAAAAGCAGAAGTACTCAGCAGTATTATTGAGGAATGAAATGTATTCTGTTAGGATAAATGGCATAAATACTTTGGCTGCCACTGGAGTGTGTTTAGATAGAAATTTGGATAATGAAAGTAGCCAGGTAATTCACTGATGTAGCTACAGATCTCCTGGGTTGTTAGAAGTAGCAGATAAGCCAATATTCTTTCAAATAAGAAAGGCCTGCAAGAGCTTGGCTTCTATTTTTATCATGGGGATTTTAATTACTCCAGTATTGATTTTGATAACAATGCAAAAATATAGAAGGAAGCTCTTCTGTACTTTTTATGCCTTTATGTGTTTAAAAAGAAAATACAAAGTTTGCTATACAGCCTTCATGCTTACAAGCAATTCTGTACCTAGTCAAATTACGTGAGATAAATGTAATAAGTAAGGCTGATGACAGAGAGCATACAGTATCCAATGAATATAAAATAATTAGACTGAAGATACGGTTGAGATTTTTAAACATAACATGTTGATTTCAGAAAAGCTGACTTTGAAACACTCAAGGGAATTTTGACTCGGACTCCATAACACTTAGGAAATTTAAAATCCAACCAGGTAACTTGGCCAATGATATCAAAGTTAGTTAACATAAGATGTTAAAAAATCATAATGATAGTGATAGAAAAAATATTTCTTTTCAAAATTCTGAACAATCCAGAAAAGAAGCAAGGAGTAATAGGCAATGGGGAAATGTGCTTGGTTGCCTTTTGCCTGGCAGCTTTTTTATGTGTCCTCCCATGGTGTATGTTCTTTCACTGTACACTCAATCACCACAGGGAATTATACCAACCTTTCCACTAGCTCTCACATCATCTTTTAGGTGCCTAAACTTGGCTTAAGAAATTATAAGGAAAAAAAAAACACTTGCACGAATAACTTCAGTGCCTTCAGGATTGCTGTAGATATATGAAGGAAAAATAAACATCAGTAAGGCCCATCAACACAACACCACAGTGTTGGTGGCATGTAGCACAGATTTAGTGACAAACTGCAGTGGAATAACAAGCTGTGCAGACACTTACATGTGTAGGCGCACATGTAAGAAAGCGACTTGGGAAGTGGTGAAAGGTTTCAACAGCTCCCTGCTGTCAGAATCTTTCCCTCCTGCAGGGAAGGACTCCAACATAAGGGAGCTGCTGGAGACTTTCCCTGTGGCAGGGAAGGCTCCAAAAGCAGAGAGCTATTGGAACTCTTCCCCACTTCTGGAGCATTTCCCTGCAGCAGGGAGCTGGCAGAGACTTTTCCTGCTGTCTCACTTGCCAAATCCTTTCCCCAGTGCCAGAATCTTTACTTGCCACAAAGAAAGGCTCCAACAGTGAGGAGACAACAGGACACTACCCTGCTAAAATAGTACGGTAGAGGCACTACACAGGCAAGTATGGAGTTGTGTACAAAGCCAGACTCTTTACATGGGTCTTTACTCACCTAAGCCACATCTCATGTTGAGGAATTATGTCAGTATATACACTCCACTCCACTGAAAGAAGCGTGAAGTATAGTAGGCCCTAAAATTGATAGGTCCAAATCCGGTCTCATTTATGACACCACATGTGGTACCCCACGAAATACTGGATCTGCAGAATTGTATTGTTCATCTCCTAACCAAGAACCATGTTCCAAGTGGTTCAGCTCCTAGAAGAAAATCTAAAAATTCTCTGAGCAGGTTCCAGAAAGAGAAGTCCATACTTCAGCTTTAGGTTGGGCCACCGAACATGGTCCTGAACAGCAGCTATCTGAACATTTTGTTAGAAACCATCAGAAGTCTGAAGGGGTTTTGAACCAATGTTAGCTCTTTTTTCACCTGTTTTTCCTTCAAGTATTCTTACTGACCAGGTCAGGACTGGACTAATGATCAGTTTGCTGTGCAGCTGAAGCCGGTCAGTGTGGGGTTAACTAACTGGAATGACATTCCACAAGCATTTTAGGGAGTCTTCAACTTCCATTGTATTTGTTCTACATAGGGCACACTTTGAAGGCTCCAGTCAGCTGCTTCATATGCTACACAATACCAGTGACTCAAGGTTGACCCTGAGTGGAATGAGGCAGTCCAAATGCACCAACTTAATAGTGTGGAATTAGCAAAGAAGGGAAAGAAGACAAGCCTTCAGTGAGACCCCAGTCATCTTGGAAGCTTTTATTTTCCTCTCTCAGTACTGACAACTGGCTGTGAGTGAAAGATGAGTGGAGAGACCATGCCAAAACCCTAGAGCCTAAACACAAAACAAACTAGACTGATCTGGTCTGATAATGTTTGACTGAAGATGCAAATGAACAACAATGGAGCAATGACTTACATTTTCATTTCAGAATGCCAGGACATAACATTGGGTCTTGCCAACTCTCTATGAGCAAGAAATCAGGAAAATGAGTGAGCCTCCACTGTACATGAGGGGCAGACTTAGCACCATCAGGGCACCATGATCTGCAATCATTGCCCAGCCCTCAAGGAAAACATGATCCAGTACCTGTGAGTCCTCCCCACCCTTCCAAATGCTGATACAGTTAAAGATCATGGATGGGGCCAAGCTGATTTCCCCTATTTGGACTGTGATCACTTCCAGCACTGCCAATAATTTCATACACTCTGAAGTTGATTGAGCTCTACAAATCCCCCTCTGTTCAAACTCCACATCAGTTGTCATAGAGACAATCATAGAGACACTCTACATCAGTTGTCATAGAAACACTCCTGTTCTCGGGGCTGGTCATGCAGCGAAAGTACCCATAGAGGCTGTTCCCTAGGGCCATCAGAAACTGCTACAACTCAACGTCATTTAGTCTGCATAGTTCCCCCTAATTCTTGTCATCACCAGACTGTAACACCAGGACCTTTCACCTTCTGAAGAGGAATGATGATCATGTTCCCTTCTGCACCTTTTAAAGGATTTGGCAACATGAAGCTGTCCCCAAGCCTTTGGTCTCTATCTCCTGCAGTTGATCAGATGTGACAGCAGGGGTGTCACTGGTGCCGGGCTTATGGGACTTAAGCCCCGAGTCCCAGTGCGACAAGCACTGGATCTTTTCCCGGGCCAGCAGCTCTCCTGTGTGACAGCACCTCTGGGAGAACCCCAGATTATGGCATCTAGCTAGAAGAAACCAGCCCCCCCCCAAGCCTGTGACACTCCCTAAAAATTCTCTGAGCAGGTTCCAGGTTTTATGGGTCAAATTAAGTCAAGTTGTGTGGGTTGTGTGTTACCGAAAATACAGAAATCAGGATTCAGACCCTCTTACCTGAGGCATCTATCAACCTCTAGCACCTCCCCCAGCAGTTTCAAGTCACCAGGACCAATTAATTTAGTCAAATAGATAGTTTATTTACCTAAATAAACCCCCTTGATCCTTGAACAACAAACCCCTTATAACATAAGTGAGTGGTAAGTAAGTATAACACTAAGTACAAACAAGTGATGTGGGTAAGTGGTAATAAGGAATAACAAGGGTAGTATAGGATGAGTGAATAACAGGGTAAGTGATACAGGTAAGTGGGAAACTATTACCAGTGCCACTCAGGGTAGCCACTTCAGCCTCCCTTTCCTTCAGCCCAGGCAGAGATTGAACCCGTGCCTAAATAAAACTGTTACCCCCAGTGAGGTACTCTCCACTGAACCCTGCACCCATGCCAGTGCTCAGACTCCCTCACAGTTGCCTTTGCCTGACACAGTGTTGAACCCGACTCCCATGATGTCAATGGATCCTGCATTGTCCCCAGCTCCACCATCCACACTTGGCCCATCTTCTTCAAGCCTCTTGTGGCCTAGGGCTCCTTATTTGACAGTCTATTTGCCTCTTGTCACAGTTCACAGGTAGAGCCTTTCCCTCACCAGCCAAAACAGGTTCTGCTTCTTCAGGGACTTGGTCTGAAGCGATCCTGATGTTCTCATCAGAGCCACACCAAAACACCCAGTTGCCTGAGATTCTGGCCACACAAGGTCAGACGCTCAGTCCCAGACAGCTGGGCCTTTGGGGCTCTCTGTTTCCAATCCTATCAAGGATCTCTGCTCAGCTGAAGACCCTGGACTCCAGCCACCACAGTGAAGACACCCTCCTGGAGCTGCTCCTCTTCACAGTTCCCT
This sequence comes from Podocnemis expansa, assembly GCA_007922195.1. Classification (NCBI taxonomy): domain Eukaryota; kingdom Metazoa; phylum Chordata; order Testudines; family Podocnemididae; genus Podocnemis; species Podocnemis expansa. Next base: position 2,643,578 of record ML681992.1, read on the forward strand.
GGGGCTGAAGATCCTGTTCCCCTCATGGAACTCCCTTAACTTTCAGGCCCATTAGCCAATCATCGCTCACCTATTTTTGCGCCGAAAAGCAGGTCCAAAGGATACAGTGTGGAGAGTTCTGGGAGCGCTGCACCCGGCCTTCGGGGGTTTGTCCATGGCTCTCTCTGTTACTGGGCAGGCTAAACCTGCCAGCAGTCTGCCAGCCCTCCAGTAACTCTTCTCACTGTGCTTACATGACCGGTTGCTAGACAGACTAGAATGCTCCTGATTACGTAACCAGTTATTAGGCATACTACCCTGTTCCTTGACTATTTGTCTCCTACTTCTGGGGAAGGGGCAACCCAAACTCTAAGGAACCATTCTAAAATACATAACACATACGTAAAATTTTCCTTACAGTGTGTGTGTAATTTTCTTTGAAAAAACACCCCTATAATCCTGATACTTATCAGAGAATGGGACCAGCCTTCAATGGAACCTAGTATGCAGAAGACAAGGGTGAGGGGGGATTTGATAGAGGTCTTTAACTAGCTGAAAGGGAGTGCCAGGGAGAATACACCTAGATTGTTCTCAGTAGTGGCAGATGACAGAACAAGGAACAATGGTCTCAAGCTGCAGAGTGAGCGATCAAGCTTAGATATTAGAAGCTTTTTCACTATTGCAGTGATGAAGCACTGGAATGGGCTACATAAGGAGCTAGTAGAATTGCCAACCTTCAAGGCTTTTAGGATTTGGCTTGAAAAAGGCCTGGCTGGGATGACTTAGTTGCTGTTGGTCATGTTTTGATCTGGGATTTGAATTAGATGACCTCCTGGGGCTCCTTCCAACCCTACCATTCTATGATTTTAATATCTGTACAAGGCTGACACTTTGAATCAAGACAGCTCAGGTGGACATTATTTTTCTCTCTGTTTAATTTCATCATCACCTGGAAAGCAGGAACAGGAAAGTTGATTCCCAGAGGGAGAATACTGTCAAGAGTGAAAGGACCATAACCAAGCATCACACTGTCTCCTAAAAGCTCATGACTTCTAAGTGCCATGATACACCAACACCTGACTAAGTTAATATGATATGCTTCACAAGGTGATCCCTTAGCCTGAACAAGTGAGATCCAGAATATGCAATGCAATGCATCAGATACCTTGATGGGAACATATACATTCCACAAGGGTGTCACAAGTTACAAGTGCTTCATCTCTGCCATGAAATCCCATTGGTGGGCCATTTTTGCGACCTTAAAACTTTCTGCATGGTTTCCCATTTCTTCTGGTGACCCTGTATATAAGCTGATGTCTCAGTCTATGCAGTATCTTGTAAGCTGTCTGCACTCTAAGCATCTCATCTAATGTTCCCTCTAAGCTAATGATGCAGCTGAGCAAGTTTGCCACTGGTTCTGGACCCCTACTGGGCCCATTCCCTGCTGCCTGCTGGCTCCCTGAGGGCATCCATAACTTGCTCAGTTGCATCAACAGCTTAGAGGGAACACTGTGAACTGTCCCCAGCTGTGTCCAGGCACATAATATATTTCTATTATTTTTTTATTTTATTTTATTTTGTTTATACAGTTCAAACCCTGTTTCTTTCCTGCTGGCTGGGACCCTTCCCTGCTGGCTCCATGATCACCAGGAACCTTCCCTGTTGGTTTCCTGATCCACCCCCGGCTCCTTTCCCCACTGCCCACCTCCCGCCAGTTCCCCAACCCCTGGATGCCTTTTCTGCAAACCGCCAGCTCCCAGACCCATGGGTGTCCTTCCTGCCAGCTGCTGGCTCCCCACCGCCTCTTTCTTGACAAAGCGCCCTGCCAGCTCCCTGATCCCCTGAGCCCTTCCCCACCGGTTCCCTAGCCCCCCCACAAGGAATCTTGCCCAGAGGCTCCATGACCCCCTGGGCCCTTCCCTGCTTCCTGTCCACCTGCAGGCTCCATGACCCCCAGGTGCCCTCCTTGCTTGGCACTGGCTCCTTGACCCCTTCTTTGACTCACGCGCTGGGTCCTCCAACCTCTTCCCTGACCTGCCCACTGATTCCTCAATCCCCTTGCCTTCACTGCTGACCATGACCCCCCCCAACCCTTTCTCCACCGACTGCCTGTCCCCAAGGCCCAGGGCCCCTTCCTCCTTACCTGGCTAAAGCTGCTCCCTGGCCAGGCTGCTCCCATCCTAAGCATGCATCTGACCATGCTCAGGGAGGGAGATTTGAAAACTCCCCCAGCCTGGCCACAGCTCCCTGCTGCATGAGCATCTGTGATGTCTGTGTGGGTGTGCGATGACCACTGCATGCCCATGCACCTGCACAGTTTAGAGGGAACATTGATCTCATCACTCCAATACCCATGAAGACACCAGGCCTCAGTCACCTGGGGCTTCTCTGATAGCCGCATGGTGGTCTTGACTATTGTAGATCATCTGACCAAATTGGTACACTTCATTCCCTGTAACAACCTGCACTCTGATAATCCAATTGCTCAACACCCGGTGATACATGTTATTCATCTTCATAGGATTTTGGGCTGTATTGCCTTGGACTGAAGCTGACAGTTACTCTCATGCTTTTCCTGAGAAATACTTCAGTTACTTTTATCTCCTTCACATATCATTCCCCAGAAAGATGAGCAGACTACAGCAATACCATCTGTCACCATTTAATTGTTAGCTATCGCCAAAATAAATGGTCCTTGCTACTGCCTTAGCCAAATTCTCATATAACAGTGCTGACTATGTGTCCACAGAGCAGAGTCCCTCTTTTTTAAATTACAGATCGGACTTTTGCTTCCACCTGGCCTTGCCAGAAGCCTCTCCAAACTCAACAACCATCAGCTGGATCCAGTAAAGTTACTGTATCCAGAAGGACTTAGAGGACAACCTTAATGATGCAAAAGAGGACTACAAGAGGTACACAGAACACTGATATCAGGAAGACCCTGCTCTCGCAAAGGGCCAAAAAGCCTGGCTTGCAGTAAAAATAAGTTCTTTATAGGCTTTCCACAAGTTAGAGCACCAGCATCTTGGAGCATTCTGGGTTAGTAAGCAAGTCAACCTGGTCACTTTCAAACTGAAGCTCCTTCAGTCTCTTAAAATACATCCTGTTTTCCATGTACCTCCCCTTGAAACTTTAAATGGTCCCAGTCACTGCTTCCACCACTCCAGATCCAAGGGCGTGACGATATATAGTACACATTATCCTTAACGCTAAACTGCAGAGTGGGACACTGTACACCTCCCTGTTTGTGCAGGCAATGACCCTGAAGAGTGCAACTGGGAACCTGCTGCCCATGTCCGTCCTCCAGTAAAAATGTTTCTTTAAGGCCATCTGGACAAACCAGGCCTGGTGCCAGGCTGGGGGAAAGGCACACACTAGTAAAGTTAGAATCAGTGAGACTTGAAACCAGATCTGCAGACTCTGGATAAGGTAACATTTCCCCATGATCACAGGGAGGCCATATTGAACCCCATCCAAGGACCACTGTGGAGATTGGGCATTGCAGAAAGTAACTTTCAAAGGGGTGAGAGTGACAGCACTTTGCAATGCTCTAAAAACGTGTGTTTTTAATCATGGATGGTACTTCAGGAAGTAATTTGGGTAATTATATAGATTTCTTGTACTCTGTGACTCCTGACCTTACTTTGCAAGCTCCAATCTTTTAATTCAGAAAGGGGAACTACACAAAAATGAGGAAATTACTTAAACAGAAATTAAAAGGTACAGTCACAAAAGTGAAATACTCAATTGTAAAAATACGATTACTCAGGTCAAAAAAGAATTTGAAGAGCAACTATCCAAAGAGTCAAAAACTAACAGCAAAAACATTTTAAAGCCCATCAGAAGCAGATAGGCTGTCAAATAGCCAATGGGTCCACTGGATGATCATGGTACTAAAGGAAGATAAGACCATTGCGGAGAAGCTAAATAAATTTTTTGCATTGGCCTTCACTAGAGAGGATATGAAGGGATTCCCACATCTGAGCCATTGTTTTCAGGTGACAAATCTGAGGAACTATCCCATACTGAGGTGTCATTAGAGGAGGTTTTAGAAAAAGAATGATAAAGAGTAATAAGTTACTAGGGCCAGATGGCATTCACCTAAAACTTCTGAGTGGTATGCTTCAGAGGAGTAGCCATGTTAGTCTGGTTTCAGAAAATGATGAGGGGTCCGTTGGTGCCTTAGAGATTCTCTCTCACACACACACGCACGAATGTGCGCACACACACACACACAAATTGCAATATAAGCTTTTGTGGGCTGACAAAGTAGGTTCCAGCCTACAAAATCGTATGCCCCCCCCAATTTTTGTTAGTTTCTAAGGTGCCACAGGATTCTTTGTTGTTAACAGTGGTATGTATACTACAATTTAAATCAGCTTCTGTACCATATGACTAGAAGATAACTAATTTGATTTCTTTTTAAGGAGGCTTCAGAGATAATCATTGCAATTATACACTGGTGATTCTAACTTCAGTACCAGGCAAATGCCCTGAAACTATAGTAAAGAATAGAATAATTAGACAAGGATATGAACACAGTTTGTTGGGGAGGATTTGGCACAGCTTTTGTAAAGGGAAATCATGCCTCACAAATTCATTAGAATGCTTTGAGGGGGTTAATAAACGTGTGAACAAGGATTATTCAGGGGCCATTAGTGTACTTGGACTTTCAAAAAATATTTGACAAGGTCCCTCACAGAAAGCTCTTTAACAAACTAAACAGTCATGAGAGAAGACGGAAGGTCATCTGGTGAATAAATAACTTTTAAAAAGCAGGAAACAAAGGGCAGGAGTGCTCGGTTTTCAGAATGAAGAAAGATAAATAGTAATGCGCTCCATAATTTGTGCTGGGACTAGTGCTGTTCAAAATATTCATTACTGATCCATGAAAAAAGGTAAAGAGTAAGATCACAAATTTTGTAGACAATACAAGATTACTCAGGCTAGTTAAGTTCAATGCACACTGCAAAAAGTTACAAAGAGATCTCATTAAACTTGATGACTAGGCAACACAATGGCAGATGAAATTCAGTGTTGATAAACACAAAGTAACAAATGTTGGAAAACAATTCTAATCAAACATACAAAATGATGAGATCTAAATTATCTGTTAGAGATCTTTGACCCATTGTAGATAGTCCTCTGAAGACATCCACTAAATCTGCAGTGGCAATCAAATACTTTAAAATAATGTTGGAAACAATTAGGAAACAGATGTTAAGAAAGAAAATATCATAATCCCACCGTATAAATCTATGATATACCCACACCTTGAATATTGCGTTGCAGTTCTGGTCACTGTGTCTCAGAAACATATATAAGAATTGGAACCTTTGCAGAGGCAGGCTACTAAAATGATCAGGGGTATGGAAAAGTTTCACTATGAGGAGAGATTGAAAGGACTTGGATGTGTTCAGCGGTAGAAGACATAACTATGAGTAGGGTATGATAGGGTTCTATAAAATCATGAATGGTATGGAGAAAATGAGTGAGGAGGTGTTATATGTACCTTTACATAACACAAGAACCAGGAATTACCAAATAAAATGAATAGACAGCAAATTTTAAACACAAAAAAGGCAGTATTCCTCCACAGAATACACGCTCAACCTGTAGAATTCATTGCAATGGGATGTTGTGAGGGCTGGAAGTACAGCAGGGTTCTAAAAATAATTTGATAATTTCACTGAGGATAGAGCCATCAATGGCTGGTAGCCAAAATGATCAGGAATGCAACTCCATTCTTTGATTGTCCCTAGCTTTTGACTGCCAGAAGCTGGAAGTAGAGGACAGAGAATGGACCATTTGATGATTGCCTGTTATGTTCATGCCTTCTGAAGCATCTGGCATTTGCCACTGTCAGAAGACAGGACACTGTGCTAAATGGACAATTGGTGTGACACTGCAAGGATTGTTCTTATGTCTCTAATGTCAGAATGATTCAGTCCTGAGTCTTGCCTCCTCATTCCATATTAGTAACTATCTCTTGTCTCCAACTCCAGTCTGATTCTTGCCCCTTGACTCCAGCCTGATAATATGGCTGGTCTCCCACCCAGGCTGACTCTGATCCTTGCTTATAATTCCTGGTTCTAGTGACTATTCTGAACCCTTCTTGCTGATTACTTAATGTCTTATGGCCGTTCTTGATCTGTGGACACCAGCCCAGGTGCGATAGTAAGCCAGACTACCTACGTCCTGGTCATTCATAATAGAATTCTCACCTCATTGAGCCACTTCTGGTTCCCTTATTTCAACCCTTTGACTTCACTCCTGTTCCTGGAGCCCAATACCACCTTTAGTTACTTCATGTCCCCTCTTGCAGCTTGGGTTTATCAGTTCCTTCCCTTACCTGAGTAGGCAGGACTAGAATGTTAGAGGAAAATTTATTGCACACTGTTCCACTTGAATTTGGACTCTTATCCCCTGCACAGATTCTTGACCCTCTGGGCATCTATCATCCCACAATCACATGCTTTCTGTGTGAAATTGCAAGAGACCAGGCTGTCTATACGTTTAACACCTTTAACATTTATTGAAGGGGAAGTGAGAGGAGGGGTAGAATGGGAGACAGTGTATTCATAAACTTGTTATGACTAACAGGCATCCCTTACAAACATTAACCCCTCATAAACATACATTGATCCCTTACAAACACCCCAAACACTTCCCAGATCGAGGAAGCCCTCTTTCAGGTCTCACTGTTGTTCTTCACCTCAAAGGCGCTGTTCCCAATCTCCATCTGTTTCTCCTGGGTTGTCCCATGTCGCTCCTGGACTCCATCCGCTCCTCCAGGCTTGGCACGTCTGCTTCTGGGCTATATCTAGCCAGGCCTGTATCAAGAGTCTTTCGCTCCAAAGCAATGTCTGTGCAGGCTGAGCTCAGTCTGCAGCTGAGTCCAAAGCTCGATGAGTGCCTGCTTCTTCAGGGACTTCAGCGATGGTCTCGTCCTCTTCAGCCTGCTAGAAGTTAATCTCAGAGGCTCTGCAGTCTTCAACACACCCACACACTCACTCTCTTACTCTCTCCTTCTCTCTCACAACCTTCCCCTCAGCGACTCTCTTTCACTCCCCTTACACACACTCACTCTCAACCGCCCACCACAGCCACCAACCTTTTCCTCCGACTTCGCCTTAAGTACTGAGGGCTACAGCCAATCAGAGCTCCCTCTCCTTCACGCCAAAATGCTGTCCCATTAGGTATAATGGTGAACCTTCTGGATCTTGTGCGCACGACCCCCTAGTTTCTGCACACGGCCCCTTAAAATCAACATGGCTGCTCCCTCAGACAGAGGGTGTTGTTGGGCAGATTTCACAGTCCTTGGCTGCCTGCCAACAGTGGCTGTCAATCATTAAAGCACTCAGCTTAGTCCAGTTCTGGCGAGGATCACAGGTAAGTATATTCAGTGTACTCTGACACACTCCAAATGTAGTAACGCATTCTCTTACACAGACCAAATACAGAAAATCAAAGCAAGAAATATTCCCCAACAAGAACTGCATGTCCCGTATCTACAAATAGTACCACTTTCTTGAAGCATTGCCTCATAACAGTTCCAGCCCAGGAACATACTAGAGATCAGACTGTCATAATCTCTCACTTCCTTGCTCTGGGAGATGGTAAGGCTAATATGCCTTTTCATGAAACTCTTTTCTTCTCTTTTGCACATGATTAGTTACTCTGGTCACAGTTCATAGCACTTTATGCACTTTTTGGAGACTTTCCTGAATGTGTTTGCAAAGTGGAGTGGCAGATGAGTAACCCTTGTTCTCATCCACATGCTCATAGTCATCAGCATTTCTTCTCTGTGTAGCAGGAGTAAAGCTGTGACATTCTAGCCCAGGGCTCAACAAAATTAGCTCACAGCTAGGCACCAGAAATTTTATTTTTGGTCACGAGAGGGCACCCCTCTGCTGCATTTTTGCAGCAGAGCTAGAAGACAAGCTATTATAAAAGGTCTTGGTCACCACTGAGACCTGGCTTCTTGGTTTTGTCAAGCCTTCATTCAATTGTAAAGACATTTTTGATTTAGAGTTGTTAAATGGACATTCCGATTCAGGGTTTAGAATTAGGCCCATCTCTAGTTACAGTACTCTCCTCCTCAAACTCTGAGTCTTCAGCAAGTCTGATTTGCTTGAATACTAGGTCTCTACTGATGGAAATCTGCTTTGCTTGATAGTTGCAGTGATGCAAGATGCTTGAACCAGAGAAAAGGGGCAGTGCATTAAAAAATGACTAGTGGAGGCATGCCTGGTGAGGCTGGGAAAAGGGTCAATTCAGAGTGTTCTATTAGTGCCCCTTACCTGTGATCCTCTTCTAGAACCCAAGCTGCAGCTGAAGTGTGGTCCAACTCAGTACTGACCATGAGAGACATCAGCAAAGAGAACACCTTGTTTGCCATTCTAGAGCACCTGAGAAGTGCAATTGGCCATCTGCTCAACCAAAACTGGAAAACTGAAAATGATGAATGTGCTTAACATTCACACATGGGGCTGCTGATGACCACTAGAAATTTCTACTTCATTCTGGAAAAAAACAGCTTTTGGAAAATGAAGATGCACATACTTAGGTCTATAAAAAATCATTCTATTTAACAATTGCATCAAGTCAACGTGACTGCTTCGTTTAAATGTCAAAAACTTTACTCATTCTCCCACCTTTACCTGACTAAGGCTAAAAAGTGCAGCATTTACAAGCTCAGAAAACTTCAAAGGAGGAGAGTAATTATACTCTCCAAAACAGTTTCCTGTTTTAAAGTGTTAGAATGAGGAGAAGTTTTACATAGAGAGAGTGGAAATGAAATGCATTTGAAATGCTAGAAGGTGACAATTTTAAATTAATATATTGTAAAAATCCTTCCTGTGCTTTAAAAGCTTGTATTAAATATATCATGATTTTAACATTTAATCTTCCAAAGTTATATAAATAACTTGCAGGCTTCCACATTTCACACTCTTGAGAAAATCTATTTGCATATTTACATTTGTCACTTTTTCACTCCTGAGGCATGGTGCTAGTTTCTTTTATTTTAAAAAATACTGCAACATTCCTAGTTCATAGTGAAAGAGCAATAGTTTATTCTAAGATAATGCTATTTCACATGAGTCTTGATATTTAAAGTATCTTAAGACACTGAGCTCCTCAAACACAAGGGTATTTACAATATAAAGCTTATTCACAAGCAAACTCAGAAAGATGTACATAGAGAGCTTTTATCTGAAAAAAAATAAGATTTCAACCATTCCATCTGTATTCCTTCTGTAATCTCTCAGTGTTGTTGTCTTTTTTCTATATGTATGCTACAGACGCCAACATTCTCTCATTCCCTCTTTCCAACTCATTTGGCCGCTCTTTCTTTTGGCTTTATGTCAATCAGTGGCATGGCCCATGGCCACACAAGCATCAGTTTTATAGAATCAAATACATTAGAGAAGAGGAAGGCCCACTAGGCTGTCTGTCCTAGTTCTCAGCTAGTGCAAGATTTTTACCCTGTAGCACATTCTAGAGTGTGTTGTCCAGTCTAGTTTAAATGACTCAGGTGATGGGGCTTTCGGCCCTTCCCTAGGGAAGTGTTTCCACAAGCTAATAACTTTTACTGTTAGGAAATCTTCTTTTTGAATGATTTCTTCCATTACTTCTCTGTTACCAACAAAAACACATCTGCAAACCTCATTTTGACTAATAGAACACATGGTTTAAGGCTGAATTGCAGAGAGCCACCCCGAATGGATTGCCTTGCTATAGGAAACTCAGCTGCATGTGGCTTGGTATCGCCATAGTTACAAGCAACGTGCTGGATGACAGAGTTTAGCCCTGACAGAGTAAGATGCAAAGTATCTGCTGGTGAATTTGTTAATGATGCCAGTGAGGATCAAGGGCAAGGGGGAAAAAAAGGAAAACAAAAAAACCCACTTGTGTTAGGGAAATAGAGAAGGGAAAGAGGAATAAGAATGGAGAAAGAGGGCTGGAAGAAATTCTGGTGAAAGAGAAAAGCTTCTATATTGGTATCAGAGATGATGAAAAAGTTGAGTAACTGCTAATATCTAATCAATAATATGTTCAGTCATGTGGTAAGTAAAATTCTATGTGGTTGAATAAGTTATTGATGTGGAAGTTTATTTATGTAGCTCTATTCAGGATCACACAAAACGAGCTTTAACAGAGTGATGAAGGTGACTGGAGAAAGTTATCTGTACCATCCTCTGGGACTTCTGTTTTAGAATGCAGAGATTTTACCTTCTACACTTCCACTGAAGCATTGTTAGCTAGAACTATACTTTAATAGTACTTAGGCTGATTATGTCTTCCCATAGACTGGTGATCAGCATTTGAATGAAATCCAGCTGTCTGAGGCTTATTCCAATATGAATGTGAGGCTGTCACGGACAAACACAGGTTTCTAGTTGAAGGGTGTGGCTCAACCCGAAATTGGCTAGGATCTGGGACCAAGGCCATTTTTTTATGGTGTACATTTTGTGACAATCTGGAAACTACAACGGGTTGAGAGTGTTATGGCTGATTTTTTTGGGCTTGTGATGTTGTGTAGAAAGAACGATAACCAGAAGTACACTAGTGTGACAGTCATTAATATGTCTCAGTATTGCACGATTGCAGTAAAGCTGATACAGAGTAAGATATCAATGGAAATGTTATGATTTGCCGAGTACATTTTTCTGTTTATATGCATCTATCATCTGTATTTGATGTTAGGAAAATTGGCTACACATTGGTATCTAAAACATGAGTTTCTTTCAAGGTGAAATCCGCTAGAAAAAATATTACAGGACTAAATAGCTGTGTATTGATGGCCCATTAAGGACACTCTGCTCTCAACCCATCCAAAAGAAGCAAGGGTTCTTGGGTGGAATTCAAAGTGGTTTTGCTGACCATTAAAGGCCTTAATGGTTTGGGCCATTATCCAACATTCCCCTAAACAAATAATCAGTGAGCATTTAACTCAGTACCTCCAGCAGAGAAGCACAGGCTTCTATCACTTAAACCACAGGAGCAACCTTGTGAGTTACTAGCAGTAGTAGGCTTGATCATTATAGAAATATGTTATAGCCCTGCAAATAGTGTAGTGGCTAGCACCTCTGCTTAACATGCAGAAAGTCTTGGGTTCAAGTCCCAGGAGGTTGGACTCAATGATCTCATGAGGTCCCTTCCAGCCCTATGATTTGATTACAATGATCCCAGTGTGCTGCTGCTATTATTACTTAATTATTATTTGTCTAGTGACTGGAGACACCAGCAAAGTTCAGCAATCCAGGGTGTTAGGCACTGGACAAACATGAAGTTTAAAAAAAAAAAAAAAGCATTCTGGTATGTATTAATAAAGATATTATAACTAAGACATGGGAGGTAAGTCTTCCACACTACTCGGCCCTGCTTAGACCTTCTTTAGAGTATTGTGTCCAGTTCTGGGCACCTCATTTCAGGAATCATAGAATCATAGGGCTGGAGGGGACCTCATAAGTCATCTAGTCCAACCCCCTGCCAGAGGCAGGACCACTCCCACTAAACCATCCCAGTCATGGTTTTGTGCAGTCGGGCCTTAAACACCTCCAAAGATGGAGATTCGACCACCTCCCTTGGCAGCTCATTCCAATGCTTTACCACTCGCCTAGTAAAAAAGTTTCTTCTAATATACAGCCTTGACCTCCCTAACCTCAACTTGAGACCATTGCTCCTTGTTCTGTCCTCTGTTACTACTGAGAACAGTTGAGCTCTATCTTCCCTGGAGCATCCCTTCAAGTTGCTATCAAATCCCCCCTCAATCTTCTCTTCTGCAGACTAAATAACCCTAATGCTTTCAGTCTTTCTTTATAGGGCTTGTGCTCCAACCCTTTAATCATTTTGGTTGCCCTCCTCTGAACTCTCTCTAGCATGTTCCTGTCCTTTTTGTAGTGGGGAGCCCAAAACTGAACACAGTATTCCAGATGTGGCCTCACCAGTGCAGAATAGAGGGGAATGATCACATCCCTTGATCTGCTGGTAATACTTCTTTTGATATAGCCCAGTATGCCATTGGCCTTTTTGGCAGCAAGGGCACACTGCTGACTCATATCTAGCTTCCCATCCGCCATGACCCCCAGGTCCTTTTCTACACTACTGCTACTTAACTGAATGTTCCCCAGCCTGTAGCAGTGCATGGGGTTTTTCCATCCCACGTGCAGGATTTTACACTTGTCCTTATTGAACCTCAAAAGACGTGGACAAATTGGAGAATGTTCAGAGAAGAGCAACACAAATGATTAGAGGTCTGGAATACTTGACCTAAGAGGGAAGATTGAAAGAACTGGGTTTGTTTAGTTTAGAAACAAGGAGTTTGAGAGGGGACATGATAACAGTTTTCAAGTATCTAGGAGGTTGTCACAAGGAGGAGGGGAAAAACTATTCTCCTTAACTGCTGATGATAGGAAAGAAGCCATGGACTTTAAGGGAGGTTTAGTTTGGACATTAGGAAAAAAAACTGTCAGGGTGATTAATCACTGGAATAAGTTGCCTATGCAGCTTGTGGAAGCTCCATCATTGTTGGTGTTTAAAAGCATGTTAGAGAAGCACCTGACAGGGATAGTTTAAGAGGATGCTTGGTCCTGTCATGAGTGCAGGAGACGGGAATGGATGATATCTCATGGTTCCTTCCAGATTCTATAGTAAGAGGCAAGGCAATGGAGGACAAAGGAGGCAGTCTGCACTAACTGTGACACTGGAAAGTGTAGCAGATTGCTGGGGGCAGGATGGACTTGCTCCTCTATTGAGCCCTAATTAAAGATTAATGAGAGCCAGCTGAGGAAGCTGGCTAACAAACTAGGAACAGCTGTGGAAGCCAGCTAGGCTTATAAAAGCCCCCCAGGAACAGGATGTAGAGCCCAGTGCTGGGGAAAATGGGGAAGTACCAATGGGGGAAAAGCTGAGCACTCTGTGGTTGAAGAGTGACGGCTGTATATCCTGGTGACTGTGTGGAATCTTGTATATAGAAGGTGGTAGACAACTCATTATGAATAAAAGGTACTGGTGGGGTACAACAGTGCTTTGGATATGGCTTGTGGGGTCTGAAGGCATGAATAGCAATGGGGCCAAGTAGAAATTGTTATAAGACAGCTCACACCATTATTGCATCACATCAAACGTGGCTTTCTATGAAATGATACTTGGCCTGTTTTGACTCCTGAGCATTGTATGGATATAATGGGGGCTAGAAACCTCCCCCTTTTTCCTGATACATGCTGCCCTAACTGTGTTCAGGTATTATTGCTCATCTAATGAAAGTCAATAAATTAATGACCACTTTCCTTTAGGAATCACTTTTCTCCTGTGCTTTCAGTCTTTTACCATTCTGTACAATGGGTTTCTGCAACCTTTACCACTTAAGAAATTTAGAAACTGGTAAACACAACATGAGTCTTCTCAAACTGGGATGCACCTGATGAAGTTGGATGATAAAATATACTTTGGAAGATTCCAAAAGGATATGTCTCCAATACAGCACCATGTAACTTTAGTGCAAACTGTTACTGTCATGACCTTACTGCTCTTGTTATTTGAGCTAGCTAGAGGAAAGTTAACTTGTGTGACTGCTGTGTGCAGATATACCCCTCTAACTGCAGTGTAGATATACCCTGAAAGGCCCAGAGGGATGCTGGACATATGAATTGATGTATTTCTTGTCTTTTTTTTTTTCAGGGATTCCTAATTAATAAACAGTTGATTTCTTCTTATTGTTAAACATCTTATGACATTGTCTTGCAGGCAAAGTTTTATGAGGGTGGGAAGAAAATTCTCTGAAATTATTTCAAAACTTTGCCAAATGATAAGTAGGCTAAACACAGAGTTTCACAAGGTTCCTTTTTATGTGTATTAGTTTACAAATTACAACAATCACCAGGCTCCAATTTATAAATTCATTAGATTCTAGCCTTCACCTTTTTTTCCTAATTAATCTTCAATTTTCTTCCATCTAAGAAATCTCTCCAGTGAGAAAAAAAAAATAATCAAGCTCTTAAAGTTGTCATGAAAACATACCTGCAAAGGAATAGAAACTACTCAGTCACTTACTGTGATAATATTTATTAATATTATTAGCATTATTTTGTTACAGAGCAAACCTCAGGTTGGAATCCATGGCTCATTAATCACAAACACACCGGACTTTAAATAATATTTAAAGTAACTGTTCTATTCTGAAAAGTGATTTCATTAAAATGTCAGTGTGGAAACAAAAGCAGTCCTTTGTTTTCAGATGGAAAATAAATTTTATCTCAAAGACCAGATAGGTATTAATTTCAGGTGTTTTCAGTATCACAGTCCTTACTCTTTATCTAGACCTTTCAAATTTGGCAAGCAGATGCATTACAAGAGTACATCATTTCTGAAAATACCATTTACTCTTTAGATCCATTGTAACCTTCTGTCACCTACAAATCAGATTAGCACAGCTTTTCTAAACAAATTGCCATTTTTACTTGCTCATCTCCTGTAGCATCCCCAAATGCTACTTAAGTTTTCTGGTCAGTGTCAGAAGGATGATATCTTTTATCTTTAGTATTTGGCATTAGTGATTCTAAATGCATCTACTGACTCTCCCTATGTCCTACATATTGATGGCTTCTCTTAATAGTCTAGTAGAATTTGTACTACATATTCCACTGACATCCCATACATTGTACAATATCACAGCACAGGTGTGGACTTCAACTTCAGCAGTGCTATCTTTCAAACTCCATAAAGTTTTCAGAATAGTCTACAAAGTCCACCCCCGCAAAGCATCTGTGTTCATTGCTCATATATGCTCTTTATTAACCACTATCCAACTTATGGTACACCAGATGCAAAACAAGAAAGCTTTACTATAAACCAGTGGCGTAGTGCCTGATAAAATCCTCACTTCACCATCCCATCCCATCCCATGATTTTGTCTTTTATCATCAGGCACGTCACTCTCAACCTACTTGGTACAGAACACCACACTCTAAATCTGAAAATTTAATGTTAAATGCAGTGTTTATCTGCAGCTCAAATACAGTTATGTTTAGAAATATGGTCTGAGTTCAAGCAGAATTTTCCATTTTAAATATACATTGCAATCTCTTAAACAAGTAGAATCTTTCAAAATGGAAGAAACTTCTTAAGTGCAACCAGTGTAATTTTTGTTATTTATGTTAGCTGTCCATGTGCCAGTGGATAGGCTACAAAGTAAAAAATCCTAAAAAGAAAAATAAAATTATTTACCTGTATTACAAAACATTATAAAACATTTATATCTCAGCATCATAGTGTTTCAAGAAAACTGAATCATTCAGCCATCTGCTAATACATAAAGAGCAAGGAGTCTTGTGTCACTTAAAGACTAACAGATTTATTTATCGCATGATTAATTTATCTGTTAGTCTTTAAGTGCCAGGCACTTTGCTTTTTTGCTTTACTAGACTAACACGGCTGCCCCTTTGGAACTCTGCTAATACATGTTTATGTTACTCAGGCTGTTTTCTTCTGATGATCTCCTAGTAAATCTATTGTATTGATCCCTTTACCATTTCCCACCACTGCTTATGTTTGGAATGTCTTAATGGACTGGCAGTCTTTCGAAGTCATAATGTCCAGTTTGGTAAATAGCCTTAGATGGACATTAGTGGACCAGGATATATTTACTGCAGAAGCAGAGGTGCATACAAATCTCTTAAAGCTTGAGCTAGTAAAAATTGTAAGTAGTTTCTGGAGAACATTTAAAAAATGAAGATTAAGAAAAAAACTATAGAAACTTTGTTTATTTACTTTGTATGACCATTCCTCCATTTAAAAAAAAAAATCTGTTTATTTTTTCAGTGTGTTTAGGCCTTCTATAAACCCCAAATCTGCAGGACATTTTACTTTAAAAAAAACTTTGTCTCTGAAAATCAAAATCAAAATAAATTTATTTTTCTTTAATTTGAAAAAGTTCAACTTTTGGTCAAAATTTTAAAGCAGACAGAGAGTGAAAACGTATATAGCTAAATATTCACTGTTTCTCATAGAAAACATTTTGAATAGAAAGAATCCTACCAGCTCTATTTAATACATTCCTTAACTCCCACACCTGTTCCCCTTCTTAACTTGCACTGAATATTCCTAATTTGGATGCAGGAATGAAGTCCAGTTATTATAGCCACAATAAATATGAAAACATAGTTCTGTGTTATACATTTTCCTGCCTTCTGCCCATTAAGTAGCTTGAAGACAACACAGAAGAATAAAATGACCATTTTTCAAAATAGTATGATATTTAGGAGCAATTCTGTTAAAAGTCAATGGCTATGTCTACACTTACAAAATTATTTTGAAATAGTTATTTCAAAATAATTACTTTGATTTGAATTCAAAGTAATTATTTTGAATCAGCACTACTTTGAATTTATTATTTTGAATTAGGAGTACAGGGAAGACTCTCTAATTTGAAATAAGGTAGGAGTTATTATTTTGAAGTTGAGAGTCTTCATTAGACTTTCTAATTCTATATAGGGGAAGGCAGGCAAAAGAATAGGACCATTCTTTTGCAATAAGCGTATTCCATGGCTTAGAATGGCTTATTTTGAAATAATAATTTTGATTTAAACACTATATTTTGAAATAAAAGCAGGTTTTATTATTTCAAAACAGTGCTTTGTTATTTCAAAATACAGAAATGCTTAATTAGAAATAACAAAATGCATGCATGGACAGGAAAAGAGTTATTTCAAAATAAACCTTCGTATTTGTGAATAACTTCCAAGTGTAGACAAACCCAATGTGGCTCATGCATTTAAGCAGACCTGGCTGGGAAAAAATAATTTTGTTTCTGGGGATGGGGGGAACATAAGTTTCAAAATCATTTAGTTCCACTCCAAAATAAAAATAAAACCAGCCCTTTTAAGAATGTTCTCTCTCACTTTCTATCACATGTACCTATCAGCCCACCCCCCACCAGAGACAGAGAACTTTAAAAAAATAAAATCAGTAAACACCACGAAAACAAGAAAATAAATTATAAATTAAAAGCCAGTTGCCAATCCTGGACAGTAAAAAGTGCATTTCCTATGCCTGTTGCTAAATCAAATTATTCAAATCACTTGTAAGAATATAATATCAAAACTCAAAATGCAAGCATAAAAATACTATACTTTTTTTTTTGAGCACACTGATAGTTTTCATTGTATGCTTTTCAAAATGTTCAACCTAGCTTGACCAAAAATATTATGGACCTATTTGTGAACCTATACTTAACTATAAAAATAAACACAGTAGGTTGAAAATCAAGGACCAGTAACTGAAAAATGCCCTGAAGTACAACAAAGTATGGCTGAAACCTGAAATAAGAAATACATGAAAGTGAGGCTCCTCCATGTTACAGACAAGACATGACTTGACCATTTCCAGAATGAAAAGATGTATAAACACATTTGTGGCAATACATCCTTGAAGAATTTTCCATTGAGGATCACATATCTTCTTCACAACTGGAGGTTTGTGTACAATTGCTGGGCTGGATGGGTGTGTCTACTACCAAAATCAATTGTGCCTAACCTTATCAAGATATTCAACAAGTTGTTAAAAAATTATTAATCTTTACCAGAAGCCATGTACCATGACTTATGGCTTAAGTCATGAAAAGTAAATGCAGAAGACTCTTTGAAAGTAGGCTTGTCAATAGCCCAATCAACAATCTGAAGCAATATAAGCTAGAAAATAGAAACACTAGTAATTATTTCTGATAACGAAATATGAGAAACACAGTGAATGGAATGAAAAGCAAGCTAGATAGCCAAGATATCTGCTGAGGCCCATATCAAATTAATAAAATAAATGATATGAGCTAGTTTTGTTACTCTTGCTGCAATATTGAAAGAGATAAGACTGCAGGATATCTACACTTCAGTTAAACACAGATGGCCCATGTCAGCTGAGTTGAGCACAGAGGGCTCAGGCTTAGGGGCTGATTAATTTTGTCATAGATGTTTGGGGCTCTGGCTGGAGCCTAGACCCTGAGACATGATCAGAGGGAAGGATCTCCAGTCAGAGCACGAACGGCTATGCTGCAGTTCAACAGCTCTGTTGTCTGAGCTCCACAAATTCAAGTCAACTGACATGGGCTAGCCATGGGTGTTTAATTTCAGTGTAGCATACACTTAGAAACAAGAATCTGAATCCTCCTGACAGAGTTAAAGAGGAGGGATTTCAACAAGCAGCCCTGGGAATGTTAGTTGCTTGTCCTGCAGCTCAAAAAAAAAAAAAAAAAAAAAAAAAAAAAAAAAAAGTAACACTTTGCAATGAAGACACCTTAGTCCAACTGAAAAAATGTCCTTCATCAAAGCCCAACCCTCCTGCCCACTAAAGAAAAGCAAAGGCTAGTTTTGTCTGAGAAATGGGCTCACCCACAAACAGTACTGTAGAGACTGTAACTGAAAAGTAGCACTCTTCTCAAAAAGATCAGTGAAACCTTGGACTCTATATACATACACAGTATTCTGCCTGAGCCAATGATGCCACCAGAGAAAAATACCTTTCTGTCTCACCTACAACCCACTGGTCTTTTTCTAAAAAGTGAAGAGGTGGTCCAAAACAATACAAAAGGCACAACACAGAGGAAATTAAATTATAAATGGCCACCAATTACTCTTCAAAGAAAATACAAGATAAATACTACTTCCACCTTTGCAATCTCCTTTCCAACTTCTCCATTACTTCCTTCCAATTCTGACCTAAAATATCATCTGGTCCCGGTGCCTTAAAGTCAGTTCACCCTGTAATAGCCACATGGGAAAGTTGGGGGGCAGGAGATCACTCAAGCCCCTAGCTACACTATGTCACTGTTCCCCCCAATTTATGTGATCTGAAAAAGCCTGCTTCAATGAATGCTTACAATCAGTCAAAATGTGGACATCCCAATGATGAATAATAAACACAAATACATCATCTGTGGAGCCTTTGTTACTTGAGTATAAGGTGGAACAAGCAGAAAGGCTTTAAAGGTGCTTTTCAAACATGCAAAACAAAGGCTTAATAAAGTATGAGAGAACCCAGACAGGGAACATCTCTGTCTGATTCTCTCATAGTCTGGAAAGGAGTTTTCAAAATCCCATTTGCCTTAGACTATGCATATATCTATGTTAGAAACAGAGGGTGAGTGAGGTAGTATCTTGTACTAGACCAATCTGTGTTGGTGACAGAGTCAAGATTTCAAGTCATTGAGAGTCATTGACTTGAGGAAGAACTCTGTGTGGCTCAAAATTGATATTGTTATATAGTAATTGAATGCCAGAATAAAAATTGGACCCAAAATCAGAAGAACAAAGGTTGTATAACAAAGATACATGATCTACATGATCCCAAGCCTTCTCTTGATAAAGGTAAATCAACCTGATGTGCAAATTAGACAGTTTTTAGGTTGAAATCACAACCCACAAGAGAAAATGTTTACCAAAATGAACCTTTGGAGGACTGTGATAAGTCTGATCAGGATATGTAATCAAACTAATCACAGTTTTCCATCAATTTGCTGAGGCCTTTCACAAAAGTTTATAAGTACAAAGCAGGGAATAATTTTTCACTTCTCCAAGTCGTGCCCCTCCCCCCCTTTAGGCAACAGGATAAGAATGGCTTAATGACAACTTCTCTCTGATGCTCCCCTGAAATGCCTGGAACAAGTCAGGCCCAAAAAGGGTCCAAAAAGCCATACAAACTCAATGGACAAATCATCAATATCAGGTGCATTCCTGGATCAAAGACATTTAGAGCAGAACTTAGCTCTGAGAGTGTGAGGTTCTGGTTTAGGTTCTTCACACCCAACACTGAGATCCGAGAAAAATTCTTAAAGAGCCACTGAATACTAGGTGGGGACTCAGGCTCTGTGGCAGAAGGATCTGAGAAAAAATTCACAACCAAGTTCCTAATCTGAATAGGATGTGAAAGCACTTGGCTTGTGGTCATCCTGAAATAGTCAATCATCTTCTACACTTTATGCTGTTGAGTAGATGCATCCATTACAGAAAGGCCCTGAAATCAGACCCCAACCTATGCATCTTAGACCCTGAAAACCAGTGGGTCCTGCAAGAGATGATTTTTATATATCAAATTTTCATGTAACCAGCATCATTACTTCCATGTAAGGCTTTTTCAAGTTCCAAAATCTCCAGGCCTTGCTCCTTCATACTCTGATGAAGGCCCAAGGTTATCATTTAGGTGTACATGTACAGCTAACAAAATCATTTAATATTAACTTTACCCACCACCACTATTTCCTCAAGGAAGAGAAAATATCATTTTAGGCAACATGGGCTCCCCAAAGTAATTGAAAGAATGCAAGAGTAGAGATTACATCAGTATTCAGAAAAAAAAAAGAAAAATAAAAAGACAGACACAGAAGAAAAACAAAAAACAAAAAGCCAAACCTTAACCCTCAAACAAAACCAGCAAATTCTTTTAAATCCATTAATCTTCAACACTTCCACTGGTAAACAGACTCAGACACAGAGACACATCTCATAATATATTGAACACTGAGCAAAAACAGCTTAAGATAATATAACAAGATACAGTTCCCCTTAGTCTGACCCAGAGACCTACCAATGCTCAGATAGTTCATGATCTAATGAATCTGTGAATTCATCATCCCTTCATGTTCTCAGAATCAGAATCATTACCAATCTCAAGAAGGATACGATGACCTCAGAGGGCCTGAAGGGAGGGAGATGTTGGGATCAAGGGGCAAAACTAATACCTGAGATTTCTTTGCCCCCATCAAATCTTCAACAGCATCCACAAAAGAGTTGCTTCCCAACTGTATTAACTAAACTAGTCCATTTCACAGCACTTGCAGTCCGTCCTCAGTGGCCATGGTTATACTGTGAAGCTTTGCCAACAAGACAGAGTTCAGAGCCAAGGCCACAGACTCTAGAGTTAGCAGTCAGGTTTAGGCCAAGAGGCTGTTGAATCAGGTTGAGGCTGAGGCCGCTGAACCACAGAACAGATAATACAATATCCCCCAGGCTGTAAAGGGGACACTCACTTCCATGGAGCAACATCAGAAGAGACGTCTAATGCCTGGTAGAACCCATTCTTGGTCATAGCTACTTCACTCTGTGCTTTACTTTCAGGAATCTACACGTTTGCAGGCATAGGGTCACTATTCTCGGGGGCAATTTGCCTCTCTTTAGGGCACTAATTGACTAAATGTATTAGACCCCACAGTAAAAACAGGCTTGGTTCTCAGTGGCAACACACCATGTAATCAGATTTCACAATCCTGTATCTCAAAGAAAGTTTTCAAATTTGTAAGTATGCTTTAATATCATATACACTTGCCTACAAAAGGACAAGATCTGCTGAATCTTTGGGGCTTTGCATCCCAAAAGAAAACTCTTAATCATGCTAGTACTATTACCATAACTCATGAGGTCTCTAGCCAGCTGCTCTTAAAAGGAATAATAGTGATTTTAAAAACAGATGTTGGAAGGAACACTATGGTGACGAAAACACTCTGCACACCAATCCCCATCACCACCACTTGCTAAGTGGGGCTAAAAATGGCAACAAATACAAGCTCCTTATTTACATGGGAGGCATACCATACATGTTTGAATCCCACCATGTTTCCCACAGCTAGAACAGAGAAAAAGCAAAATCTGCAACCTATGGCCACAGGTAAAAGCCTGAGAATTCACAAAAAATGAGTTATCAGTCTTCTTGACTATTGCAGACCAGACAACAAACAAAAGGCTGCATAGGACAAATGAAATCCTGTGATTTAACTCACAGCAACCACCAGATCACAAACACAAAAAAAAAACCCAAACCCCCATTTTCCCAATAGAAGAAAACATAGCAGCAAAGCACATCTACTCTCAAACTCCATCCCAAACACTCCAAAGAGAGAGAGAGGAGAGAATGCCTCAGACAAAGCACCACCTTAGTGCTTAAGGCACATATACTTAGGAGGTGGGACTTAACTTCAAGTCCTTCCACCAATAAACATTTTATTATTTATACAACAGTAGAAAAAGAGGGAGGCCCTCCTGAAAATAGCCTGGAGTTAGGGTTCTTTCCTGGAATGGTGATAGATGTAGGTCAAGCAAAACAGAACCTTGCTGCTCGGTCTCTCAGTTGATGTTCTGGAGTCGCCTGCCCCCCTTTCTTTCTCCTCTGCACACTCAAAAATTCTATTTTGGACCAGAGAAAACTCCCAGATGAATATTTTGTCATGTCTTTTAGCACTCATCAACTCTTAAACGGGCAGGAAAAAGGGCAGGAGAGAAGTGGGAGCTACTCAGGAAGAACCAGGGTTTTAAAAGCCCTCTTCTAAGCACCCAGTGACAGGAGTTTTGAGAGGAATGGGAGAGTGGAGTCATTAGATAAAATTCATTAACATTTTGTAAACTAAAGACAATAACCCACACACACTCACAAAGAAAGAAAGAAAAGAAAGAGAGAAATCCAGTAATAGAGTGAGGGGCTACCCACTTTATTGCTCCACCTAAACCAAAATGGAACTGGATTACTGACATGTATAACTAAAAATCAAACTAAGGGCTAGGAGGACACTAAGGCTGTGTTCACACAGCCTCCTTATTTTGAAACAATGGAGGTTGTTTTGAAATAAGGTTTTGGCTGTTCACACGACGCACGGTTGTTTTGGAACAACAGGAACTGTTGTTCCGAAACAAACGTGTTGTTTCAAAACAAGTTAAACCTAGTCTGCAGGTGAAGCAACATTGTTTCACAACGGTTGTTTCGAAACAAAGCCGTGCGGACGTGTTGTTTAGAAACAACGGTGGTTTCGAAACGACTTGTTTTGAAACAACCGTTGTCTGAACATGTTGTTTCGAAACGATGGTGAGTCATTTCAAAATAACTGTTGTCTGGAATTGCTATTTCGATTCCGGCTTTTTTACCTTATTTCAAAGTGACTTTTTTGCTAATTCAAAATAAGTCATTTCGAAATAAGGCATTTTTTCGATACGGTTGTTTTGAAACAACCGTATCAAAATAACCCCCTGTGTGTGAACACAGCCTAAGAGGTGCAGAGTAGTACGTGGTTCTAACAGAGACAATACCTGGGAAGAGCTATTAATGGAGGTTCCCTATATCACAGGAAGGACGAGAGGAAGGAAGACGAGAAAATATAGGTAGGCTTTGGTGAGAAATAGTTAAATAAAAAGAGCTCCAGTCAATTACATCATATAATGACAGAGAGCTAAAAAAATAACACAATTTTAAATGGTTATACCAGAGCTAGCTCTAGCCATGAGCCAATGAGGCACTGGCATAGGGAGCTGCAGCTTAGGGGCAGTGTGGTGGACCAGCCCAGAATCTGGATCCCATGTTCCCACCCCTCCCCAAGCCAGCCACTCCACCCCTGGGGGTGGAGCAGGCCAGTCCATGGGGCGGACTCCTCTGTCTCACTCTGCCTCTGGCAGCTGGCCCAGTGGAGGGGTGGAAGAACGGAGCCCAGCCTCTGGGCTGGCCTGGTCCACCCCTGTTCCCTGCCCTGAGGTGGGGCAAGTTGACCCCAGAGCAGAAGCCAGGTTCTGTCCCCTTTCCCACCTATGGGGGCACAAGAGCAACAGCCGACTTGAGGCACCACAGCCCATTGAGCCGGCCCTGGGATACACACAAATAGTAGAAGTTTAAATACTAAGACAGGTGAACCTCAGTGCCTCAGATTTAATGACGATATTGCCATAATAGGCCTCACAGAAGCTTGGTGGAATGAGGATAATCCATGGGACACAGTAATTCCAGGGTGCAAAATAAATCACAATGACAGAATAGGTAATACTGATGGGAGAGTGGCACTGTATGTGAACGAAAGCACAGAGTCAAATGCAATAAAAATTTTAAATGATCCAAACTCTGCCATAGAATCTCTATGGAGAGTAATTTTGTGCTTCTATAATAAGAACATAGCAGTATGGATACACTGCTGACTGGATGGTGATAGTGACTGAAATAGTCAGGATTAGATTAGAAAGGACATGCAAATAAAAACTCAATAACGGGGATTTCAACTATCCCCATACTGACTGAGTATGTGTCATCTAAGGATGCGGTGCAGAGAGAAAGCTTCCCCTCCTACTTTCAATGGAAACTTATTTCACACCATGATCTCAGCATCATCTTGCTCCTCTGATGATTGCTACTATGTAAATATGAGGAGACTGCCATTGACAGTATGGTTCCCACTGTCTTTGCAGTACATGGGAAGAGAAAAGGGTCCATATTCTGCTAGCTGCTTATATAGGTGGAGCTCTCAGCCTGTGTAGTTTCCTGATGAAGTCAGTGTACCTCAGCCTGAGTCCAAGGTCTATTATATGGAACAGCTTTCAAAATCAGGTCCTAGAGCTTTAGTGCCAAAGGAATAGTTCCTGAATGAGAGTATGACAAACTAACTAAATACATTTGTGTGATATGTTTGCTCTACCTTTTATTTGCACAGTGTCTGTTTGTATTTATACCATCCTATATAATTTCTATATGGACAAATATAGAATAATAGTTTGATCAGCTATAAAGTGCAAAGCAGTGACCTTAGAGTATTTCCAGGCCTTCATGCAACGTGTAAGCCATTGGTATCACATTTTCCTTTACACGGTCTTATAATGTTGTATATGAAACTTGAAAGCTAATCCTAGGCAAGTGAAGTAAACAAATAAATAACAAAGATCAATGTCATAAAATATCATTTTATTTTTAATTGAATAATGTCATTAAAATATTATCCTGTAGCTATCATTCACGTTTACAGCAAAATTCCCTTTGAATGTCTAATCTGATTGTTTTTATGTTTGCTTTTATTGCACATATCTCTTTGGTCTCTAACCAGTTATAATTATGATGTTTTCAACATGTTTTATGTTTCTGTAACTGCTATGCTTCATCAGATTTAGTATTAATACTGTCAACTTCTTGCCTTTCATGTACTTTCATTCTGATGCTGGTGCCCTTTTTGTTATACTTTTTTATGGAATCTAATATTAACAATTAAGTGTTTTTAAACAAAAATGGACCATCAGATGTCAAATAGTGTCACACTTCATAATTTATTTATATTTATATTAGACTTTTCCTCCCTCTAAAGTGCATGGAAAGCACCCAATTTATACAGGGAGTATTTTTTCCACTTCATGGCTACTCTCAATTTTTGTTCATTGCTGGCCAAATAAACCTAAGTACATACATAGGGATTTATATAGGGAGGGCTCAATACTTTAAAATCCAGTTTTGTTTTGTTTTGTTTTCATCCTCTTTTTCTGTTTAGTTGCTCTGGATCATTCTGGTGCTCAGGTGAAGGATGTCTTGGTCATGTTTTTACTCTCTCTCTCTCTCTCTCTCTCTCTCTCTCTCTCTCTCTTTTTTTTCTTTTTTTAAAGCCAAGTTAAGAGCAGGATTGCCTAGAGCTCTAACTGGCTGTTTGCTTGTTTTGTTTTTTTCTCCATCCCTGATAAGCTTAGTGTGGCAGGAGGAGAGTGGGTGGAACATCACAAAGAATTTTCTAGTTACCTTTGAGTAATATTATGTGTTTCTCACTTAGAGTGAGTTCAGATACCAGGGTTCAGATACTACTGGCATATAAAGGCTTACAGAAATAACAAGACATATATACAGCAAAATACAATGAATGCTATGTTATTTCAAGATTTTATCTGACGGTAAATTGAAGCTATCATTTGTAGTAGAAAGTAAGAGCTTAAAACAGAATGCCTAGTACAATAAACCAGGGCCTCAGCACAATCATGGTTTGCTGTATCGGAGATCTATCTGCACAGAGCTGAGAGAGAGCATACACACTGGGAAAACACACACACACAGCCAACAACTAACAACAGTGTTGGGTTTAAAATAATTTGACTTTAGTTTAAAATACCTTTTACTTAAGAAAAACAAGCAAGGAGAACTGTGGCACATTTAAAGACTAACATGTTTATTTATTGCATGAGAATTCATGAGAGAAAATCCCACTTCATCAGATGCTTTAAAGATGGGGAACTTACAGAATGAGTGGAAAATAAATTTAGGGAAATGTAAGTCATAGGTTAGGTCAGAATGTTATTGCAAATCAGTGCAGTACTTTAGATTTAAAACAGTGGGGAGCACGATATAGAGGATGGTCAGGTCAAATCACCTGTTAGAATGAGAAAAGAATCCAAAGCCCCTGTTTAGCCCTGACTTCACAGAGTCAAATTTGCAAATAATTCCAATTCTGTAGTTTCTGAAGCTTCAATTTGTCGTTCATCTGTCTAAGCACAGATATTAATAAATCATCAGTGGAGTGAGCAGAGAGAGTGAAATGTTGTCCTATTTATTTTTGAATGTTCTTATTTCTGATGTCAGACTTTTGTCTATTTATTCTTTTGCGAGAGACTGTCCTGTTTGCCCAATGTATAAGGCACCAAATGACAACATCATAGGACTTAATCAAGCCAGCTACTCCATCAAAGGGCCAGTCACCTGCTCATCAATCAATTAGATTTATGCTATTGTGCCAGAAATGCACCCACCCCCAGCCTTAATTTATAGATCTTCCCTTAACTTGTACTTCTCCATCTCTGCTCTTTTCAAAGGAGTTATGCAAGTGTGACTGAAGGAAGAATTTGGTCATAAGAAGGGCAGGGTGACCTGGAGTTATTCACATACTGTCATACTCCACAGGGGCAGCCATGTTTGTCTAGTTCAGCAAAACAAAGAGTCCATTGGCACT
The DNA here is from genome assembly GCA_007922195.1 of Podocnemis expansa. NCBI lineage: Eukaryota > Metazoa > Chordata > Testudines > Podocnemididae > Podocnemis > Podocnemis expansa. The sequence continues at coordinate 2,670,264 of ML681992.1, forward strand.
TAAAGACTAACAAATTTATTTATTGCATGAGCTTTTGTGGTAGAAAGACCCACTTCATCAGACTGTTTGAAGACTGATGAATTACAGAATGGGAGAAAATAAATGCAGGGAAGAGTAAGTCATGGAATCAGGTCACACTGTAACGACAAATCAAAGCAGTTGTTAAGATTCAAACATGGGGGAACAGCATCTAGAGAAAGATGAAGTCAAATCACCAGCTAGAATAAGAAAAAAATCTGAAGTTCCTATTTATCCCTGAAGCAACACAGTCAAATTTGCAAATACATTCAAGCTCTGCAGTTTCTCTTTGAAGCTTTGAGCTGTCATCCATTTGTCTGTTTTACCTCATCTTCCTTCTTGCTCATGCAAGAAATATATTTGTTAGTCTTTTAAGTGCCACAGGACATACATCCATTGAACTGAGATTATTGCTAAGTTTTCTGAAACAGAGGTAAAAAGAACATATTTCAGTAAAATGAAATGAGCTGGATTCCTGGCTGATTCAGCAATCCTTCATCATGAAAAGAGCTACCAATTTCCAAAAGCAAATAGTTTCAGTAATTCCTATATTAATTAATACAAGGGAATTAAATAACATTCTCTGTATAGTAGTTTTCTTCTGAGAGGACTCTAAAGTCTAGTAACCTGCTGGCAGAAGCAACAACAGGCATACTGTGTTCCTTATGTCTACATAAATACCCACTTATTAGTTAATTCCCTTTCCCGTGAGTGGAGGAAATGAAGAGAGCTTAACATTAAGCCATACTTTTATAAATCATGATGAGGAAAACTTTTTCTTCACTACATAAATAACATATGATATAAATAATCATTGTTGATGATAATAAGGGGGGTCTGTGCCAAGGGACGGTGCCTATCAATAGCAGAGTAACAAAAACTCTTTAGCTGGTTTGGTCTAGTATATATTGATCGTGTAAGTATGATTTCGTATGTTTTGTTTTGAATCGGTTTTTCATGTTGCTATGTTAACTTTCATTGAAACATTTTTATTTATTATTGGTTTTTCTGTTTGTTTTGTTGGGGTTTGTTTGCTTGCTTGTTTGTTATGAAACCAGCAGTTGCCAGGATTCTCACTTTGGGGGTTTTTTGTGTGAAACTGAAAGAACTTTCTCAGATTTGACCCCAAGCCCAATGGCAACTGAGAAAAGTCAATATGGGCTTTCTACTGGCCAAGACAGCCAAATGAATAGCAGATTTTTTTTTTTCCAGCTTTCTGGCTATTTTGAAAAATTTAAAAAAAATCAATTTAATTTCAGGTCAATCTGAAAAGTCACTTATTCAACATAAACTCACTTGAAATTTCTTCTTCTTCATTTTGATTTTCTGACAAAAGCAAAGAAAGATTAGATCTGAAAAACAACTTATGGCACAGCAGAAGAGATGCTCTCATGTCTCAGAATATTTAGCTCAGTGAAATGTAGGAGACTCAGATTCAGTTCCCTACTTTGCCCGTTGTGGAGAACAAATTTAAATGAGGGCCTTTGCAGTTGTAGGAACTGCCTCTGGCTTATGAGATATTCTGTTATGGGTTTCTTCAGTGTCTCCTCCTGAAGCTGTTTTACCTTATATAAGTCATGAGAGTCATTTGAGCAGGCAGTTTGAATTTGGGACTCCCAGATCTTAGGTGAGTGTCTCAACCAATCATCTAAAGACTCATTCTTGCTTTCTATCCCTAGCGCCATGACTAATAACTGTCATTATGACACATGCATGTCTGATCCTGGCTTAC
>ML681992.1:2672413-2725584 GCA_007922195.1 Podocnemis expansa
GCTGTGGCGGGCTGCGCCACAGCGCGCCAGCGCAGCTTAGAGGGAACATTGGCTGGGAGTGTCCACGAGTGGCTGAGCCCCAGATCCTTGGCCAGGAAGGGGGCCACTGTGGCCGTGGGTGGCTAAGACCCAGATTCCCGCCAGGGAGGGAGCTACTATGGCTGCGGGTAGCTGAGCCCCAGATCCCCGGCTGGGGATGGGGCCAGGAGTGGTCTCTGCAGCCACAGGTGGCTGGGCTTCAGATCCCCCACTGGGGACGGGGCTGCTATGGCCGTGAGCGGCCGGGGCCCGGATCCCTGGCCGGGGATGGGGCTGCCGTCACCACAGGCAGCTGGGCTGTGGATCTCCAGCCCGATAGGGCCGGAGACTGTGAGAGGCAGGCCCTTCCAGACCCGGGGCACTGGCACCAGGATTCAGGCACTTGTCCTCTGTGCCCGACACCAGCAATACCCCTTCGTTCCACTTACTTTTTCTATTTTTAGGTGCCTCAGAACATTGGCCTCTCAAATTTGTGGGCCCTGGAACAGTGTTCCAGTGTGTTTCAGGCTACTTTAACCCTTGGCTATAAGGATGAAACTTTGGTTTTTGACCTGGTCAATTATAAAATGATCTACAAAGAATCAAAATGGTAATATAATAAATCAGAAAATAGTGGAGAAGAAGTGCATGAGTGTTAATCAGACTTCAAAAACTCTGTTCATTTCTTGGCACTGTTGTGCCCATGTTGTCTCTTACATGAAGTAAAACATGTTTTATTATGCAGAATTAACATTAGAAAATGTCTTAATAGCCAATCAGATTGAATTTAGTGAACATCTCTTAATTTAATGAGGATATCATTCTACTGCTCTGAAAATCTGGTTTAGTCCATTTTACTACTTTTATCATAGCAATTACATCAACATAAACAACAATTAGGCAACTCAACATGCAGCAGGCAAATTACTAACTTCCATTAAAGTCAGTTTATGACCCTCTTGAGTGAGACTTCTCTGTAGCTAACTGTACTGAGACCAAATTTTGAGACTTATCTTTTTTTCCACTTGAATTGCACTGTAAATTCCCTGAGGTAATTCTATCTATCTATGCAACTAACATAAATCAAAATAATTCTGTGATATGGGTTTATGTTGCATTTTTTTTATGTGATTATTACTTTGAGGTCTGACTCTTCTGAAGTGTTTCTGTTAAGATTGCAATATAAACTGAAAGTCTGTCCTGTGGATTTTTCTTTCTGTAAGGAATAATGACTATAGGCTTTTTTTCTCTCTCTCTCCCAGCCTACAACCTGTAAATTGAAAACCCCAGAATTTGTATAAATTATAATTAAAATATTTTTTTCATTTTCTTCCTGGGACCAGCAATTCAGCACCACTGAAGGCTTGATCCCTTATTTTGCTCTAATTTCAAGGCTTACTACAGTCAATAAGTCAATAAGTGATGACACTATGACACATCTTGTATCTGATAATAAACCACTGAATATCTGGTTGCATATGGGCTTAGGGAGGCCTGCAGGATGCCTTGGCAGACAGGAAAGAAAATTGCCCCTTCAAATATGTGTATTGTAATAAATGTGATGAAGTTGATTTTGGATATTCCTTGTGGTTAATCAGATCAGCTAGATAAAAATGGGTCCATTTATTATGAGTCACAAAGATAAGATAAAATCTTCTGCTTATGTTCCAGACCTGTGCATATGTAATCTCTATAATTTTAATAGGCATGACAGAAGTGCCCTCAATGCCAATCGGTAGCAACAGACCCCTACCCTCATGTACAGAGTTGTATTTGTGTATGAAACACACAAATTCTTTTTTTAATATATAAAAGAGTCATGTATTTTTGCATAAGCCATTATGTTTGGGAAATTTCTACCTCCCTCCCTTGACTCCCAGGGTATATCTACACAGCACACTACACCTGGGCTCTGATTCATTTTGAGATGAAGTCCACCTTCTATACACATAGAAATTAGTCTAACTTGGGTCAGCAAGCACTCAGAAATGAGCTCACAGTATCACTCAGATCCATGACTTGTCATTTTCCTGGATACAGATCAAGCCGCAGCCCTAAGTCAGAAGGTCTGTGAAGTTCATTATGGATACATTAGCTCAGGGGTGGGCACAATATGACCCACTGATTGGATCTAGCCCACTAAACCCGCTGTCCTCCTAGCTGCCTCTCCTTACCTGTCGACTCCCCCACCATGGGGCTTGTTCTCTGACAGGTAGGGCTGGCTCCCTGCTGCCACTGTCCCCAAGCCAATTCTCTGCTGCCCCTTGGTCTCCCAGCTGGCTCTGTGCCACTACCTCACCCAGCCGCCCTCTGCTTCTGCGCTGCCCCCCCCATGGACTCTGCACCCCACCCGTGCTGGTCCTCTGCTACAGCACCACTCCTCCCCATTGGATCTATGCTACAACTGCCCCTCACAGCCCTGGGATCAGCTTGCCACCACTGTGCCAGCTTAGCTGAGAGTATTACTGCCCCCTCCTGCATTAGCTCAAATATAAGATCTGAGCCTAACAATTGCAAACCCAGATCTTTATGCAGCTTGGATGCTTGAGCATGGGTTTGGAAACACCAAGTCCACATCCTGGTCCCACAGACCCAGGCTTATTGTACAATGTCAGCGTAACCGCAGACCCAATCTTTGGAAGCACTGTTAGCAGACTTTGAATGAGTTTGTCCTTCTGTGATTAACATTTTGAGAAATTTGATCAGATAGAAAAGCATCTTAATTGTTGTACTAGTTTGCAGACCTTTGGAATCAAGAGCAGGAATCTTTGGGCATGTATGTAAAATTATTGATCAGTGTGTGTTATGAATACCTCTCTGTTCCTGGTCCACAGAGGATGTGAGCGTGTTAAAATATTGGCTACACTCTTGGCTCTTTAGCTGAAGTGGTAGACTTAGGATCTCAGTTTTGGATGTCCCATGTTCACTCTCTGCTGTTAGTCAGGATGCTGGGCATCACATGGAGACCTGCCTAGAAAGCTATTCTAAGTAACTTCTTAAGAAGATCTATGGTATATCACAGATACTTCAAGACTAGTATCAGAGATGATCTTCATAAAATTCTCCCCCAGTAGAAAATGTTGTGGCTCTTGGTATGATAACTTCATCAGATCTATGGCAGGTGTGTATGTCATGTCACACATCATGGCTAGGTACAAACAATTTAATGCTGATTTTTCTCAGAGAGACTGAGATTTGTTCCTTCTGTCTAAAATTAATCTAACAGGCACAACAAAGCCTTGATTCTTCTGAACAGAGGTAAAGAAACTTTCTTTCTTAATCTGATTTTGTCTAAGACTCCTAGTGCTGGACAAACAGAGGTACCACTGTCACAGAGCTTGCCTTCAACCTTCAGTACTGAAGAGTTCCGTAGCAGTTCTCCTTCTGTGTTTTTATCTTCAACTCCATGGAGCTTATGAATCATATATAGGTACAATATTCCCTCAGCCTCATTCTCGAGTTGATCACTTCCATACTGCCCCATGTGAGGAGCTGTTTCTCAAAGATATTGCCTACAGTCCCATATTTCTAGGAACAACCTGGAAGGCTCAGAATAAATACTGAGTACTTCTGAAATCTAATTTTGTAATACATAATTGTTTGTTTGGATATGGAATCAAGCACTGGGGACACAAGTGAATTAAATACTTTAAATGGTTAAAGAGATATCTAGATTTCGTGCAAAGGAACATGACACTGGGAATTATGGAAATAAATAAAACAAAATTGAATGATGAAGTAAAGACAAATAACTAATTGCAGGGATATTAATTTAAATGATCTTTTCCTTCTCTTATAAAGTATTGTAGAATGGAAAATAATAGCATAAAATATCTGCAAAGTTTAATTCTTCAATAGTAATTTTGAAAGTAAAACTTAAAAAATGTTGCATCTAAAATTATATGTTAACAGCCATGTTTTACAAGTTCTGTGATTATTAATAGTTAATAAAATGAAACATAGTTTAAAGATAATTTTCTATTCAACAAGGTAGGTAATTGCATTGGGAAATGATTGATAACATCAGTTAATATCAAAAAATGTACTGCTAATCTCCATGTAATCTTGAATGCAATTATTCATTAGTTATTTCTTTAATATGGATATCTGACAATTTACATTGAATGCTTTAGTTATCACGTTCCTCCCAAAAAGCCTTGTACTGAATTAGGCCAGCATCATACACATCATTTTCCTATCATTTTCCAGCAGCAAAGGCCTGTGATTTAAACATTTTACAGTTGTAGTCAGGCAAAATGTTAGGTTCAGCATTGTCAAACACACTGTGTACAAAGGCACCTCTGGAATAAACAAAGTCACATTGTTATACACTGTTGTGACACAAATAAATATCTGACTGTGGTCTTCAGGAGAACTTCTGTGCTTTCATGTCAAATGCTGAGAAATGATGACATGGCCCCAAATATGTTCTTAATGTTGGCTGACTGCAATAGTGACTGTAGATGTCATTTACTGCAAACTGCTTCACATTTTTATGTAGAGTGGCCTCAGTCTTTATGATTTGGATTGGGAAACTGGAATTTGGATTATAGATTGGATTGTCAATAAATCTTGCTAGGTAATTTGTGTTCAAGTCTGAATCTGACCAGAGAAAATATTATAAAATGTAAACTGAGAACTCCCAGGGAATGGCTTAGAGTATTTGTCACACAGATACTTTCAATTACTTTATAAAATCCTTTATTGCTAAAAGCGTAAAGCTTGGAATTGAGAAAAGGTTAGTAGGTGAATACATAGTGTAAGAATTACTTCATACACACAGAATGCATTTAGGAAATTCTATACATTTTATAATGATATATTTAAAGTAACAAAGACTAGATAGCCAAGAAAGAACAAGATGGGCCTGTTGAGTTCTTTCTTGAGAAAGGCAGAGCTGGAAATGGAAGATTGGAAGCTTCTCTTTTTCCTTTCCTGCTCTACAAATCCTAGAGGCTTAAATCCCCCTTTTCCACCTATGAATAGCTTCTGCAGTTTTATACCCTTCTCAAAATAGGTTAGGTTAAATCCTCCTTGGTCATCCAAATTTGTGCTTTGTCCCAGAAATTGTCAAGATATATCAATATCATTGGCTATAGGGTCATGTGTATGATTGACACATATTTTACCTACTAGAATATTCCTCATCACCTTTCCCCTTTTGTTATTTATGAATTTTGTTGGTTTTGTGGTGTTCTATGAAACGTCAAAGGTCCCACTTTGAATTGTTATTCAAGTTGTTATTCACCATGACCTAGGTGTCATGATCCAAAATAACTTATCTGGGGTTTTTCATCAGAGATGGTTGAATGGAAAGATCCACCCTGTTTGGCAAAATAGCTTATCACCATATCCTTTTTTCAAAGCTCCTAGTTACAGGCTGTTTATGATCGCTTATACAGGCCTGTAGGTATCTTGCGTTTCAGCTATCCATATGAAAGTTAGGCTAACTTATCCACTTATGCTAAGTCAACAACTATAAAACAATGATTTCTTAAACGTACAGAGAAAGATATACATGTATGAAATGAGATATATGCATGCAAGCAAAGTTAAAGTCAAGGGCTACAGTAGGATAAAACATAATGCTTCAACCATAGGTACAGTATATGACTCAGATGTTCAAAATGTGTTGAGTCATGTAAAAAGAGCTTTAAAAATATACTAAATCAGTTTAATTAATGAGAGAGAAATGTTCAGGACATATACTTAGCAATTAGTTGGATACAATATATTCCCTATGAAATATAGAACCATCTGTTGTATGGAGTCTAATTAAGGGATGATGCAGCGATACACCACTCATTAAAAAATATGCTTCAATATCCTATTCTGACGTCTTGGTAAGTAGTAAAGTGTGTTTGCATATATCTGTAACCATCTATATGGGAAGGGATAAAACTCTACACTCTGATACTACAGGTTATGTGTCGCCCCATCAAAGAAAGCTCATCAAGAGCTTCTCCGTCTTATAGCAGTTTATACAGGCAAACATATTCATGCCTTTACACAGTTCAGCAGTGGCTTTTAGCTCAAGTAGTAGATACTCATATAATCCAGAGATGCCAATTTCAGTCCCTGCCAATAACTAACCTGGCAGCTTTATTACCGATGGCAGTGGGGCTATATTAGTTTATAGCAGTTGAAGATGTGGCCTTAGTGTTTGCATAATAAATGGCTAATGCCACATACCTACAGAGACAGAGAAACATATGCCTAGGCTCTGGTAGCCTCAACTCCCATACACAAATATAACTTACATTTTGGGGCTATTTTGACATTTAATTAGGACTGTAATAATCTGGAAAAAATGTATTTATGAAATAAGTGAACCAATTAATTTGTAAACAGATAGCAATTTAAACCAAGATTTGGCATTTAGCAGTCTTATATAAGTCTCTTTGAAAAGAAATATAGGGTATGTCCACACAGGCTTCTTATTTCAAAACAACAGAGGTTGTTTTGAAATAAGAAGCGGCATGTCCACGCAACGCACCATTATTTCAAAACAATGAGATCCGTTGTTTTGAAATAACGGCCATTATTTTGAAACCGTTAAACCTCACATCTAATCGAAATAGCCATTGTTTCGAAACAGTTGTTTCAAAACAATGGCATTCGGACACGTTGTTTCGAAACAACACCATTGTGTCGAAACAACTGTTTCGAAATAACATGTTCGAACTGCCTTGTTTCAAAATAACCATTTTGAAACAAGGGCTATTTCAAAAGCAGGCTTTCCCTTAATTTGAATTAATTTATTTTGAAATAAGGACTTTATTTTGAAATAACTCATTTCAAAATGGGTTATTTTGAAATAATGATGTATGTGCGGACATAGCCATAGAGTTTAAAGTTTGCATAGCTGATAAGAAATATTGCTATAGAGAAAATCTTTGGCATAAAGAGTAGTTAAATATGAAATATCTCGGATTCCGTTTGAGGTTGAAGTGTATTGATTTTTTTTTTTTTTTAAGAAGAATCACAAACACGGTGTAACATGGCTGCCTCACCCTCACAAGGTGGTGGGGGCATAGCTAACCAGGATCTCTGGCCCTTTGTAGGGTGAACCTGCCAAGTCTTTAGCCCCATGGCAGGGCAAACTCACAGGCTGATTCTCTAGGGTAAGGGGAAAATGGCAGTCTCAGTTCTTGGGTTCACAATATGAGAGGGGTTGTTTGGTGCAGAGAGAGGAATCAGTGAAGGGGTAGGGTCACACAGCTCCACTGTGTCTCAGCCCAGGTGCCTGACAGGGCCTGAGGCTTCCATGAGGGGGTCAACGGGGTTCTGGCCGCAACACGTTGACCCTGATGTGGGGCCCATAGTAGAGGGTTGATACCTGCACTCCCCTGGGTCAATCCTGGGCCTGTGTCCCAGCAGTACCTGAGCTGAAGCCTCGTCCACTGGCTCCTTGGGGTAGTCGCCCAGAGGTAGGTTGCAGAACCCCTCCATCTCATCAGGTGGTGGCAGGTCTGGTAGCACCTCAGGTTTGTCAGTGGATGGCAACTCCTCCAGGTTGCACATCTTGGTGGTCAGGGGGTCCTCACCAGCCGGTCCTCACCAGCAAGTTGCAAGGAGTGGGTAGAGGCTCGAGGTCCCTGGCAGGAGGTGGCTCGAGGGCCCCAGCGGGCCTCCCTGCTAGTGGCTCCTCCTCAGGGCTTGTGGCAGACCAGGGCTTGGGCATTATCTCCCAGTCTCCAGCCCCAGGCAGCCCCTGCCAGAGGCCTGGGCCCGGATCTGTAGGCCATTTCTCTGCTTTCCCACAAAGCGGCCCTTGGTCAGGAGGGAGCAGAGATATGTCCTTCCCTTCCGTGGCTGAAGATGGACTGAGCTGCCTGCCTCCCTTCTTATACTTCCTGTCCCACCCATCTGCTTCTGGCCTGACTAATAGGTCACTCCTGACTCCACCCCCCCTGCAGTCAGGCCATTCCTTCTGGGCTATCTCTGAGTAGGGTCTTGACTTCCTGCTACACACAGACATGCTTTTGGACACAAACATTTTTAACTGAAAGGCTAACAATTTTTTTTTTTTCAACATCTGGTCTGAAGCCTCCATAAGGATGAGAACATATGAACTTGCTAGGGCCCTGGAAAGGCAACAAAGTTCTAAGGCATACAAGATTTACTTTATCAGCCTCCTTCCATGAGCACAAAGGGTAGTTAAAAGCACAAATGTAGGCATGGGTGGAAACAAACTAAAACAGATAATGGCATATTCTTTACTTGTGAAAAGGCCTGTTGTATCTTTGAATTTGGTACCTGTAAGTTATTAGCTTTGATAGTATTTTGTATCTGAGAGCTTCACATGCCTAAATAGGTGTGATATATAAAAGAAAATACTTTTATATACAAAAAATGGCAAGAAATGTAAAACTGTTAATTGGTAAATAATTCTATCTGTAAGTATAGGTAGATACTTAAGCATAGATCATAATTCTACCTATAAGCATGTCTAAAGCACCACAATAGCATGATTAAGGACCACAGCAAATTCTATCCGAAGGAGGGCTAAGTGATACTGTCAAAGCTTTTATCCTTCCGTAATCATTGGTTGCTATCTTTGGGACAATATCTCAAACAGCAACATTGTTGGGTGCTTCTTTCACTTTGAAGGCCCTTGTGAAGAGTTATATGTTGCAGCTTTCTCCCAAATGTGAGAGAAAGATTGAACACATCCTTGTTTCCACAAGTTAACATCTTCAGCCAAGGGGGCTCCTGATATTCTTGGTTCTCATCTGACAACTGACTGAAGGTCCTGTGGTAATGCAGGGAGAAATATAAAGTTTGGCTCCTGAGATGGTATGGACAATTTAAATGCTTTGAAATGACTTAACTAATGAATGGGGAACAAATACAGATTCTGAAGCACTCTTGGAAGATACCCTTTCTGTTCGGGTCCTCTTTAGGAATTGGACAGTCACACGATAGATGAACTGTATTGTTCTCACCTTCAGAAAAAAATTAATTTCAATAGCCTGGCCTGGAAACACCATAGAAATGAATCATGGGGAAGTATTTTTGTCCTAACAAAAAACAAAAAACAAAAAAACAAAAAACAAAAAACAAACAAACAAACAAAAAACACAAGTTCTTGCTGTTTGAAGATGGAAAGAGTTCTTTTTATTTGTTTGTTTGTTTTCATTTCTTTTTGTTGTTGGCAGTTGCTATGTCATTCAAAGCTGATTTTACGCTAAATGGTGCCATTCATGATTCTTGACTGTTTTACTATATAGAGTGAATGGCATATTCTTATTGACAGTTTGTAAAGTGTGGTGTCATTTTACATATTGATGCCAGAGGTGAAAAAGCTGTTTACTTCTTTTGGGGCCTCCATTTCAACTAGACATGTTAACTCAATCTGATTTCTGTTCTAGCATGACTTTACATTTCTCAAAAATGTCAGCCTTTCCAGAGCTGAAATGAACTGGGGAAAGAACAAACAAACAAACAAACAAACAAAAAAAAACAACCCAGAAACAAATAAGTACATAAAATCCTTAGCAATGCCTTACCACAATCCATGGTGCTTTTGCCTATCTTTGCCATGGGGAGTTGGGGACGAAGAGGTGGGAAATTTTGTCTAAGCTTAGGTCTGATTTAATGAGATGGCTCCACAGCTGATGTAAATTAGCCTAGTTCATGGTGGAAATATGTGTTGTGGGTCTCTTTGCTGATCTACCGTTGACCTTATTTGATGATCTACCATAAGCATCCTGTTGTGTCCACAACATAATGTTCTTGACATGAAACTCCTGCAGCCACTGATTGCTATAAGCCAGCTGCACATATTGGGCCTGCAGAGCTTGATTATCCACCTGGAGGCAGCAGACCCACTTGGGCAAGTCCGATGCTCTGAGTGGCTGTGGTGGCGAGTCTGGGCCCATTCTTCTTGCACCAGAGTCAGTCCTGCCCAATTACTATGTTCCAAACAAGCTATCATGGGTGGGTCATTGGCAGCCATACCTAGTAGTTGGAACCAGAGTCCACAGTCATGAAACAAGAGTAAAAAGTCTGCTGGGTCAGGATATCAGGAGCTCAGAGGCAGGAGATGAATTGGAGATAAGAACCACAAAGTTTGGAACAGATGTCAGGTCAGATCACGATCCTAGGGAGTCAAAGGCAGATAATGAACTGGAGGCCACCAAATCAAATTCTAGGGCAGGTCCGGATGCCAGGAAATCAAGAAGTAGAAGCAGGAAGCACAAGGAATGTAGTCCAAAGCATGGTGTAGCTCAACAGATCAAACAGTTCCCTGTTCCTGGTACAGGTTTAAGTACAACCAGTAGGCCAATCAGCCACTCTCAAGCTCTGTCAATCAGACCTTAGGGGCAGAACCTCACACAGAGAATGAACTTTATAGGTCCCAGGTAAGCCTTTTTCAGCCATCTGTCAGGTGGGGGGGTTGGTATGCAATTGCTCTCATGAACTCTTTGGACCTGAGTTTGAGATATGTAGGCAAGGTTAAGATTCTGTCGTGTATTTTTTAGTATAAATCAGGGTCCAGCCAGACAACAAAAACAAATTAATGGAATCCCATGGCTTGTCCCTGAATTTTATTAAAAATACCCTCTGGGGGAAGTGCCTAGCACTGCTGGGGCTTGCAGTTGCTCCAGACCCACAGCTATTCTGGGAGCAAAGGTGACGCCTGATGGTCCTGCCCAAGAAGTGCTGACCCAACTCTGAACACTGCTTCAGTGGACTGAGGTCCACGGCTTCCATAGACTCAAGGCTGGCCACTCGTCACCTGGTTGGTGGCTCAGGGTTGGCCATCAGCCCTGCTCTAGCTCTACCCCAGAAGAAGTCACAGAGATCCTGGAAAGTCATGGAATCTGTGACTTACACAACAGAATCATATCCTTAGCATAGAATCATAGATCATAAAGTACTAGGGTTAGAAGGGACCTCAAGAGATCATCTAGTCCAACCCCTTGCATGAAGCAGGGCAAACCCCAACTAAATCATCCCAGCCAGGGGTTTGTCAAGCTGCATTTTAAAAACCATGACACGTACATGACACAATAAGTCATGACACGTTCTTTTTTCTCCAGTCAGTCTGGCTGCCTTTTTCACTTCTATGAATTTCCTTATTCTGCTCTCCTTTGCCTTCTTCCACACAACTCTCTAGTATTACTAAGCGGTGCTGAAGAGATATAGCATGAGTAGATGTTATGCAAGTGTCTCCAGAGAACTTCTGTCAATTCACCTCAAGCATGACCTGTGACCTTTCTCTCTAATCTCAAGCCTCTCTGGAGCACAGGCTGCCAATCTTTCCAAACTGGTTGTTGGTGTGAGGACAAATATAAATGAAACTAGGGTGAAACCACCAAGCTCATTTTCACTTGTAATCCAAGTTATCATTTAAACTGAGGTCACAAGAAGTGAAAAGCTAGTATATTCACCTACATCAGCAACAAGCTCCTAGTGCCTGATTTTCTATAATAGTACAAATAAATATTAAACTAGTTCTATGATTTCAGTTTTACAACTCTACTTTTATTACTTGGATTCCAGCTTTAAGACTGTTTGAGCTTGACAACTATTGGCTATTGAATAATTGACACATGTTGGTATATGAGTAATAGCACATTTTGATTTCATCCCAAGACATCCCCCTATCTAGGTTAAACACAACCTTCACCAGACAAGCAATCCCCTATAAAAAGCTTGTGCTCTCCTTATCTTATCTAGATAGTTTAGTAAGCTGCTGCAACACACTTCTCTGAAATGCTCATAGCATACACAGACATAAATGGTAAATGAGGAGATCCATGCCTGCTGTTATAGCTCCCCAAACTATCCTTTTCTCCTTTCTCTTCCATTTCTTTCTAACAGAAAATAAATCCTCTAAACATGCTTAAATTGCTCTCCAGCCACACATTTTTTTTTCTTTCATAAAAGAGTCTCTTTATTAGGCTCACATCAGGAGTTACTGGGCCTGATTCTACACAGCTATATCCCTTGTTTTAATAATGTATAATTGAGCAAAAAGATTGAATAATGGGAGTAGAGTACTGCAGCATAAGAACAGATTTTTTTACTCACTTGTCCTATGTGTAATTGACTACGCAAAGTGCAAGGCAATGGAGAATTAGGTCCAGTGCTGGAAATAACCTACCTGAGGAACAGTACTGCAGAGTTTCCCTCATGGCTTCACTGCTGTTTTTTTGCAATAAAAAATTATGCCCTTCCTTTAATTTTGTTATGGTTTTTGAAATACGTCCCATTGAGCCAGGATCAATTCACATGCCCATGGCTCAGTACCCAGTAATTTTACCAGTGAAGACCAGGTTTTATTTTTTTCAATGCAGAGTTATTCATTTGAAAGCATGTATCAAAACAAACAAAAAAGGGCTATATGTCTTTCCTTAATAAACCTCTGCTTAATATGCGGAAGTTCCTGGGTTCAAGCCCCAGGCGGTTGGACTTGATGATCTCATGAGGTCCCTTCCAACCCTATGATTCTATTCTATTAAACCTCAATTTTGCAAGCATAAACCCTCAATAACTATGCTGGCCCTACGTAGTAGCCTAATTAGTAAACAAAGCCAATTTAGCTGTCGCTCTTTGGTGAAGGCTGCTTCTTTCTTTTTCCCTCTGGTACTTGATCTGTTTTCTGAGTCCCTGGTAGGAGAATCTTGGCTATCCCAAAGCCTTCTAATCTAAGATCCTTCATAGCAGGGTCTTGGTTACATTGAGATCCTCTGGTCTCAAAGTACCTCTTCTGTCCAACAGTATCACCAGACGTTTTGGATATATGCATTTATATAGATATATAATGTGATATTTTCAGAACTTATACCGTCTTTCCAAAAGAGTTACATGTCCCAAGATATGCAGAATCTCCTTAACTAGTGTATAATCTTACATACCATAATTAATTATTAATTTGTCTGGGGGGCAACAGGTATCAGCTGATGTTCCCTTTTTCACTGATTACTCATACAGGCACCTGATGTCCCTTTGTTCTATAGGGTCTGTTGACCCAGGTCAGTGAATTCTAGATTCACCATTCAACATTCACCTCCACGTGTACACACTAGATGAACTGGCCATTGGCTGACCATGGCAATGGATCTTTCACATCAACATAGCTGCATACTTAGGACCTTGGCAAATATTCATGACTTATGTCAGTGCCAAATTTGAGTTTGACCTTTTCAGTAATTTCCCACTGTCTAGGGCTAAGAGGTTCTGCTTCCAGAATCCTTTAGCACTCAGGCTCATCAAACTTGTCCATTGCAATACCATATAGTGATTTGCACCATCCCAATATGTCCTATTCTGAGTATGGAAAGTATCTCAGTGCTGTAAATATCCATTCTAACAGTGAATCCACAGAGTTGATTTTGGTGAATACAAGAAAATGGAATGATGAGGGAAATGAGCCATAAGTAAACTCCACAAACTGTGGTATCATCATTCAATCTTGCTCTTTCTTGGTCCCACAATCACTTCCTAGTTTTTCTCACACCAAGGACTGATGTCTGTACTTAAATAATTGTGGCTTGTGGCCTTTCAGTGAGAAGAATGGGGCCACTCTCACTGAGTCTCCTCTTAGCTTTACTTCACTAGGCCAACAAACCTTGCAGACCTCATCAACCCTTTCCCAAACCTGTCATCCCACTCAGTTCTGCTATAACCCACAAATTCAGGTCCCATATTATCTTTATCTTTTTCTGCCAGAAAAATAGTGAAGGAGACTGCAACATAAATGTACAGATTCACTG
This sequence comes from Podocnemis expansa, assembly GCA_007922195.1. Classification (NCBI taxonomy): domain Eukaryota; kingdom Metazoa; phylum Chordata; order Testudines; family Podocnemididae; genus Podocnemis; species Podocnemis expansa. The sequence continues at coordinate 2,686,159 of ML681992.1, forward strand.
CATATCCACCAATGCTCTATTTAAACAATCATTTGTTTCTTGTTCATTTACTCTTGTTTTTTACTGATGGGTTTCTTCCTTTCTTCCATGTGTTTTAGCTAGTTTTAATCATTTCTCCATTCTTTAGCCATTTGTTGTTTTAGCAAAACTTCTTAGGTATTTTAGGAGATTATATTGAACACAGATGTCTGTCCCTTTACACCTGCCCCTGCATTGCTGTAATATGCTATACATACCTAAACTATAAGCTTTAGCAACTCAAGTCTTTGAGAGCGGAGTTTATGCATAGAAGTCCTGCACCAGTGGTGCTGGAAAAGGATTGCATGATGACATCATAGTGACATCTTCATATACAACCTGAATTTTTTTAAAAAAATGAGTAGATTAATTGCACCATTAAAGGAGAAATCTAGATAGGCCTCCCTCTCCAGAGAACTTCTCCCACAGTGACAGCTGAGTTCCTGTTGATGGGGTGGGGTCTTCTGCTGATTTTCAGAAGAACCGGGGAGCCCTGATCCATGTCTGGCCCTCCAGTTTTTGTACAGGTGGTAGAGGAGAGGAGCCTCTGACACTCTGCTGATAATCTTCAAAATAGCTAGGACCTCCCTCCTCCCAGACCTACTGTTGTGTCTCTGACTTTTTAGATGTCCCAGGTAGGAAGTAGGTCAACTGTTATTTCCTTCACATTGGGGGAACCAGTGGGTTTTCCTCTGTTGATTCTTTACATATTGAGTGTTCAGGGAATGTTAGGAGTAGGAGAGGCCATTGTCATAGCATGTCACACTCTTGTGGGCATGGCCTAGTGAAATGGCCCAAATGCTGATTTTCCAGATAGTGCAAGTAGGTCTGAGGTATAGTGTACATAATCACTGGTTATGCTGATCTAGATTCCAGATTTGGAGATGGGACAGAAAGAAGACAGAAAACTACCTGTCAGTCTCTTCTTCAGATATGCCTGAGCAAAACAAGTCACCTTACCAGATGCCACTGACACACAGAAATTAATATAATCAAAATGGTGCAGAATTTCCCTCCCAAAAGAGGGACTCAAATTACAGGTTAGCTTTTGATTGAGACAGTCCCTGTTTTGAAATTAGTATTCGCTGAATACATTTGATCTAGAAGACCTTGAGAGACAATGAAGTCTGGACCCCTGATGCCATTTTTATAGTCAATTTTCACTATAAATCATTTTTCAAGTTTCATCACTTATTTGCCCATTTCAAATATGCCTTTGATCTGGAGGTTGGCAATTGCATCACAATCAGAGAGATGATTGTTTCCAGTAATCAAGACCTTTTCCTTAGCTTCCAGTTACCTTTCCTTTTGTATTGCTAAAGATTGTGTTACACACTTAATTACTATTTCTATCACAAATCCATACAGAGCTCATTTGTGCTATGAAGGTCACAATGCTTAGTTGACAAATGAGTAGTGAATAAAAAAAATAAAATACTTTAAATACCAATATCATAAAGATTCCAAATTGAATCAGTAGGGTGTACCTTTCTTCTTTTTGAAAAACATTCCCTTTGTCAATATATTTGTTATACATCTCCCCCACCTTTGAATGCTTATAAGTCTCCTGCAACTCATTTATATGGCTGTCACTTTGCAAAATGTCCCCATTACCTTACACAGAAAAATATTTCTGGAGTATACCATTTGCAATATTCCCTGGATGATCCTTGTATGAAGAATAGGTGACATGCTGCTGGAACTCAGGTAGTATCTTCTACTTACTAGACCAAATCCACAGGTGTATCAGAGGAGGGGTGAGAACAGGAAAGTGCATCATGTGTGTTCATCTAATCCTCAAAGCTAGCAGGAGTCAGTATATTTGACTTCCAATAGAAATTTAAAAAGCCCAAGTGCCTCTATAGTTTATGATTCTTTGTAACAATCTCTTATGAGATGATCTTCTCCTCTTCAGTTAGGCTTGTGAAGCAGCTCAGTTGCTCAGCAAGACTGTCTTTTCCATATCCACAATGATCTTTGTATCTAGTGTGAAAAGACTAAAATATTAATTTAGAAAAATATTGTAAAGATTTGGTTAAATATTTTGTTCCTGAATATCACATAATTTCTCTTGTCCAACATCATGTCCAACTGCAATATTTTTTTCACATAATTTTAAGATATGTGACCGATACAACCAGAGATGATGTACCATACCAAGGATATATCAGACTGACAGTTTCAAGAAGGCAGAGTGCTTTCTCTTGCAGGAAAATAAATAAAGTAAGCTATTCCAGCAGCAGATCTGTTTTTTTTAATAATACCTGTATGGATTCACTCAATTTAAGGCCTGGACTGTGAAGCCATTACTCCTCTGTGCATCTAGACATGTGAGCAGTTCCACTGAAAGTAATGGAACTACTTGTGTGCCACAAACTGACCATAAATTTTTGTAGGTCATATGTAAATGGAGAATAAATGTGCAAGTTGGAGAGCTATGGGAAATGGGACTCCATCAAATTTCAAAATGTTTTGTTTTGATTAAAATGAATTTTTTTATTTTCATCTTGACTCTTTCTATAATTATTATAATACAACACCTGTCTAAATGAAAAGTCATTTCAAAACAAACAAAAAAACCAAAACAAAACCCAATCTGTTCTGAAAATTTGAAATGGAACTGACCTATTTCCACAGAAAGTTTCAATTCTGATGATCTGCATTTTCTGAGGAAAAAAAAATATTCTATTGGAAATTTTTGTACCAGATCTAGTGAAGTAGGATAAATGCTTCTTCTCAGAGGGAATAGACTATGCATTTTATGGGCAGGTGAAATATCCTTATTTAGCTTTTTGGAGAGAATCGCACACGTGACACATGAGATGAGGCATCATCATAATGACTAAAAAATGCACAACCATTAAAGGTAAGGTGAGAATAAAATTATGTGTGTGTATGTGTGAATGTTAAGAATTATAAACTAGCATGAAACAGTTTGAGATGTTAAGAGCATGTTTACACAGTAGCTGAAAATAATTTCCAAGTTGAGGTAAAAAGTTTATACTAGCAGAGTTCATCCTAGTACCCTAAAATAATGTTGTGGATGTTGCACAGCAGGCAGCAACTTGGGCTTTCAAAGCCACTCTGCCCTCTAGGTCTGGGTTCAACTAATTAACTCAAGCCAAAACCCACACACCTATTTCTAGCACACTAGCATGAACCCAGATAACACGACTTTGTCTATGCAGCCTGGGAGGTTAATTGCTAGGTGCAATGTAAATACACTCTGTGGGTCAGTGGGCTACTTTCTAGTTCTGAACAGCTATGAGACTCCATACCCATCACCAGGAGAAATAATCCTTCCAAAACCAGATTCAGTCACATTGCCAGGCAAGTGTATCAGCTTATTTCTCCATACAAGAATATTAGAACATGTTTGAAAATGATGTTGAGGTGTTGTATTAATAATGGAACCATAAGTTTAACCACAAGCATCTGACCCAATCTTAAACACAACTTGTCAATGTCTACCTTGTTTAAGATTGTATTAGTTAACACAACTCTCAAGGTCATTCAGTGTACCAGATGAACCTCAGTATGTGCATGTTTGTGCATGTGTAAGTGCAGGTATAAAGAGGTGAGTAAGTGTCCCTAAGCTCATGACAGCTATTGTTTGCCCCCCTCCTGTGTTGTAACTCTTTCTGTGGACAAATTGAGAATTTAAGAGTCTGACACTCTCAATCCGGTAGCTCTGAACACTAATTTACTGGAAAACAAACAAACATTTTTCCCAAGGTACAGCATTTGTGCCACTTTTCACACCCTGATCTTCGGCACAGAGATAGGAGACAGAAATCTGCAGCCAATTTTTGCCAAGTAAAACTCATCTGGGCAATCAGCAGAGAACTTAATTAAAAAGGGAAAACTATGGTTTGATTCATAAATTGTCTGGGAATATGGATACTCTGAAAATGAAGATAGTTATTTAGAAATCTTGTGTATACGTTTCTTTTACAAGTACAGATTGAAACTGGAGAAAACAGTCAAAAAAAAGTCAAAATCCTGGAGCTTAAAACATTATTTTTCCTAATTTATATTAGGCTAGACTGTCATAGAAGTGGGCCCTACTGCTCTGAAAACTATATGTCCACACGTCTCTTTTATTTTGAAATAACACTGGTTATTTTGAAATAAAAAAGATAAGGTCCACATGATGTTTTCTTATTTTGAAATTACAGGCTCTGTCATTTCAAAATAAGAACCGTCATTTCGAAACAGCTTAAACCAAATTCATTTTGAAATGGCTGTTATTTCAAAATAGTTATTTTGAAATAAGGCTGTTTGGACATGTTGTTTTGAAACAACACCATTGTTTCAAAACAACTGTTTTGAAACAACATGTGCATATGGCCTTATTTCGAAATAACCATTTTGAAATAACAGCCATTTCGATAGCAGGCTTTCCCTTAATTCAAAATAATTTATTTTGAAATAAGGACTTCATTTTGAAATAATTCATTTTGAAATAACTTATTTTGAAATAACGATGCATGTGTGGACATAGCCATAGTGTCAGTATCATTATGTGATTGAATAGGGTTACTTGGAGAAGGAAAAAATAGGAATGAAAACCAGTGGCGTTGCTGGTTCTGGGCATAGGGGGCTCAAGCCCTGAGTCCCCGAACCAGTGTCCCAGGCCTGCTGCTGGGCTGCCCACAGCAGCAGCTGTCTTCCCGGGCCCTGGCCCTGGCCCTGGCTGCGAGTCTGGGGTTGGGCCACCCACTGCAAAAGCTTGATATGGGCCTTATTGGGCAAGATCCAGCCCAGACCTGAACTGGCACAGAGATGGAGACAGAAAGACTGGGTCTTTTCCTGGGTCTGTGTCACTACTGAGGGAAACAGTCCCCTCAGGAGTGTTCAAGTTAGAAAGGGTGGGGCCCTATTCCACAATATCCAGTGAGGGGCATTTCCTTCCACTTCCCCTGTTCTGATTCTTCTCTCATTTATTCTGTTCACAGCTAACTCCAGTGACTTCAGTAATGGATACCTGATGTTATTCAGAAAAGGTTTGGGCTCTCCTGGATAGATCCTCAGTTGTAAAACCACTGACTTTAGTATAGGTGCTTAGCACATTAAATTACTCTTAGTACAGCAACCAGAAACTAAATTCTACCACTCCTTTACAGTGTGCACCCTTTTTCCTCCTCTACAGCTCATAAGACAGCTTCTGATCTTGGTTACATGAGTGTAAATCTCAAGGAACACTGTGAACCAGAATCCATGGGAGTTGCATTGCTTTATATCAGGGATGAATTATGTCCAGAGCGGTTAATGAAGTTTGGGACAGAGAGGAGATTATTAACAGAAAGGAAAGCTTTATATCACTGACAGTTCTATATACTAATGAGTTTAGCCAGAGTTTCTGCATTCTGTACAATTACTAAATCAAAAGTTTCATAAGCTATGCAAATCCCTATGCTCTGACTGACAGCTAATATCTCTTAGAAGAGGTAGTGAAGGTTTTCTCAGTAACTCTACATTTATGCTCAGCAACTGCCTTAAGAAATATACTCCTAAATGATCACAATAAAGATGGACTTGAGATTGCCATACTCCTGTTGCTCCACATCTCCTGCCTCCTGAGTTCTAGGGAGTGCCTCCCACAAGTGGAAACATGACTATTTCAAAAGGGATAGAAAACCCATTGAAAAGGGCAAACTGTGCTAGCTGTGCCTACTGTGAATAAGCCTACTTGATGTTGACATGCTCCTATTTTCTATCATTGTTTTCTCCTTTTGGATTTCAAAGCATACTGCATATGCTATGAGTCTGAATTCTAAACTGATGGCTGCCAAAATTTGAACAGTAGCCATGAACTGGAATTGCCTTGCACATAATGAATAGACACCTCTGTTTATCTTAATAATACAACAAATGGTCTGCTTCAACAAATGTGCCACCACCTGCTGCTTAAACAAACATCCAGTCACAAGCTCATCTGAGGACAAACAATCATTGTTCATGAGGGCATCCTGCTATGACTAGGTTTCAACTTCAGCATAAAACAGGGAGAATGACTGCAATAGCACAAGGGCACACATTTGGAAAATTAAACAGGTTTTTGCTTTGTATATCATAAAAGAAAGCAGGCAGAACTGAGGAAACTAGGCACTAGGTGAATAAAATCAATACCAACGTAAATATTAACTTAAAATGATAAATGATAAATACTTTGTAATGGGGTCTATCAGCCCCATTTAAGACTCAGGCAGGAGGGAAAGGGGAGCAAACAGAACTGCCACATCTATACTCACCTGCAAGAGCTGTCAGTCTTGGAGACAGACAGCCATAGCTGAACTTCGTGAAGGAGGCAAAACAGTATAGAGGAGGAAGAGTAACATAGAAGGAGGTGGCAGAGAAGCCTAAGACTGTGGAGTGAGGATAACCCTGCATCAGACTGTCTCTGTGAGTCTCTTAACAGGACAGTCCTTTACATACCCATGGAGGACAGCAACAGCCTCCAAAGGCTGCCCCCTGAGTTATTGGCACAAACTAAGACATAAGAGAGAGCCAACAAAGAGCCTAACATAGACCCCAGAAGGAACCTGGGACATACCTGTATTCAGTCTACATATTTCTGCAGGCCTTCTTCTCCAAACTAAAACTAAAAATTCCTGCTCCTACCCCTCAAAAACAAGCAGAAAAAATAAAACTGTATTTTAATTTTTCAAATTAATTTGAAAAAACTCATCTGTGCCACCATCTCTGAAGGATACTGTAAGTGTACTGCTCAGCCTGTTGTGCCAAACATTCATGCAATGAGGATAATCTTACATTTACAAACTGGGAAATAAGTTTGAAAGCCAGGTTTTACTGGGTTTGTAACTGACAAGAGTCATCCTGCTAAAACAGATTATAATTTATGACACTATCAGTAAGAGTTTCTGAAACCATACAGCTAAATTTTTCACTTTGCTGTTAGATCTCTGTATGTGTTGTCTCCAGTCAATGCTCTCAAGAGCAGATACAGATAGTCCCTAATACTAGCCTGATCCGTACCTATATACTGTAAGGGGGAACAGCAATGACTGTATTATAAATGTGTTCTATGTATTTACATTTGTAGATAATTTAGATAAACTCTCAGTAGATGGCTGTCACCTGAGTAACTGGGATCTGATATTAATGAGTTTAGGAATTTACTCAGTACTCATTTGGTAATGAGAGGAGGGTTTTAATTACTACGCTTAGAGAACGAGTCCTCAGACCAAAAGTCCAGGTCATATTAGCTGCAAAAGCAATTTTCCTCACCAGTGCAAACAATAGGCAATGGTGTCCATTCTTGACTGTATCTATGGGAGCTTGAATCTGTCAGGAGACAACTGGGTGAAATGACTAGAATGATTTCTTAGGCCTGGTCTACATTGATGTGCTGAGATGATGATAGATATGCAAGCTATGTAATGTAGAATGTGTATCACCCATCATATTACTTACCCTTGCCACAATGTCTTCACTGAGCTATGCCAATCGAAAATGCTCTCAATTTGACAAAGCATTACTCTTTTCTGTGAGGAAGAGTTAATGCATTGAATGGAGAGCACTTCTGGGATCAGTTGAGCGGATCCTGCTATGTCGATCTGTGGAAACTAACACAGTAATTTCAGTATAGACAATCCCCCTAAGATATCCTTTAAAAAGCGCAGAGTCATTGAGCTATAGATGAGTTAATTACAGAAGATAATTTCATTAGGGAGAGTGATCAGTCAAGAAGAGGCATTGATAATATGAAAGGCTGTTATCCTGATGAAATGCCAGACATGCTTAAAGAAGAAAACAGAACCTGTTTGATGCAAACAAAAACAAAACAAACAAAAACACAAAACCAATCACTTCTGTTCAAAAAGAAATACCAGAAACCACTGTACTTGTGCAATATTGGTAATATTTGGTAGCTTAATTTTATTTGTAGGCAGAACCTACTTTAAATTTCATAGTCAACAATGGCCCTGAAGAATATATAGCACAGCTCCTGGGATTTGTAGGGCCAATCAGATTTCTTATGTACCACAACTGGTTTCCTATGGCAGATCTTTATATCAGTTCTTACCATACAGTACCTACTTACCTCTACATGCCTGGACTCAATGTCTCACTAACACACATGGAGCTGTTATTCTCCATGCACCCACTCCTGAATGGTGGGTAGACCAATGGAAAATCAAGCTTAAAAACTCTAAAGTTAGTGTGCATTAGTCCAGTCTGTCAATTAGTTATGTCTCTGAGCTACGTTATGCCACTCTACCTCATATTAAGTAGTAGCTTTCATCGGTGGAACTGCATGCTGACCATTATTGCTCAGTATTACCAAGAGTTGAAGAACTTAGCCCTATAAATTGATTAACTCTGAAACTTGTCTCTCATCTGTTTTATTTTTTTCGTATCTTAAATTACTTAGTTTCTGTGCTTTGCTTACTTCTTCTTAGCAGACCTTCTCCAGCTCCTCCTGTTTCTTCAAAGCCTCTACTTTCCTGCCCTCATTTCTATCCAGGTGCCTTCCCTGTTGGTCTGGTGAGCAGCTTTCCGTCTTTCAAAACATCATTCCAGTGACGGGTGTTTGGAAAGTATTGTTAAAGCAGATTGTCTTCTTCACAGTATTTTCTAAGCTGCATGGATGTCAGAGTGATGTCTCCTGTCATTGTTTCTCTACCACTGTCACATTTTATTCCTTTAGGCTTAGCTCCTGTGAACTAAGATTTCCCTCGCTAATCCCTGCAATAATCCTTTACAACTTCCCTCCCTTTTTTTCCCTAGCATTGTGTGTGTGTGTGTCTGTGTGTGTTTGAAGAAAAAAATAATAAAAACTCTCTTCCCCATATTAGAGTTCTTTAGTCCATTATTGCCTTCTCTAGTGTCTCTCATTACATGACAAATTTAAGAGCAACAGTAGTAACATTTCTCTTCAAAATACATTGTTTACTGCAGACTTAGTAGCTAACCTTTACTCGTAGGGTACAATGCATCGGGTTTGAACTGTCTTGCTCCCACTGTATACATGGGGACAAAACTGAATAAGGCTTTGAAACTGTGTTTGTAAGTGACTTAGAAGAGCTCTGTCCCTTATCAAAGTCTTATAACATTTTGTCTTCCTTTTGGTTTTTTTCCAAATCATTGTCTTCCTCACCTTTTTCTGATATCACCAGAACATGAAGCAAAAAGCAACCCATGTGGGACTAGATTTATCTCACTCCACTATATTTTGGAAAGTTAAATTAAGGCTCTGAGCCAGTGCCGGATTTCGGCATAAACAAAGTAAGCCATGGCTTAGGGCCTCATGTTAAGAGGACCCTCTAAATATGTCAGACATAACTAAGAAGATTTATCATAATTGAAGTTGCTTTGGCTTCAAAAATGGTTTATCATTTATTTTTCATTACCCTTTCTATTATAGTGTAATACACTGTTTTCTCTTTATTTTTTATAGTATGGGGCCTCTGAATCTTGACATAGTTTAGGGCCTCAGCATGTCTTAATCTGGCCCAGCTCTAAGCTTCAGCTTTACCTCATCTCTCTATGTTCATGCTTTTTGAATGGGATGATAATGAGCATATAGGCAACAAAAGAGAGAGAAAACAGTCAGTGGCTTTTGCTGCCTGATCCACCTCCCTCACCTGTTCCCCAACATAATCTTTTCAGTTCTCTTACATGGATAACTATAATGTTATATTTGAAAACCCAGTATAAATAATGTTAAACTGCACAGAGGTGCACACATCACATTCATGTCTTGATCCTATATTTCACTTCAAACACCCATCTGAAAAATTTTACACACAAAAATTGATGTTGGAATTAAGTTAGCCATACATCAATGCAGCAAGAAAGGAAAGGCCATTTTGAAGTCATGACATTACATTTATAAGAGAAAAATAATATTTTCTATGGTCAATATCCAAGTTTATTAGGCATAATCTAACCAGGCAGTAACTACTCTTGGTAGTCTAAAATGCTTAACAAGGGATATAGTTTTACCAAGACCCTGTGAAACTCCTCGGCTATGTCTATACTGCCAAATTAGTTCAGACTAAGGAAGCTTAGTCCAGACTAATTTGGCACATGGCCACATTAGGCTTTGCCTAGTCTGAACTCAAAAAATTCTGAATTTAGACTAGCCAAAGCTTAGTATGAATTAGTAAAACCCCTTGGATACTCTGGATTAGCCAAGTTTTAACTAAACACATACAATACGCGAAATAATGGTTTACTTTGAACTTTTTAAAACTTTAGTTCAAATTATAACACATGGCTAGTTCAAACTAAAAAGCTGCAGTTAGTACGAACTAGACCAAGGTTAGTTCGGACTAACCTTGGAATTATTTAGTTTAGACTACCAAGTTCTAACTACATTTTTAGACGTAGACATAGCATCTACTACTACTTTACAGGAGAGATGGGCATTTTGTACTGTATTCGTATGGTCTGATTCAAAGCATATTAAACGTTATAGAAAGACTCACTGATGTCAGAGGCTATGTTCACACATAGGGGGTTATTTCGATACAAGTTGTTTTGATACAAGTTGTATTGAAATAACGCCTTATTTCGAAATAAATTAATTCGAATTAACAGTTTGTTAATTCGAGTTAAGAAAAAAAGCTCAAAGTGAAATAGCAAGTTCAGACAACAGTTATTTCAAAATGAGTCACTGTTGTTTCGAAACAACATGTTCAGACAGTATTGTTTCGAAACAGTCATTTCAAAACAATGTTGTTTCGTCCCCACGTGGGATTTAAGTTGTTTCAAAACAGTGCTTTTGTTTCGAAACAATGGAACCCGTTGTTTTGAAACAACAGTGTGTTGTGTGAACATGGCCTTTCTTATTTCGAAACAACCTCTGTTGTTTTGAAATAAGACTGCTGTGTGAACACACCCAGAGAGTCCAAACCCAGAGGTGACTACCATAATTATCTAATCTGATGTCAGTATAAAGTAGAATATATTACTTCCCCAAAATAATTTCTAAAGCATATCTTTTAGAAAAAAAATCTTATTAGTTTGTTTTTTTTTTTTTTTTTTTTAAATTGCCAGTGATTGGATTGTCAGTGATTGGATTGCCATCATGGCCCTTAATAAATTATCACAGTGAAAGCAGTGGATCAGCAGTGTAATCCTTCCATCTCCACATTGACACCATAATTTTTTAAAGAAAACAAGGATATTAATAAACACAAACACTCAATAATTAAATTATGGATTTTTAGAAATATCATTGTTAACTCAGGCTCCAATCTGGCAAAGCACTTGGGCAAGTGCATAAATTTTAAGCACACAAGTAATCCCATTGTCTTCCAGTTAAGCATGTGCACAGCAAACTTTCTTTGGGTCCCTCTAGCTAAAATTAACTTGACTATAATCTTTCATACAGTTAACATTCACATGAAATTAACATGCAAAGGATACTTAATTTCCAAGAAGCACAAAATATTGTTGTTCATCTAAAAATATATTTAAAAAAATCTTAAAAAATCAGATTTATTGTTTGATATAGATGGATGTACATTATAAAATCTCTGTGTCTCTCCTGAGACTTAACAAAGTAACATTACCCAATGGTTTTTTAATAAATCTAAGCAAGGCAATCAGAAATCAAGGAGAAATAAGAAACCTGAAAATTGTGCCAAGTGCAATGTAAGATTTAAAACTTTGGGAATCAGAAGCACTCCACAGCAGTGCAGAGCAAAGAGAGGCAGGGTAACCAGAGACGTAGAGGGGTAGCCAGCTCATACAGGCCACAAAAGCTATATGGGGGAAGCTGGAAACTTTACAATGCTCATGAGCTATATAAGATGATGGTGTGGGTTCAGGCAGTACAAAGAACCTGAAAATTTTATTTTACCTAGAGAAGATTGCACAGGAAATGGCACCAGATAAACTATGCAACTTAGATGTTACCAGCTGACAAATACTGGTGGTGGGGGATAGTCTATAGTAGAAACCATGGTGGGTGACTAATGATATTCTGTACTTGGTGTACAAAATAACAGGCTGTAAAAGGAGTTCTGGACTCTTGCTTAAGGCTGCATGAGGTTATGGGGCAGAGCTAAGAAGCATGTTTTTGGATTGTGTAATGTGATAACTTACATCTAATACATTATATTGTACGCATGCTTGCACATATATTTAAGAGCCTGTATGAACTGTGAGTGTGTTTATCTAAAATTTTTAATCTAAGTTACTCTATCTGGGGTAAAAAATGTATAAGAAATATTATGTTTAATGGTTAGACATAGCATAAACATTAGTGACCTTTGTTTAGGAAAGAATTTCTCCATGGGCATACTATTGTGTGATTTGCTATTAAGAAGGTTTTCTCTTTTCCTGTTATGTATCTGGAGACTTCTTGCCTGATCTTTGTGCAATTCCTATATTTTTATTTGGACTTATTTTTCCACAGAATCACACTGGGAAATAAGTTATAAGTTGAATGCTACCACACTAACTATTTATCGTTCTTTATGACTATTCTTTACCAATAAATGTGACAGGAATTGGCAATAACAACACCTCAGTCAGCCTATAACAATGGTGATTCCCTCAGCACGATTTAAGAAAGAACGCCTGTTATGATATTTGTACCTATTTCTTCAAGATTCAGGATTTAATTGCTAGTATCAGATACATACTCTTATCATTAGTTAATTAAAACCAAATGCCCACTCTGAGGGCAACACTTTCCATGTGACCTTTAATAATGATAAAGTAATTAGTAATAAAGCAATTGCCTGCAGTTATTTATATTCCCTCTACAGTAGCCAGTAGTTCACCAGGTGTTGTATAGGTATAAGTAGTTTTCCCTGGAATGAAGTTGTTATTAGCAAGGCTTTCTCATCATGTATAAGTACATGATTCTAATAACCACAGACTCTGAGCTTTAATAATAATAATAATAATAATAATAATAATAATAATAATAATAATAATAATTCAGATAAAAAGCATTGATGGAATTGTCCCTGTCTGGAAAATGATCACAGAATCATTAGAATGTAGGGCTTCAAGAGACCTCAAGATGCCATCAAGCGCAGCCCTTACACCATCCCTGACAAGTGTTTGTCCAAACTGTTTTTAAAGATCACTAGTGATGGGTATTGCATTTCCCTTAGAAGCCTGTGCCAGATCCTTGGAGAGAAAGTTTTTCTGGATATCTAATCTAAATCTCCCTGGCCACAGATTAAGTTCATTTCTTCTTTCCCTATCTTTGGTGGACATGGAGAACAATTAATCATCATCCTCTTTACAATAGCCTTTAACATATTTGAAACTGTTATCAGGTTTACTGCCGGGTCTGCTTTTCTCAAGACAAAACATAATCATTTTTTAGCCTTTCCTCAGAAGTCAGGTTTACTAAAGTTTTTGTCATTTTTGTTTCTTTCCTCTACACTCTTTCCAATTTGTTAAATATCTGTTCTAAAGTGCAGTACCCACAACTGGACACACTACTGCAGCTTTGATCTCACCAATGCCAAGGAGGGTTGTATACTTGCCTCCTGTGTCTGGCATAAACCCTCTTGTTAATGTACCCAGAAGTATATTAGCCTTTTCCTTCAGCATGATGTTGTTAATATCCAGTTTGTGATTCACAACAACCTTCAGATAGATTTCATCAATACTACTGGGTAGCCTGTTATTTCTCATTTTTTAGTTGTGCATTTGACTTGTACATCCTAAATGTAGCACCTTTTGCTTATTATCAAACTTTATCTTGCTGATTTCAGATCAGTTCCACATTTTTTCAAGGTCTTTTCAAATTCTAATATTGTCCTCCAAAGTGCTTCTAATCTCTCCCATCCTGGGGTCATATGCAAATTTTATAACCATACTTTCACTCTGTTACCCAAGTCACTAATGAGAATACTGAATGGTACTGAACCAAGAACATAACGTAAGTTTTCTGTTTTGCTGTATTACATTTCCAACAGATGTCTGGGTAGTTAGGCTATGTTCACATGTACATGCTTATTTCAAAATAAGCTAATTTGAAATAAAATCCTTAATTCGATTTAATTTAAAATGAATTAAGAAAAACCAACAAATCAAAATAGCAAGTCTGGACACAGGACTTGCTGTTTCAATTCAGGAGAGGGCCACCATGGGAGATGTGGCAACATGGCCCCCTGGCAGGGCCATGTTGCTAGCCAATCCCCTGCCTGGCTCTTGCCTGGAGAGCCAGGAAGGGGAGAACAGCCCTCAGGCAGGGATCCCCCTGCCCTGTGTCCCTCACTGCTGGTGGGGCAGTGGGGGAGGGACTGGGGGGAACTCCCCCAACCCTGGTGGGGGGTCAAGGAACCAGCTCACAGGGCTTGCCCAGCCCTGCAGCCCGGGCTCAGCGGCTGCTGGGAGGGTGACCGGTATGGAGCCGACTAGTCCTACAGCCTGGGCTCGGCGGCTGCTGGTGGGGTGACCAGTGTGGAGCCAGCTGGCCCCACAGCCTGGGCTTGGTGGCTGCCACCCAGGCAGCAGATGAGGGAGCCAGCTCGCCCCACTGCCCAGGCTGAGTGGCTGCTGCCCGGGCGGTGGATGCAGGAGCTGGCTACTCCTGCAGCCCAGGCTTGGTGGTCACTGGTAGGGCGGCCAGTGTGGAGATGGCTGGCCCCACAGCCTAGGTTCCGCAACCGCTGCTGTGGTGTCCAGTGCCCAAGGCGGCTTTCCCCGCAGCCCGTGTTCAGCGGCTGCCATCCACAAGGCAGATGTGTGAGCCAACTGGCCCCGCTACCGGGTCAGAGTGGCTGTCGCTTGGGCACCCACTGCCTGGGCAGCAGCTTTTGAGCCCAAGCTGCAGGGCCAGCTGGCTCCCGCACCAGCCATCCAGGCAGCAGCTGCCGAGCCCAGGCTGTGGGGCCAGCTGGCTCCAGCACCTGCTATGCTGCCTGCGGCTGCCAAGCCTGGGCTGTGGGGTCAGCCAGCTCATGCATCCACTTCCCAGATGCCAGCCGCCCAGCCTGGGCTGCGGAGCCAACCAGCCCTGGCACGGGCCACCCTGCCCTGGCACGGGCCACCCTGCCAGCAGCCGCTCAGCCTGGGCTGCAGGACTAGCCAGATCCTGCATCTGCTGTCCTGGAGGCAGCCGCCAAGCCTGTGCTGCAGGGAGAGCCAGCTCCGGCACTGGCTGCCCCACTGAGCCCCCTGCACCACCCCTCAGCACCCTGGACAGGGTGCTGATCGACTCCCTAGCCAAGGTGCTATGGAGGGGATGGGCCTTCCTCCCAGGGTGTGGAGGATGGTCAACTGTTATATTGATATGTGGATCATATCAATATAACAGAGCCAGAAGGGGTTATTTCAAAACCACAGTTTCAAAATAACCCTCCTTTTGATACCAAATCAGGTTTTATTGTATCAAAATAATTTTCCTTATTTTGAAATAAGGGAGCTCCTTACTTTGAAATAAGGAAACGTCATTTGGGCATGACTATTTTTAAATCGAAACAATGGTTATTGTTTCTATTTAAAAGGCTTGTGTGGACATAGCCTTAAAGTCTCCCATTACTACCAGGTCTTTTCTTCTGAAAATGCCTCATCCATGTCCTCTTCTTGATTTTATAGGTGACCCCTTCCTTGCTAAGTACTGCATTCTGTGGGACTCCATTATATATTCCCTGCCGATCTGACAGTAAACCACTGATAACTGCCTTTTTTGTGTTGTCATTCAAACAGTACTGCCCTCACTTTATAGTAATTTAATTTAGACCACATTTCTCTACTTTGCTAATGAGACTGTCATGTGGACTGTGTCAAAATAATAAACTCAAGATATAAAACAGCTACTGCTTCCCCCAATCCACTAGAGAAGTTTTTCTGTCAAAGAATGAAATTAAATTGGTTTGGCCTGATTTGTTCTTGTCAAATTCACACTGGCTATTCCTTATAGTCCTGTTATTTTCCATCTGCTTACAAGTCGATTGTTCATTCATTTGTTCCAACATCTTTCCGGGTATCAAAGTTACTCTAAGTGGTTTATAATTCGGAAATTGGAAAGTGTCCTCTTTGTTATCCTTTGTAAATATTTGTTCTACATTTTCCTTCTCCAGACTCCTGGTACTTCTTCTGTGCTATGAGTTCTCCAAGATAAATGTTAATAGTTCTGTGACTGCTTCAACTAGTTCTTGAAGTAACCTATCATGACTTTCATCAGACCATACATACTTGAATACATCTATCCTATCTAACTGTACTTTAACTTTTGTTTTCCCTAGTTTAGTATGCATTCCTTCTGCCTTCTTGCTAATATTATTTGTGATAAAAACCTAGTCATCATTAACCTTTTAGTGAAATCTGAAGCAAAGTAGGCATTACACACTTCAGATTTCTTGCTGGCATTAGTTATTAGTTCTCCTTCACTGCTAAGCAGAAGATTTACACTTTCTTTCAACCTTTTCTTGCTTCTAATGCATTTAATGAACCTTCTCTTACTGTGTTTTATATCTCTTGTTAGGTATAACTTATTTTGTGCCTTACTGTATCTGACTATTCCTACATGCTGATGCAATTCTTTTGTATGTCTTCTGATCCATTTGTCCATGTTTCCACTTTCTGTAGGACTCCTTTTAAATCTGCAGATTATTAAATGGCCTTGATGGAGTATCAGTGGTCTCTTATTATTGTTCCTATTTTTCTTTCATATCAGGATAGTTTGCACCTGTGCCTTCTTGAGAAACAGCCAACTCTCCTAAACTCATTTTTCCATTAGTCTATGTCTACACTGACGGAGGCAAAATCACCACTGTAAGCCCGGCATTCCAGGAGCACTTAGCAGTGAGTCTGAACTCACTGCTGCACTCCTGGAAGTTGGCACTGAAAGTCCTGGGAGCCAGGAGATGTAGGGGAAAGCCAATCACAAGGGATTTGTGGTCAGCTTTCCCCAGTGTGTCCCGGTAGCTTAGGAAGTCATCTGCATTAAGCAAGTCAGGGTGCTGCCTTGCTGTGGGACACACTCTTCCCTGAGGCCGATGAGCCCGGGGATGAGCCCTGGACCACTGTCTCAGTGGCCCTCCCACCAGTAGTAGCTCCCCGTCCCCCTTCTGTGCCACAGCACATCTGGGCACTGGGCACCAGCACGGACTGGTGGGAGTGGATTGTCCTGTGAATCTGGAGCAACGAGCAGTGGAGAAGGAACTTCCGGGTGAGCAGGGAGACCTTCACCCACCTCGTCACCGAGCTCACCCACGTCCTGCACCGAAGGGACATGGTGACGAGGGCAGCCATCCCCATGGACAAGAGAGTGGCCATTGCTCTCTGGAAGATGGCCACTCCCGAGTCCCACAGGTTCGTTGCCCAGATCTTCAGAGTCAGGAGGTCCACCGTCGGGGAACTGCTGCTGCAGGTTGCCCACACCATCAACACGGTCCTGCTGCCACGCCTCATCATCCAGGGAGTGCTGCAGCACACCATCACCAGCCTCGCCGACCTAGGCTTTCTGAACTGCGGGGGGATACTCGATGTCACCCACATCCCTGTGCAAGCCCCATCGCACCAGGCAGCCGAGTACCGGAACAGGAAGGGATACCACTCAGTCGTCCTGCAGGCCCTTGTGGACCATCGGGGCATCATTCAGAACTGCTATGTCAGATGGCCGGGGAGGGCGCACGATGCCAGTGTGCTGCGCAACTCCTCCCTATACCAGCGCATGGAGGTGGGCACCTTCCCCCCCCCATAATATCACCATTGGGGAAGTTGAGGTGCCCGTCCTCATTGTTTTGGATGAGGCCTACCCCCTCCACCCCTGGCTCATGCATGCCTACACGGGACCTCAGGATGCCAGACAGCAGCTTTTTAACTGCGGCCTCAGCCGCTGCTGACAGGTGGTTAAGCTGGCATTCGGCAGACTGAAGGCCCGCTGGAGGTGCTTCCTCACGCTCCTGCACCTCACCAAGGACAGAATTGCACAGATCATCAGTGCCTGCGTGGAGCTGCATAACCTCTGCGAGCTCTGGGGCGAGCCAGCACCTGCTATGTGGGAGGTTGAGGCAGAGCTTGTCAGTGCCTGGTTCCAGCAGCCAGAATTGTTCGCCCCAAGGGAGTGACTGCCGCCCAGAGCAAATGCAATGTGGGAGGCACTGAGGGACCTGTTTGTCCAGGAGGACATTTGAGGGCCAGGCCTTCCCCACCACACTACCCGCTGCCCCATCCTCCTACAGCCAGCCCCTACCCATCCCACCCCCATCCTGAACCCAACCCAATAAAACACTGAACTCAAACTATTAGTATGGGTGAACTTAGTTTATTTATAGGGGTTAGGGAAGGCGAAGCTTGCGAAGCAGGAAGAATTGAGTGGAGGCACAATAGGGGGACTTCAGTGGGTCAGGGGATGTGGGTGGGGGCAAAACAGGGGGGCTTCAGTGGGACAGGGGATGGGGTCTGGGGACAACTGAGGGGGCATATTAGGTGGGAGGCACCCCTGGGGCAAGTCCCGCAGCCCCACAGCCTTCCCCAAGGCCACCCTGGGTCCAGGGGCACCGGCAGCAAGGAACACTGGGGTTCTGAGGGGCAGGTCCTTCCTGGTCCGGAGGAGCAAAGCAGGTGGCAAGCTGGAGGACGACCATGTGGAGGTTCTCCAGCAAGGTTGTCTGCTGCTCCATAAGTGCTGCCTGGTGCTCGACGGCTGCCACAAAGCAGTCATCTGCAGCCGCAGTACGCTGGAGCTGCCAGATGGCCGTGTCCTGCTGCCTGCCCTGCTCCAGATGCCAGGCCTGGGACCAGTCTTAGGCCCTCTGGCCGAGGTGGAGGAGGCTGGACAGGCTGTCATCCCAGCTCTGGTGGGCTCACCTCCTGCGATGGGCGGTGGTCGGTGGGCTCCTCAGGGAAAAGGGAGAATGGTTAGGTGTCAGCCTACTAGCCTTGGTGTGTGCAGCCTGTGAGCCAGCAGGTTTCCCACTCTGTCAGGCCCTGACAGCCAGCAGGTTTCCCACTCTGTGTGCTGTGTACACTGCACTCAGGGGGCATGTGGCCTCGTGGCCCACAGTAGTGGGCTATCCTCAGCAGCATGTGGCCCGGGAAGTCTCCCAAGGGCCATGTGCCAGCAGTGCTGGCTGCAGGCTGTCTGCCCTGCACACTGCCACTTCATCCTATTGCCACCCCTGCGTTGAGGGACCCCTGTCCTGTTTGGGCCCGGGACCCTGTGTGCACATGGCTCCCTGCCACCCACACCCACAGGAGAGCCTGTACACCCCACCCCCCGGGCCTGAGCCCCACCATCCCACGGCCGTGCCCCCCTGGGGACCCATGGCTTCTATGACTGGGCCTCCCTGCTTTCAGGGGGACCACTCACTGACTGGGATGCCTGATGGCATGCTCCTCCCCGGCAGGGATCAGCTCTGGGCTAGCAGGTGGTGCAGTGTTGGGCCAGCTGCTGTCCCCAAAGTCCAGGGGTTCTTCATGGTCAGAGGAGGCCCCCTCCGGCTCTGTGAATGAGGTGGCCAGCGTACAGGGCTCCCCAGAATCCACCAGCCGCATTGGCAGGCCACTGGGCTCCTGGGTCAGGAATACGTGGAGCTCCTCCCATGAAGCCGCCTCGCCTACCTGGCCAGGGCATAGTCCTGATGCAGGGTTTTAACTTTCGAGTGCACTTGTTCAGTTGTGCGCTCATACCCCTTGGCAGACAGGGCCTCACTAATATCCCGGTACACGTCAACGTTCCTATGATGTGCCCGGAACCTGGCCCTGATGTCCTCACTGCCCCATATCCTGAGGAGGCAGAGGGTCTCCTCCCTGAACCACACTGGGGACCGGCGTCGCCCATCTGCCCCACAAAGACAAGCCTGTGCCATGCTGCCTGTCACCTGCTGGCACGAGGCACCAGTCTGGTAAGGCACTTCCTGGTCCAGAGCACCCTGGGAGGAAGAAGGTCAAGCCAAGCCAGAATCAAAATAGCTATTGTTTTGAAACAACGTGTTCGAACACCGTTGTTTCAAAACAACCATTTCGAAACAATGGCTATTTCAATTTCCTGCTAGGTTTTACTATTTCGGAAGAACTGCTGTTATTTCAAAATAACGGGACCCATTGTTTTGAAATAACAGTACATCATCTGGACATAAGAAATTTTATTTCAAAACAATGGCTGTTGTTTTGAAATAAAACTGTCGTCTGAACACAGCCATAGAGAATATACTTATAAAGTTTTTGGATGATTCCAAGCTTTGGAGGATAGGATCACAATTCAAAATGATTTGGACAAACTGGTGAAATAGTCTGAGGTAAACAGAATGAAATTCAATATAAAGGCAAGTGCAAAGTAACCCACATAGGAGAGAACAATCCATTGCACATATCTGAAATAAGCAATGACTACGTAGGAAGAAGTACTGCAGAAAAGGATCTGGGTGTTGTAGTGGACCACAGGCTAAACACAAGTCAGCAGTGTAACACTGTTGCAAAAAAAAGCAAATACCATTCTGGGATGTATTAACAGGAATATTGTAAGTAAGACACAAGAACTAATTCTTTCACTCTTCTCAGCCCTAATTAATTCTTAACTGGAGTATTGTGTCCAGTTCTGGGTGCCTCATTTGAGCAAAAATGTGGACAAATTGGAGAAGGTCCAGAGAAGAGAAACATGAATGTTTAGAGTCCTGGAACATGATTTATGAGAGAAGATTGAAAGAGCTGGGTTTGTTTAGTCTTGAAAAGAGGAGACTGAGAGGGGAGATGATAAAAGTTTTCAAGTATCTAAGAGGTTGTAATGAGGATGAGGGAAGAATACTGTTCTTTTCTAACTGCTGATGGTAGGACAAGAAGCAATGGATTTAAATTACAGCAAGGGAGGTTTAGGTTGGACATTAGGAAAAAATTCCTAACTCTCCAGCTGATTATTCATTGGAATAAGTTGCCAAGGCAGGTTGTGGAATCTACATCATTTGAAGTTTTTAAGAACAGTTTAGATAAGCACCTGTCAGGGATGGCTTAAGAGACTACGTCATCCTGCCATGAGTGCAGGGGGCTGAACTCAATGACTTTTCATGGTCCCCTACAACATCTAATCCTTTGTTGGGGTCTCTCTTTTTTATGCTTATGTGTGGGCTTTTGTTACCCTCTAAACCTAGTTTAGAGGTCTCCTCAGTAGATTGGTGAGTTGATTCATGAAGATGCTCCTCGCATTCTTTTGTCAGGAGGAACCCAACTCATCCCAGAAGACTTCTCTCCCTGAACATCACCCCATGGTCAATTGAACTGAAGTCTTCAAATTGACAGTCTGAGTAGCCACACATTCATCTCCAAGATGTACATGCCTCTGCATGGGCCCTTACCTTCAACTGGGAGGATGGATAAGAACACGACTTGTGTCTCTTCTTCCTTCAAGCTATGTCCCAGTGCCCTATAGTCACTGCTGATCTGCTCAGTGTCAGATCCAGCAGTATCATGAATGCTCAGATCAATGTGCATGTGTTTATGTACTTTGTTGAATCACAACTTTCACTACAGAATTCAAGGCAGGTTGGCCCCATTTGCATCTTCTTAATAAAAATAAATATTTTATTTTTATGTGAGATTCATTTATAGCTCTTAATCTCTGTCTGGACCTGCTAGTTCTAGAATCCTTAAACCGTAAATTGTGTTTCCTTCAAGCACAAAGAATGGATATTTAGCTGATTATTCTGATTGTTTCTTAAATAGTACTCCTCCATTTCTTTCCAGTCATCTTGCTGATCTCATGCTGTGTTTCTCCTGCCTTGAAATTGTACAGAAAATGCTCTCAAATTCTCTTAAGCTTAAGCTATAGAAACTTGTACACAGAAAAATAAATAACTCAAACATAAATGACAGAAAATGGTTATATAACCAATATAATTATCTTAAACTGTTACCAAAGGTAGCATTTTTCACTAGAGTCAAACAAGCATCTCCAAACAATTTTCACAATATCCACTCCAATAAACATGCTGAATTCACTTCAAGCTGTTTCTTCATGCCTTTGTGTTTGCTTCCCACTCTATCAGGAATGTTCACACAACACATCTTAAGTGAATATAAATGCATTTGAAGAAATATTCAAGCATTTACGCCACAGACTTGATTCTGAAGTTCAGATTGGAATTGAAAAAGGTACAGAAAAAAGGCAAGTAAAATGATTGGGGCATGGGAAAAATTTCATATGAGAAGAGATTAATAAGACTGACACTTTTTAGTTTGGAAAAGAGACAACTAAAGGAAGGGCATGATAAAAGTCTATAAAACCATGACAGATGTGAAGAAAATAAATATTCACTCTCATAACTCAAAATATAGAGTTCATCATATAAAATTAATAGACAGCCTTTTAAAATGAACAAAAGGAAGCATCTCATCACAAAACACAGAGACCTGTGAAATTCCTTGTCAGAGGCTGTCATGAAGGCCAGGATGCTAGTGGGGATCAAAAAATAACTAAGTAAGTTCATGGAGGATTGGTCCATCAATGGTTATTAGTTAAGATAGGTAAGGATTGGTGTTGGCCAGAGGCTAGACTGGCTGATAGGGTAGACAACTTGATTAATTCTTCAATTCATTACTTCTGAAGCACCTGCCATTGGTCATTGTCGAAATACAGGATACTGAGCTAGATACATCCATTCGTCTGATCTAGTATGATCATTCTTATGTTTTTATGTGTTTAGATTCTGATCCTTTGCAAGTGGTCCCACTGAAGGTCCTACCATTTGAGGAAGAAGGTGAAGCACATTGACTATGTGTATCTGAATCTAGCTTTAAGAGTTATGCTTAGCTAAACAAGAACCAGACCCATCATTTGAATGGGTATGTCCACACATCTCTTTTATTTCAAAATAGCACTGGTTATTTCAAAATAAAAAAGATTGGGTCCACATGACATTTTCTTATTTTGAAATGATGGGCTCTGTCATTTCGAAATAAAAACTGTCATTTCAAAGCAGCTTAAGCCCCATTCATTTCAAAATTGCTGTTATCGAAATGGTTATTTCGAAATAAGGCCTTTTGGACCTGTTTTGAAACATCACTATTGTTTCAAAACAGTTGTTTTGAAACAACATGTTCAAACGTCCTTCTTTCAAAATAACCATTTCAAAATAACAGCTGTTTCGATAGCAGGCTTTCCCTTATTTTGAAATAAGTCTTTTCGAAATAAGGGTTTTATTTTGAAATAATTCATTTTGAAATGACTTATTTCGAAACAAAACTTTGTGTGTAGACATAGCCAATGTGATGTCTAATCAAAATTAAACAGCAGATCAAGAATTACTCTCCAAAATTATATGAGGAATAATATAAAATAATGACTACATTAGTGAAAAGTTTGAGCATTTTTCAGATAATTCTCAAGATGAAAAAGGTAGAATTTGCTGAATATTAGTCACAATGAATAATGTTCTCAACAAAATCAAAGAAAAACTGTTCTGCAGTGTCATTTAGCAATATAAGAAGGTGCATATTTAGATTCTAGCTTCCAAATACTTCAGACTAACAGAAGAGGAAAATTGTTCTAGTTCCTAATGCAATACTCTTGCATACAGGTGATTCAAATTAAATTCCTCTGCTCTGCCCTACATATCTTGTGTGACTGTGACTAAGTGTTTTCAATAAGAGTTAGTAACTAGGCACCTACCTTTATTTATAGGAACCTTGATAACTTTAAAATCTGTCCCTCATCCCCCACCTTCAATCTATTCCTCATGTAAACTGGACATAATAACACCTCCCTAGCCCACAAGAGCATTTTGAGAAACAATACATTGAAGACTGTGAGGCAATCAGATACCAAGGTAATGGAGGCCAGATTAAGAGCTATGATAGAAGAGTATCATTGCTGAAATATTATTAAGCCTCATGATGATTTAATGCCATGGAAAGGAGAGTGGGCTCGATGCTGATCAACAACAGACAGCATTAAAGCCAAAGATTAAGATATTGAACTGGATATAATTCCAGAGCTGAGAAGAAGGACTTGTATTCAAAATATTTATTTTGATAACAAGATTTTGCCTACATGATAGGAGCTAATTAGAAGCACAGGTTATTTACACAAATTGAGTCAAAGACAAAACTAAATATAGAATTATTAGATGTATTTGTTATGAGGGGTTTGGTTGCAGAGGCCTGAATTGGTGCCAGGCAGTGCCTACCTCCTCAGGAAGCCAAAGTGCAGCATCATCAGTGTTATCACATAGCTTTTCAGTTGTTTTAAAAGTAACATTTCCAGAAGTAAAGAAACTGAAAGCAGTGGTGTCAGTGAGCAATGCAAAGCTTGATCAACTCACTACCTTTGTACAGTAGCAAGAAGATTTTTTAGGACAAGACTGAGTGCGCAAAAAAGTGAATGAAGAAATAAGATGGAAAATATAATTTGCTTAATAGGATGATAAAATCTAATACAGTGTTCATTTATGTTAGTACATAAAATTGAACTTTCAAGACTAGGTTGTGATGGTAGACACAGATATAAATAAGGGGTGGAAAATAAGTAGCTCTGAGAGACACACAGGAAAGACCTCCAGGAGAAACTCTTGTGTCAATGTAGGAGTGTCTTCATATAAGCACAGTGTCAAAGCAGATTTAAAATCTAGACCTGCCTTTTGTTTGAAAGAGGGCAGATATTGACAACTTTGAGAAAGAGTGTGTTTTTAAAATACTGGGAAGGGTGTGTGTGTGCAGGAATCATGTTCTACCCAGACCTGGATACTTTGTGAAGAAAAAAACAATGGTCTTCCTGAGGAAACTGAAGTCAAGCATACTGCATCTGTTCAAGTTTACAGAGACCTATAATACTGAAAAGTGCATTTTGGAGGCTAGAATATATGCATTGTCTACTCACTGGATAAAACTGAGGAGTAACACCTGATCATGGGACATGATTAAAAAATATCTGAACCTGCGTAAGTTATTTCTTATCCTCTTAAATAGTCCATTTCCCTCCGATGTTGCTATCAGTATTTTCAGTGAGATGGAGCCTAACACCCAGTGTGTTTTGGGCAGGGTTTAAAGTAAGCTGAAAAATGGGGGACACCATTCTGGGGCCCACTATTTTTAGAGGCTCAGCATTCCAGGGCCCCCAAGAATAGAACATGGAGCCAGAATGCTGCGTTCCAGGGCCCACCATTGAAAAATAACAGGCCCTGGAATGCAGCTTTCCAGCTCCATGCTCTATTTTTAGGTGCCTGAATGCTGGGCCCCTAAAAATAGCAGACCCCGGAGTGGCATTCCACTGCATTCAGGTGGACAGAGCCAAGGCCAGGGGGAGGGGTGTTGCTGAGGGGATCAAGCCCCCTCCCCAAACCGCTCCCCTTTCCATACTCTGCCCCCAACCTGGGGCCTGCCACCTCTGCAGTTTTCCAGGGCACCCAAATTATACATTAACCCCTGGTCTGGAGTTATAGAAACAAACAAAAACACAGCCTCCCCTATATTTTATCCCTCACTATTTCCTTCCTATGCCATTATTTTGCATGGATCCTTCATCCCTTATGCATATAATCTTGTAAATTTGTTTATGGGATCTTGGACTTTGGCACTGAAGAAATGATTTGTGGATAAAGATTAAGATTTTTTTTTTTTTTGCCTTTTGTTTTGCACATCACCCTAATTAAGTCTATGGAAAATCATGCCTTTTATTTTTGTCAAGGGTGTTTTGTCCAGAAGGGGGAAAGGAATTACTACAATCAGGATTAGCTTCTTTTAGGAAATGGCTTCATGTTACTTTTGGAAGCATGTTACTCAGCACTGAAACTAAATATATATATTTTAAAAAATCAACATTTTTGAGGCCATGGATTCTCTCTTTTGGTACGATTTATTAGGTTGCTCTCTGAAGCAGTTAAATTAGTTATGGTACTGTTACTGATGTTGATTATAAGGATGTCTGATTTTATTTAGCATTCATACTGCACTGTAAGTGTCTTTTATAACCACCTTCCTTTCACAGATGATTTGTCCCACTGTAAAAATCATTAAGGACATTCATTAGAATTTGTCACTCTGTTCCAGCAGACCAATACTTTCAAAAATAGAGTTTCAATAGTTTGCTTTTAATTTCACTCATGTTTCCTTTTAGGCTTTATGCTGTTCTGTATTTTAACACAGTGCTAAGTAGCTCTGCCACTTCTTAATATTATAAACCTTTAATTATTATTCCTGGCTGCTCTCCAGACCCAGACTTAGTTCTGTCTTAGTTTCCCTGGTACAGGGATGCCATCTGTTTTGTTATAAGCCAGATCATCCTCTTTTATAAGGTTTGTCCTCTGTCCAGTACTGAGACAAAACTGGACATGGTTTTGCCCAGTTTTATGGATGAAAGACACCACTGTTATCACATTTGCCCATAAGCTTGGGGTATGCTCATTTATTAGGGTAGCATTCCTTTTGGGGAGGGGAGTTACAAACCTATTAATGTACTGTTTGTGTCACTTACATTTCTATATGGAGCTTACTTTTCCCATCTGCACATCCCTTCCTAATGGAGCTTCCCTTGCAGGACTTAAATTTCCCAGAAGAGGGTTCTTCCAGCAGCCCCAGATTTAAATAACTACCCACATATATACATTCACTGATTAACCAAGTGCATCTGAGCAGACCAGAGCTATCAGCACTCTCAGCTGACCCTTATATGCAAAACATATATGAACTCAGCAGGCTGGGTTACACAGCACTCCACTGCTCTACCCTTATATGCTCCTGGCACTGCACTGGAATAGACTTGAGCATGCATCTGAGCAGAGAAGGTCAAAAGAGCACTTTTCAGCTGTTTCCTTTGTGATGCTGTCTGGGTCTAGGGGACTGTGTATGATTATTTTTAATATTTATATTTCATATTTGCAATAATCCATATGTGATATGTCAGGTTTGGTATCAATAGAAAGGTTGTAATATGCTAGGAATGGTTATATGATTTATATGTAGGTATCATATTTGTAATAGAATCTAGGAATCTTATTTGTTTTATGTTTGTTCCAAGTTGTTTGAGCTGAGACAATCCCAGACTGAGCCTCTGCAAACTATTGTCCTGTTAATCACCCATCAGGAGAGTTTGGCCCCTTGTTTCGCAGCTTGCCCTGATTTTGGCACATTCAGAAGGTTATCCCAGGAGGCCCGGGTCACATCCTTTATATGCCACTGGACTCAGTCAGGCTGCCTCAAAACAGCGCTTTTCAGCTGTTACTCTCATATGCCCTAGGTTTTACACATCATCCCCACTATCATTTTACAATTGTTCTAGTAGTAACCCTCTTAATGAGGAAAACTTACAGCAGCAGTTTTCAACCAGCGTGTCAGATGTGTCACTGAGAGCTGGGGAGATGGCTGAATTTGACCTGATGGAGGTGGACTGGCAGGGCCATAACTACACTTTTGGGTGCCCAGGGTAAATAGCCCCAAAGGCCTCCCCACCAACTACCTCAGCCTGGATCCGGGTCCCATGCATCCTTCCCTGGCCCAGCGGCCAGAATTGGTCGGGGGCGTCCCTACCCCACCGCATCAAGAGCTGGGTGGGGATGTGACTGGGGCCCCCTGAGATAACCTTCTGAATGTGCCAAAAACAGGGCAAGCTGCAAAAACCGGGGGGCAAACCCCTAAACCTCTGATGGGTGGTACTTAAACCAGTCTCCCAGTCAGTAACAAAAAAGGCTTCTGACTCCCCACTCTGGTCATCACCAAGCATAACAAAATAGAAACAGCCGCCTTACTGCACATCAGTTCCTATGGTCCCCTCTGGCCACCGGGTCTCTTTAAGAAATAGGTTAGGTTCTCCTGACCTCAAAGGGCCAACCAGCCACATCACCCAGAACAATATAGGCTTACATCCTACCCAAAATACCACACTGCCAGTCAATCCTTTAGTAACTACAACTAAAGGTTTAATATAAAAAGAAAGCAAGCAAAATATGAAAGATGTTAAAGCATCAAAGTGAATCACATATATACAAATAATATAGACACCATAGAAAGCACATCCCTGAAGATCCTATAGCTCTCAGGTTAGTCCCACTCCTCTGGTGTGCACCCAGCAGCAGCAGCAGCAGCTGGATGGGTCTCAGTCCTTTGTTCAGTCCCAGGAGAATAGTTCCAGAAGGGGGTGTTGGTTGCAGGTGGCAGACTGAAAACTGAAGACTAAAGACAAAATGAAGATGGGTCCCCAGCCTTTCATCTCAGAGTTGTTGCCAGATCAAAATGGAGTTGGGCCACATGGTCAGTCTGGGTAACTGGTCGAACAGGTTTCTTCTTCCGTCCACTGTAAATGGGAGCCCCCCTGGTGGGGGCCATCAAGAGGGACAATAGTTTTGCAGACACCCAGTCTGGGATTGCCTTAAGAAAAAATTACTTGGAACACACATAAAAACAAATAGATTTCTAATTTCTAATACAGGTATGATACCTACATATAAACCATAGAATCATTCTTAGCAGATTACAACTTTTCTATTGATACCAAACATGGCATATCACATATGCATCATTGCCAATATGAAATATTAACATGAAAAATAATCATAAACAGTCCCCTAGACCCAGAGAGCATCACAGGGGGTTCACTGCCCAACCGCTGCCAGAGCCAGGTGGGGAGTCTCTACCCCACCATGGCAAGAGCTGAGTGGGGGTTCCCTACCCCACAGTAGCCAAAGATGGGCAGGGAGCACCTTCCCAGAGGCTAAGAAAGGTCTGAACACATGGCTTTGCCCCATTCACCCCACCATAGTTATAGCTCTGTGGGCTGGTGCATCCAGTAGGGTCACAACACACCACCAAGTGTGTCACAAGTCACAAAAGGTTGTAAACCACTGCCTTACAGGATCTTTGCACATACAAGGATCTTTGGCTATGTAAAAGAAGTGTTGCTGCAGAGCAATATAAGGAACTCAAAACACAAAGGCTATGTCCACATGCACATCATTATTTTGAAATGAGTTATTTCAAAATAAAGTCCTTATTTTGAAATAAGTTAATTCGAATTAAGAAAATGTTAATTTGAATTAAGAGAAAAGCTCAAAGTGAAACAGCATGTCCAAACACAGGACTTGCTATTTTGCTTTAGGAGAGGGGCACCATGGGAGGTGTGGTAACATGGCCCCTCCCTCGGTCATGCCCCCACCCAATATAGGCTAAAAGGAAGGCACCCTGGGAAGGAAAAGGACAAAAGTGTTATTTCAAAATAATGGTTATTTCAAAATAACACATCCGAACGGCATTATTTGGAACTGTTTTGAAATAACATCTGTTTCGATTTAAAGAAGGTTTAAACTGTTTCAAAATGACGGCTCTTATTTTGAAATGATGGGGCCCATCATTTTGAAATAAGAATCATCGTGTGGACTTAATCTCTTTTATTTTGAAATAACCAGTGTTATTCTGAAATAAAAGAGATGTGTGGACATATCCAAAGAGTAAATGAAGTTTGGAGAGATTCTGGCAACCAGCTAGATTACAAAAGTTACTTTATTGCCAGGTACATAAAACTTATTATACTAATAGTAACAATTATAAAAGGAATGAAAAAATACCCAAGCAGTTATAATGTTAATAATGATCAACAGTTACATTATTATTCAACACGAACAAGGAGCCTTATGGCACTTTAAAAGACTAACAAATTTTATTTTTGCATGAACTGTCATAGGAGAAAATCCCCAGTTTGTTAGATGCTTTGAAGATGGGAAACTTACAGAATAGGAGCAAAATAAATTCAGGGAAGGATAAGAGGATTTGCTCCCATTCTGTAAATTCCCCATCTCAAAATCATCTGAAGAAGATGGATTTTCTCCCATGAAAGCTCATGTGATAAGTAAATGTATTAGGCTTTAAAAATGCCACAGGACTCCTTGTTTGTTTTGTTGAACTAGATTAACAAGGCTACCCCTTTCGGGGTAGTTACATCATTGGGGAGATCTAGCTCATGCTCATTACAAAGATTTAGAGAGTTATATTTGGATTAAGCGAAAAAAAGACTGAGTTGGCTGGTGGGGTATCTCACCACTCAGTGCAGCTTAAAGGTTCAACTTAGGGTCTGGAGTGCTGGGGACAGATAGAGCTCCCACCATGATCAGAAAGGAAATGAAGTCCAGTGGAAGTGATGTAGCTTTTGGATCCAGACATCAGATCAAAGTTTTTTGAAGGTAGACAGTTTTTTGTTTTTTTTTTTTCTCAGGGAAGAAGCAATGGTTCAAGGCAGAGCACTAGGGTTGTTTTGGGGTAAATAATGACTTACAGGAGTAAACCAGAGTGTTTTGTTTATGTGAACAATAGGAACTGATCAGTCGTGGCTATGGGTGGCATTCCTTTGAGGGAGTTCACAATTCAATCAAGCAGATTCAGCATCTTCGATATCAATTAAAGATATATTGACTAGAATTGGTCTGATAACTGTTGAGTTGGTTGTGTTCAGGTGTGGGTTCCTTAGCTTCAGGCACAGAGATCCCCCATCATGCAGTGCTTCCCGTCTTTGCCAATCCCAGAATTCAGTGTGGTTACTGCCTTGGAATGTGGTTCTTCATTTAGCATGCTAATTCTGGTTCCACCCTTGCTGCAAATGAAGTTTTCTGCTGTCCATTCAGTGTTCTAATGGCTCACATCTTCAATGCAGATGAGGCTAGAGGAGTTGTCCTAATTCCAACATGCTTGTTCAAAGGGGTTATGGTGTTTTTTTTTTCCACTGCCTTTCTTGTTTCACTGACAGGAGTTGAAGGCCAGAGTCCAGCAGCAGGCAATACAACAGGTTTATTAGGATCTTTTCCACATAAATATCCATTAGGGCCCCATACTCCTTTACACCAATAAATTTCCCCTCCTAGTGAATTATCACCTCTTCCAAATAGATTTTCTCTCCCCAGTATATTTTTTACTTATCCCCTCAATAAATTCTCCTTCCCCAGTACAGTTTTACTTCCCCTTCTCCCTAGTTTACCTGTTATTATAACATATTTTAACCAATCATTTAATATTATTTCAAGATGATTTTTAAACCACTCCTAACATATTGTAACATAATTCTCTAACCAGTCATACTCCACCACCTTAACTGATTGAAACTAGTTATAGGACAGACAGAAGTAATCTAGGACTCGGACTGAAGTTACCAGAGCAATAGGTACCATGCTGACCAAACAATACAAAACATAGATTCTAGCACCACAGGTGTTTGCAAATCAGACAGGAATCTATCTTTATGTTTTGAAATGTATGGATGTGACTGATCGCTTCCTAGCTTATGGCTGCCTCTGGTGCCTTCTGCCTTTGCTTAGCCAAAGTACAAAGCCTCAGCCTGTCAAGCAGCTTGTGGTTTTCATTCTTTGGTTTGCTGCCACTGTAGCTAGCTATGTGATACATACATACTTAAAAATCACAGGCCTTACAGGCAGGCCTAAATATCTATAGTCTATCAGTTCTCCAAGAACAGAGAGCTAATAAGTAACACCACTCTGACGAGCACTTTTCTGCAGCATCATCGGCATGACTTCACCTATAGCATGTGTGGAAGGGCTTGCTGGTGGGGGCAGGTCACACTTCCAAATGGCATCCTTCATTCCTGAAAATATCAGTGTTCTAGGGATGAAGCAGTGGCCATCTTATCCTGTCGCCCACACTGAAAGAACCCCTGTTATCCTTTGTTCAGGCAGAGGTCTGGCATGCTTCCATTACTGTGTGTTATGTCACAGTTGCTTTCAATGTGGTTTTCTTCTTAAGAAAAGGCTCCACTGGGCTATATATTTGCAAAGAGCACAATCTTTCTTCAGTAGACTACATTAGGAATCTAGCAAGATCTCCAGCAAAGATGTGTATGCATTTACTATCAGCCCTATGGTCTTTTTCTTGGCAGTCACAAATAGCCAGAGCAACATATGCACCTCTTGCACTAACATACTCCCCCCCATGTCATCCAATATACACTCAAATACACAATCCCAGCCAGAGCTTTTTCCTTTAGGAACAAATGGATGACTTTCTACCAACAGACTGTTATAAACTTTTATGAGTCTGGAAGTCAAGATTTGGAGCCTTTGTGTTACCAAACTTGACAATGCCCCTTCCAGTAAAGCAGCTTAAAGGCGCTACTGAGAAATTCCACAAGAAGATAGCTTTTGTGGTTAGCCTTCCCTTCTTTCCTCCCATCTGGCATTCTGTACAGGGGCCAGGAACAAGTTTAGTCCTTGTGTTTATAATGTGCAAAAAGCAGACTCTGGCACAAACATAAGCACAGAGGGCATAATCAGAAACCCTAGAGAGAGATGAGGGAAAAGGGAATGTCAGGGGGAAAGATGAAGTCCCACACACTCAAGGCCAATAGAATTTGACCAAAGGGGGGACAACAGCATGACTGAGAACCCACTCACTTCAATGGGCTGTGTATAAAGGTCAAAATGCACAATATTGCCTTGTAAAAGGGTAAAGCATCAGGCTTACCTCTGAACCCTAACACACAAGGCAATAGTATAGCCAAGAGGTGCAAGTGATGTGGCCTTCCTTGTGCAATGCCTTTAAACTATCATCTAACCACCAGCAAATAATATAAAGCAAGATGTTTAAAACAGGGTGTGCTTTCTGTATGAACATTTCATATCTGGGAGCGCAAGTATAGAGCAGAGCTGTTTTTTCTGAAAGAACCACAGCGAGCTTTTCATTCATTTGTTTATTAAGGGGTGCTCATAACATCTGTTTTCATTATGGAAATGTGTCCTCACTGATCCATCCTGATCTGTAAACAAAATATCTATATGCCCAAGAAATAATCTCTTGTCAGCAATGGCAAGGAAGAAGTTACTCTCCTTGGCTATGTCTACAATGCAGGCTTAAGTCGACTCATCGAGGCTCAAGACAACTTAAGCAACTCCATGGCCACATTTGGCATTTATTAAGTTGCCTTAGGTGCTAGCTTAAGTCAACTTAATAACTCTCACCTTTAAAGTTGACTTAATGGTTAAGTCGACTTTACTAAGTTAACTCAATGCAATGGGGACAGTTAAGACTACTTCATTGGCCTCCAGGTCATCTCCCACCCTCCCTTGGCCACCAGAAAGAGCCTGACTTGGCCAATCAGGGCAGGGCAAAGCTCCGGCCAATCACAGGGCAGGAGGAAGTTCTGCCCACCCCGCTGGACAGAGCCAGCTAGGACAAGCATCTTCAAACATGCAGACTCAGAGCCAGAGCCAAGACCAGGACACCATGGATATCTTAGACATTTGGGGAGATGAGGCTGTAAACTCCCAGCTCCAGGGCAGCCAGTGGAACCATGAGCAGCATCTCCCAGGTGCCATTTCACAGATAAGGGCCACACCCAGGACAACCAACAAGTCTGGATGAAAATAAAAGACCTATGCCAAGGTTACCAAAGAACCTGGGAGGCCATGAGGCACTCTGGGGCAACTACCACCAGCTGCCCCTATTACAAGGAGCTCCATGCTTCCTGGGCCACGAGGATGACACCCTGCTCGCCCAAGCCCCTGACTACACTGAGCCCTCCTCCCATGATGATGACCAGCAGGAGGGTCCAGTGGATGAGAATGTGGTGCTGAGTTAGCGGAGCACTTCCCTGGCCACAAGAACCAACTCACCTGAGCTCATCCCTGCCCCAATGCCAGACCCAGGGACACAGGAAGAGGCTCCCTCTGCCAAGGATGACCCAGGCAAGGGGACATCATACCAGGAACCTGGTGCATTTGCTGGTGAGTGATCCCTTTCTGCAGGTATGTCAGTGTAGGCATGTGGGACTGGGGCTGTGGGGGGACCAGGCCCGGGGACAGACAGAGTCCTGGGCAGAGGGGTGCTGAAGCCCTCCCACAGGGGCAGGGGTCTGTGAGGTGGAGGCGCCCAGGGCTGAGCAGTGTGGTGGCCTGTCTGGAGATGGGGGACACTGTTGTTGGGAGCATGCGTCCAACACTGTTGGCATGTGGTGTCAAGAGAGACCCCCCTGGGACAGGGCTTCCTGAGGCTTGTCACCATGAGCACTGCACCTGACCTGTGCAGCAAAGCACGGCAGCATATACAAAGGGGCCCCTTCCCAAAGGACAGGGATTGGGAACCAAGGGGATGGATATGGGACAAGAGCTACTGTCAGGCTGCATGCTGCACAACCTAACAGTTGGACTTCTTGTTCTGTGCTTCTTTCCTGCAGACCTTGTGTCATGGGCACTGGAAAGTCCTGGTGTGTTCCCAGCCCTGACCAGGAGGAGGAGGTGGAGTCACCCATGAGGCAAAATCCTTGAAGACCATCTTCAGTTGGCGAAGTGCGCTGAGGTGGATATCTGTGCCTGGTGAGAGTGGCAAAGGGAGGAAGAGAATGCACATCACAGAGTCAAGCAGGCAAAGCTCAACAACCTCTTCAACCTTATGCAGCACCAAATCTGCATCCTGGAGTACGTGGCATAGGGCTAAGGTGCTTGGCAGGCCAAGGATCCCCCTGCCTGGACTTGGGGTGGCTGGCTGCAGGCCTGGGACCCACCTGCCTGAGGCCACTAATACCTACACCCCACCCTGGCCCTTCTCACTCCCCCATAACCCCTCAGGTCCCACCTCTCACTCCCCATCAACCCCTTCCACGTTCCCCCATCTATAAAACCCATATATGCCATAATTCAGTGTGCAGTACAGCATTGTATTGTGTTGGGGACAGGGAGGAGATGTGTTGGAGGAGGTGGGGGGTAGACATGGGCGGGTGGGGGTGGTAAGGGTGCCTAGGACACTCAGCCCCAGGATGGCTCCCACAGTGGCCTTGAGGATCCCAAACTGGTTGGCAACAGAGCAGTAGGAGTCCAGGATTGCCATCTTCCAGAGTGCAGTGGCTACTTGCTTGCCCATCGGGGAGGACAGGTCGGAGATAGGTGTTGGTGCACTGCAGAAGGGTGAGCCCATGCAGGGGTGTTACTGGAGGAGGGGTTGGGACTTGGGCCCACCATCCCCCATGCAGCCCTGGTCCTACTCCAGGGCTGATCCAGCCTCTGCCACTTGCTGGCAGCAGCAGGGACCCAGTGTGGCTTCGAGCCTCCTGCAAAAGGCTCAAAGCCTGAGATGGTCTGTGCCCCTTTTCACAAGCAGCAGGAGCCGTCTCTGAGCAGCAGCTGCTTGGAGATGGCTCCTGCCACTTGTGAAAAGTGGTACAGACCTTCTCTGGCTTCAAGACTCTTGCAGGAGGCATGAAGCCAGATTCGGCCCCTGTTTCTGCTGGCAAGTGGCAGGAGCTGTATCCAAGTAGCTGCCACTCGGAGATGGCTCCTGTCACTTGTGAAAAGCAGCACAGCCCATCTCTGGCGTTGAGCCTCTTGTAGGAGGCTCAAAGAGGCAGATGATTCCTGAGGCTTCTCACAAGTGTCTGGAGCCACCTCTGAACCTCTGTTGCTTGCCAGAAGTGGCCCAGAACAGGATCAGGCCCCTTCCAGCTGCACTGCCAGCCAGAGATCTAAGGCCCATGTCCTGCTGGCCCCAGCATCATGATGCCCCTGGAGCTCAGTGACCAGCTCAAGGTTGGTGCTCTTCCTCATGCATAGGTTTGACAGCCACTGGTCATTGTCCCAGGTGGTGAAGACGATCTAGTCCCACCAATTGGTTTTGCATGCTCAGATGTGCCAGTGCATGAACGGCACCATGTCCATACCAGCTCCCAGGTTCTGCAGCAGGGCTGTAAGTAGAAAAGTTGGTGCCTGGGGCACACAGCCCTGGATGTGCCCTCCTCCCATCCCTGGGGCCCAATCTGGCCTCAGCTCAGGGAGTCCCCTGGCAGGGACATCCAGCAGGGACTTTCCTTGCCACTGGCAGGGACTCCTGGGGTGCCTTCCCCCACCACCCAGCAAGTGTGGCCAGTGCTGGGCAGGAAGGTGCCTTTCCCCATTGCCCAGCAAGCATGGCCAGTGTGGCAGGGAAAGGTACCCTCCCGCCTGGCACTGGCTGTGCTTGCTGGGCAGTGCGGCCAGAGCCTGGTGGGGGTTCCCTTCCACAGCTCCCTGAGGACTGTGCCTTTAAGGCACATTCCTCTTTGGGGCCAGGAGGAGTCCAGCGCCCTCTCAAATAGGTGCCTGGGGCTTTGCCCCTTTTGCCCTGCCATAGTTAGGGCCCTGTTCTGCAGGGGAGTATACTTGTTGCAGCCTGCCCCTGCGCTAGCAATTTCCCTGCAGCATCTGCTCCAGAGCCAGGGGAGCCTGGCCAATGTATGAAGCTGTGGAATGCTGTGCTGGGGCACGTCAGTGTCCCTGATTTCCTCAGGCTCCATCTTGCCAGGCACAGTGAAGAGGATGCTGTGCTCACTTTCTTCCTGTTGCAAAGTAGTGCACAGGGAGAAGGACACTTCGGTAGTGCACTGTGGGCCAGCTACTCACAATGCATCACTCCTAGGGTGACCTAGCAACTGCCAATGTGGACATGGGCAGTCTACTGGCATTTTGAATCTGGACTCTTTAAGTTGACTTAACAAAGTTTACTTTAAGTCTACTTAAAGTGGACCTTGTTAAGTTGACTTAACTCTGCTTTCTAGTGTAGACATAGCCCTTATGGTTGTTACCATGATATTAGGTACAATTACTGTAATAGTTCTTAAATGCGTGTTCCATATGCTGATATTCTGTATGCCCACTATTCCTTCTTTTTCTTTTCCAGATGTCCTCAGCTAGTAAAGCCACCGATTTCATGAGAAATGTTATTTTTCACCAGGTATTGTGCTTGAGTCAGACAGAGTGAAGAGATAAATGTATTCATCTGCTCCTTACTGGAAGATTGAAAAACACACTATCAGCTACCAACTCTATTGCTATTACTAACAATCCAAGACAACCAGACATAATTACAGCTAATTTAGGTGTAAATTCTTAACAGGTACATTTAAATGGGTCTTCCTATACTCAGCACTGGACATGCCTCTGCCTAAGTTTCCCCATTTTCATATAATGTGGCAGGTCAAAACACTAGCCAGCTACATCTATGAAGCTCCTATCAATATCATCATTCCTTTCCTTTTTCCCAGGAATGCATTTATTATTCAAACATAAATACAGTTCAACATCTTTTAAACTAGGTAAACCAAGTCCTGTCACCTGTACTCTCCCTTGACATTTAGTGAGCTCCCTGTTGTCCTTTTATCACACCAGCTGGCAGCCAGCAGATTAGTTACAAAGGTGGGGCTCAACCCAGTTTTCTTAAAGGGTCATCTGACCCTGTAACAACCACATGTCCAAATGTCAGAATAGTTCAAATGGACTTAGAGTTGTTTTCAGTTGTCATGTTTGGTAAAATTGATCATGTAATTTTGGATAAGTCTATGTGGAGACTGAAAATGTATCCTTAATTCTCATGTTGCTTTCTGATTAGAAATATATATGCATAGGTTATACTCTGTGTGTGTGCGTGTGTGTGCGTGTGCGCACGCGTGCATACATGCGTTGGTGTGTGCGTGTGTTGAAATTATTCTAATTAGAAAAGCAGGTTCATTTGTTCTTTTCCACCCTCTCCTTGCTCTGAATTACATTTTCTCTCCAATGTCTTTCTTTGGAACTGTCAAGGAGGTTAATTCATCATATGTTTATTTTCATTAGTGTTGCAAATTATCATCACACTTAATTTTTGAATAAAGAGAAGGCCTTTCTTCACTGCTGACGCATGAAAATATTCACAACATAGATTATTTTTGCCAATTGATTTCTGATGAATGGTGCCTCTAAATTTATCTTTATTCATATGTTCATGCAGAAAATAACCCTCTTCACTATGATTTTATGCTAAGTGTGAAATGAGTTAGTTTATGAAGATTCTCCTTACACAAGAGTTCTGTAGTATCTAACTGGAGGATAAGCATGGCAATCCATGCACCCTCTCTTGGAAGGTAGCCTTCTCCCTTGCCTCTTCAGCCTAAAGCCCCCCACCCCGTTCCTTCTGCCATCTCCTCCCACTTTTGCTGGCTAGCCCAGCTGGTTGCTGGAGCACACCTGACTCCCAGTGGTGCCTGGATGGTGACCAAAGCAGCCTGGACTCCCAGAGCAGTCCTGAACCTAGACCATCCACAGGAGCTCTGTGGTGGACTGGAGGAGGAATGAGGTGGGCCCACCATGACACAGGCATCAAGTGGCCTCCCCTGGACAGTTGTACCCACCTGAGGATAGGGATGGATCAAATAGGCTTATGTAAAAAATATTGAAATTACCCAAATAAAAGATAGAAAATGTAGAACATATTACAATTCTGTCAACATAATTTTTAAACAATTTATAAAATCTACTAGATATTTAAATTCCTACAGTGGGATTTCTATATGTCGGTTCAAATATTTCTACAGGAACATTTTTTTTCTCTTTCATAGATTCATACACTCCCAAGACCAGAACGGAATCATCAGCCAGACCTCCCATATAAAATAGGCCACAGCACTTCTCTGCATTGATGACTCTTTCAATTAAAGCTTATCTTTCAGACAAACAATCAGTCCTGATTTTAAAATGTTTATTGGTGGGGTTTCCACCACAACCCTTGATAAAATATTCTGATGGTTACTTGCCCTCTCCATTAAAATTGTGCACCTTACTTCTAATTTGAATTTGTCTAGCTTCAACTTTTGCCAATGGAAAATACTTATAGAACTGAATTATCTATATCTATATCTATTTGCCTATGGAAAATCCCTATAGAAGTTGAAGCTAGACAAATTCTGACTTGAAATAAGGTGCACATTAAGGTGCACAAATTAGGTGCATCTATATATCTATCTATCTATCTTGGAATCCATGTCTCCTAGATTTTTGGGGGCTTATTCATCTTTTATATGTTTTATATTTTTGTGGCTTGAACTTTATCAGTACTTCAAAATTATAATTATTAATATTTTATTATTACTTCAAATAATAAAATAATATAAAATTTAATATTGGGGTTTTCTGATCCCAGAAGTAATAAAATAATCTAAAACTTCTCCCCTTCCTTCCAAAGGAAGACATTCTCTCTCTCTCTCTCTCTCTCTCTCTCTCTCTCTCTCTCTCTCTCACACACACACACACACACAGAATGATTATGTGCAGTGCCTCAGAGAGGTATAATGCAGAAATCACAGCCCAGGGAAGACAGAGACATTTTTGTGCCCTGGGTTATTCCAGGAACTGGAGTGGCTACAGGCATAATTCAGACTTGAGAGAGCCCTCTAAATTACAGCAGTATCCCAAGACTGCTCTGTTAGCTGCAGCACCACTCAGAATTTCTACAATGCTGTGTCCCGCAGCCTTGTCCTAAGCATGTCCTTGATGCCAGGATTTGTAAGGGGGTCCTCCATAAATATCTTGTGGCTTTCTCCCTTTATTTTATATGTCAGGGTAATTCTCCTATGGATGGCTCCAGGTTTTTTTAAACCGATCTAGCTCACTCCTACCCCTTTACATGGCATAAAGGGACCAGGTCATGGGTAAAAATCTCATTTATTGTCTCGTTCTAATATACGATGACCATATAGCAAGAGTGAAAAATCTGTATGGTGTGTGTGTGTGTGTGTGTGTGTGTGTGTGTGTGTGTGTGTGTGTG